>JARFJB010001559.1:795000-1397500 GCA_036346205.1 Vesta saturnalis
TATTTAATTAAATGAAACTTAATATGTATGTATTATTTTAGAATGAATATATCTCTAGCGTGGATGACATCTTATTTACAAACAGCAAAGAGATCTTTCTTAAATTTAGGCAAAGAATTCAAACTAAATTTCACATAATTTAAACGTACAACGAATCTATTACGACTGCAGATCAAAACATTTAATTAAAGAGGAATTAATATTAAACTATATTTAATAACTGTTATTTACATTTTCATAATTGTTTTTATGTAACTAAAATGTATGACAAAGTTTAAGATTTTTAGGGTTGCATGTAACGTTCTTAATTCAGAAAATAGTAATTGTTACAACTATGTGCCTTAAAACTCGAATACTTCTGGCCCTGTACTCTATAGGTTTCCTTTGTCTGTACGATTTATGGTTTGACACTTTCGAATACGGGCAAAAAATAGATGCTTGAGCCTTTCTTAAGGAGCATATGGCATAAATCACTTAGTCTCACTGCTACGGACCAGATACGGCACTCTGCTGTCGGTCGTTATTTCGTGTCACTCATATAAACCATTGTTACTTTGGTTTGTTTTGTAACACGCTTTAGATTTATTGCTACTTCTACGATACGGCCACATTAACAAATCATTAACCGTATTATAGAAAAATAATTTTTATGTTCGCGATTTTAGTAGCTACTTACTTGTATTTTCGACTAACTACTGGATTAGCTACGGTAGTTTCTTATTTATAGTTATACACCTTAATATAAAAAAATACAAGAAACAATTCATTACTTAGTCAAAGTTTTACGAGGTAGGGCTGTGGCACATTTAAAAACTTGTGTGGTCCGCACCCATAACCCACACGCTCTACATGTGATAGATTATATAAAAGAAATTGAAAGACTCAAGTTAATATAAAAATTATAATAAAAATCTTAGATTTTATTGCAGACTTTTATACTAAAATATAAAAACGTTTAACGTATCTCAAAATACAATCCTGTAGCAAGAAACTGAATATAATAACAAAAATACCGAAAGAGAATAGCGTTATGACCTCTACGGGATTCAAATTAAAAAACATATTACACATTTAATTCGTGTACAATAATAAACTGTCAAGATAAAGTTATAATTCATGAAAAAAAATGGTTCGCTACCAAAAAGGTTCTAGGTGCGAACGACGATTACAAAACTCAAAGGAATTCCGTCATCTTTACTTAGTTTTTATGATATTGGCACGTAGAAAAAAAATAATGAAAAAATTTAAAACATAAGATGAGGACATGTAACGTGAATGTAAAGAAGTTTATAAATTTTTGTCAAAATCAGTCATCTAATATGCAAAGCGTAAAATAAAAAAAGAATTTCATGAGTAGGGGTGGAGGTCCAGTAATACTAATATCTACTTTTGATCCCAATATAACGAAGAGTAAATGAGGAAACCCATAGATAATTTATGATGCGGTCGGGTGCATATGCACTATGCCATTACCTTTCGTCTGCAATATTTCATCAACAAGGAAATCAATTTCATTTAAATTTGACATACGTATCAATGACTTAATTCTCTATACATCACTGATTTTAAATGGAATTTGTCAATGATCTCAATACCATCTAAACATAAACAAATGATGTCCCAAACGTTGGCTTTGCTTAACGTATTGTACAGAAATATAGCTTTTTTTACATCTTAGAACACTACATCAAACACATTTTGACAATAAACATATTAAATTAGCAAGAAGTACATTTAGGTTCATTCTTGACAGTAAATAATAATAATAATAAAATCATTATTCACTGAAATGAAAAATAGCTACATGATTTCATCTCAAACGCCTAATGGATGAATTATTTAATAATTGTTCACGAACATAAACATAGTACGTATTCTTTTTCGAGTACGTTGAAGTGCACGTCGGTCACGGAATACAATAACACAATATAAATATGTGAAATAGAAAATCACCTGATTTATACAAAATATATGATTATACAGGGTGGCCAAACGAGGAGGGGGCGGAAGATTGTACAAAGACAAAATAAGTTAGAGAAATGATTTTTGGACCACGGGTAGATATCAATACGTACTACATTTTAAAAATATTTTTGATCATACAGGGTGTTTCACGTTGTTGATGAAACACCCTGTATATTATTACATTTTTGGAAAGCCCATAAAATACGCTTTCATTTGATACCAAATTGTATCGGTCTATCTCCTTTGGTTTCAGAGATATTCAATTGTTTTTCGAAAAAATTATCCCACTTACGGTCGCCGCCACTGATGTGTTAGGCGACTTTTGTTTATTTTAAAACGACAAAAAGTTTTTGGTGGTCCTGTAGTATTTTGAAATATCTTAATTTTCCGATTTTTTTAAATAATGTACATATCACTGTTTGTAAATACAACTTTTTTAAGTTTTTTAAATGGCTACCCCCTCGATATTCATGTTATTCGATGCTTTGTTTGATATTCTTTCTTTTTAATCAAGCATGTCATACCTAAAATTAATAATTTTCACAATATTTTCTGTTTATTTGTGAAATTGCGATTGTAATATAAAAAGACTGAAAATATAGGTATTAAGTTGGCCATGTGATTGTAGTTTTTTACTATAAAAATGTTTCAAGTAAAAACAAGAGTTAATATAACAATTACAAATTGATTTAATGAATTATTTTAAATTTAACAGACTTTTTTGAGCAACATTAATGCATAAAACACTTGCTTCTAGGCAAATTTAAATCAGTCCTTAGTAAAACTTCTGAAGTGCTCAATTTGATTATGTTCAGATCAATGATTTCATGTCTTCTTGTAAATGTAAACGTATAAAGATGGTCATGTAACTGTAGTTTCATGCTAAACAATTTTTTAATCAAGTTGTATTAATTTCTAAAGGAAACTGGCGTTCTTTTTCATGCTAAAAAATTTTTCGAAATAAAAGCAAGAGTTAATATAACAACTACAAATTGACTGAATTAAATTATTCTAAATTTAACAGAATTTTTTGAACAAAATTGGTGCATACTCTTACACAAGTCACTCTTTCGTTCAATGATTTAAATCAATCCTTAATGAAATTTCTAAATTTAAATCGGTCCTTAGTAAAACTTCTGAAGTACTCAATTTGATTATGTCAAAATCAACTTTTCCATTTTGTACGTATTTTTGTAAATTTAACTTGGTTACTGATCAAATAACAAAGATTAATTAATCTATTCAGTTTAAACCTAATTTGTGTTTTAATTTATTCAAAGTGTTGAAAATGACTAAATATTCAGGAAATGGTTTTAATGATTTTTATTCTTGAATAATGTCAGAAAAAATGCTTACTGGCAAGTAGAATTTAGGCAGGAAGATATCTCGATGCTGAAAAAAACGTCGGGATCTAAGGCGTTATAAGATCTTTCACAAAAGTGTTAAATTTCAAAAACGGAAGATTAGACAAATGATGGAAAAAACATACAGTTTTACTTGCAATCCAAGAAAATCCTTATGTAAGTACTTCACAAATGTCACATATGACTGATATAAAAAAAATCTAGCACAAAAAATATATTAAATGCCCATAAATACCATGGATATCATGTAGAACTTCATCGACAACTATATAGTCAAGATTTCGAACGAAGAATTAATTTTTGCAACTGGTTTTTGCAAAAAATTGCAGAAGTTCCTAATTTTCTCAATTCTATGTTATTGAGTGACGAACCTACCTTCAAAAGTAATGGTTTAGTGAACAGACATAACACGCATAGCACTGAAAATCCTCATTTAATCAGGCATGTTGACCAAGACAATCGGCGGATATTGAATGTGTGTATGTGTGTGTGTGTGGGTGTGTGTGTGTGTGTGTGTGTGTGTGTGTGTGTGTGTGTGTGTGTGTGTGTGTGTGTGTGTGTGTGTGTGTGTGTGTGTGTGTGTGTGTGTGTGTGTGTGTGTGTGTGTGTGTGTATGTGTGTGTGTGTGTGCGGGGGGGGGGTATTATTGGGTCCCGCTGGAAATAACATCAGTGGATAGGTCGAGGGTCCATTTCTTGGCCACCGAGGTCACCTGATCTAACCCCACTCGATTTATTTTTGTGAGGCTGTCACATGGCCGACATTAGAGTTAGTAAAAAATAATTTTGTGCGACATTTTAATACATGTATTGAAGAATATTCGAGCATTTAATGAGAAATTGATTTTTGATTTTTTTTATTTTTCATTGTATTGTTCTTGTTTTGTGTTTGTCTAATTTTATTACACAGTATTGCATATAAAAACAATACATATTTACAGTTATTTTCACCAGCCTAATTTAGTAAAAACAGCGCATAGTTAATTTACAATATTAAGACACATTTGGTAATGCCAATAGATAAAAAAATAAACCAAAAATACTTTCAAAGATTCGAATTTTTACAGTAGAATTGTGAGTAGCTCAAAGCTTTGTAAGTTATTGATATTTAAGAAAGCCAAAGTTTCTTTTATAAATTAATACAACTGGATTCAAAAATTCTTTACCATGAAACTACAATTCCATGACCATGTTTATACGTTTACATTTACAAAAAGAAGTAAAAAATGAAATCTATGATCAGAACAAGTCCTTCAGAAATTTTGCTAAGGACTAATTTAAATTTCCCTAGAAGCAAGAGTGTTCTATGCATTAATTTTGTTCAAAAAGTGTGTTAAATTTAAAATAATTCATTAAATCAATTTGTAATTGTTATATTAACTCTTGTTTTTAGAAGGAAACTACAATCCTATAGCCAACTTAGTACCTCTATTTTCAGTCTAGTAGGTAAGTTTGGAGACTTCTGGAACACACCACATTTCCAAGGTCCCACATTTCCAAGGTTACCACTTTATCAAGGTTACCACCTGACTAAGGTTGCACAATTGCAGTGTCGGATCTACTTTAACAAAGTCCCACACGCTCAAGGTTATACAACAGTGACCTACTTTACCAAATTCACAAACCATGAAGGTCACTCGTATGCCCTACTCCCTCGAGGTCCCAAAAGCTTACACAATACCAAGATCAGTCTTCTCATACATTAGCAAGGTCATTTGTGATGACCACGCACTGAACGCTACCTGTGTATCCTATCCATTTACCTTACTTTACGCTTAGCTGATACACACTCTAGAAACCAAAAAAAGAAAACTATATATCAATATATATTACCTGTATAAACAAGGACATGTACAATTGTATTATTCAGAAATATGATTTTCTCTAGAAATAAAACATTTTGATTTAGTGCAAGTGTAAAAGGTTCTTTCCACTTCCGTTTCATTACATCTGCGTGGACGTGGTGCAATTAACTGAGCATACGTGCAGTGTGGAACCCATCGGAGATGCTCCTGTAGCAGATTGTCAGATGGTTGCCATCGGTTTATTCTAACCCCACACAGGAAGCATTCAACCGTGTCGTCTGCAGATGTGGAAATGAACCCTGCGCAGCAAGTGATGAACGAGATTGAACTCCAGATCATGTTCGATACGTTAGTAAGCGTTTATCGAAACAATTGTAATACTGAGGATAATAAAAGTTTGGTGGCACGTCGCACATGTTTTAACTGCTGAAGAAAGTAATCGAATGACATAAAATAATCTATTACATACAATACATAGCAAAAAATAGTTATAGTGCACATAACAGGCTTCGTCACACAGGTAATACGAGTCATCGTCATATACATCATATAACGTGGTTAGGGGTGCTCTACATGAAGAGCACCAGTATTCATCATGTGATATGTGATAAAACAATTGCCCATTTCGCCATATGGGTGTGGTGGTCAACCACGCGGTAATCTCGTGGTTGCAACGTGGAGTAGCATGCATGGCATAAATGCATACCACCAGATGGTAGCGAATGTACAGGGCGATTATGTGAGAGTAATATTTCAAACTACTGCTCGAGACGTGATCGTAGATTCGCTTGCCCAAGGTGTCGAACCATGCCGAATCCCACTTTACCTCTTCATATTGATTCCGAAGCACTGTTGTTGTAGTAGGTGGTAGTAATTCTTTTTTTTTCAAATTTTACCCAGTTAGGTATAAGGTTATATACTCGTCACGCACTAAGATTAAGTAGTGATAATGGCTGGTAGACGTTAGGTGTATTCCAATCGTCTTGAACAGGGGTAGCTGACATACTGAATATCGTGGAAACTGTTTCCAAACTTCTAAATGCGACTGGAGTATTTACATTTTTATAAATGTACTTGGTTAACGCCAATTCCTCCGCTAATGCTAGAATGATATGCGGAACTTTCCAATATATGTTATCTATGTTAACTTTTAATGCTTCATCAGCAGTTGTAATTACTGCGTCGTTATCAGTATTACTGCGAATTAAAACCAGTTCTTGCCTTCAAAATCACCTTATTGTAGCCTTCAGCTAAGCCGAGTAGCAGTCGCAAAGGTATACAAACATTAAAATACCCTTGTGCATTTGTTAGTGTGCTGTTTGAGGTAGGAAACCAACCCGCATTTTCATAACGAGCGAGATCATTAGACGTCAATGATACCAATCCTTTCATTGTCGACGTTATTCCTACTTTAGTTACGGAATCTACCACTATTCCATTCATTTCGTATCGAATTTTACTGAATAAGAATGCGATACCATTATTAACAAACCGCGCGGGGATAGACATTTTGATAATGCTTATAGGATTATCAGAGTTATGCACTTTTTTACCTTGGTAAACAGTCTTGTTAAATCCCAGCATAGGTCCAATCGAATTTTCTACATTGAAGTTAATGTCATGGGTTGCTTTCATATTCGCTTTCATAGTATTATTATTCACTCGTACATCTTCTTAATTCCTTCACTGTCTCGTTAATATATTTACTCAAATTCGTTATTTCGTATGATCCTGGCGGTATTGTAAGTCTCTCTTTCCCAAATACAAGTTTGTTATTCTTTGAAGTAACGTTTTGTATAGTATTGAAAGATTCAAAACTAGCCAGCCCCATTACATATTCCGCCTCGTTATCCACAAAAATCGGTGGATTAAAGGTGGTTTGCAAGATAGAGCTTTTCCCAGTGTAAATGTGTATGACATTACGACCACGTAACGACTACTGTCAATCAGAACGAACAGTCATATAAAAATCGTAGGACCAAATGATCACAGTTGTATGTGTTTAAGTCTTGCACCTTGGTAAAGTTATAACCAATTATGTTTTTGCTACCATCACTTGTAAAATAGTGAAGTAATTCAAAGGGTGGTTTAATATGCCCTATGCTATCAAAATATGTGATATGTATATTACGCTTGATGTAAGCTGTCCAGTGTGTTCCCTTGTTATTTTGATCGTCCAGATTCACGATACCACATGCATTTGTATGGATCCGTGTAGGTAAATTATCTCGCATATATATTTCTCTAAAGTAGGGGATCTTTAATTGCTCAACAAATTTTGATAGCTCAATAGGCGTGGTGTGGTAACTTCAGTGGGAGTTTTTTGCATACGGTTGTAAATATAAGCCTAAACCTCGTTTATATGGTTTTATATATAAACCCTTTCCTAAGACTGCTCCGTCCATTGCTTGCTTGTGTCGTTTGGTTTTTTCTAACGTTTTCGTCGCACGCTTTCTTCGTTGCAATTTGCTTCCCATTCCCACTCTCCTTTTTTCTGTCCGTGGTTTGCTTCCCATTCCCATTGTCCATTTTCCTTTCATTACACCGGCTATGGTTAATGCTGCAGCCCTCTCTCCAAAGGAGGCGTTTGTGGAACGAAATCTATTCCAAGCCTTTTGTGCAAAGTCTTATCGGCTATGTGGCGCTGCCTTAGATCGTTGGACTGGGTGTATGCAATATCGTGTTCTTTACACGCTTCGTCCAATTCGTTAATACCCGTATCACCGCGAGCTAATCGTTCTTGTAACCGAGTGCCTGGTCCACAGTATCTGTACCCAGGTATATGCAACTCCATTAATTAATCCTTAATCCTTTCTCTTACTATTATACCAGACTGACGTATATATATATATATATATATATATATATATATATATATATATATATATATATATATATATATATATATATATATATATATTTTTCAAATTCTCGTGTCAACACTGGCATGTAGTGTGCAGTCAAAAACACCACATCTTTATGACCCCCGTAAGCGTAGTTTTCTGAAGTAATATTTACTATACGCATGAGCAGAGATAAAACATCACTCACAATTTTCGGTTCAACGCTGTCGCAATAAACAAACATCTGCGTTGCTAATCCTATTCATATACTAGCGGGGTGCGGTAGTATTGGCTTCACAGCTATATTTTGATACGGCCGATAACCCAGTTGTAAGGCTAATCGTTGTGAGAATCCGAATAGCGAGACGGAGGTTTTTTATTTCGTAGTGACGCGCTTAGTTAGATTATGGTATTCGATTGTTAACAATTTACTTATTAGCTCGTGGTTATTAGGTCGCTGACAATTTCTTCTATGTTGGCATAATTTCCCGAGGCAAAACGTCACACATACCATCCGTCCGTGGCTTTCTCTTTGTCGTGTTGAAAATATGATGCAGCCTTTTTTAATATCGTCTCTAACACACCCTCTTCTCCTAGGGGTTGATCCATTCCATAATAAATTAAATTGTCTGTCGCACTTACAGCGGCAAGGCGGCAAGGATACTGAATTTCCGATATGCCTACAACCCTTGAGCCTGTTAATCTTATTCGTTTTAGTAGTTGTGTAATAAAACTTGACATATTGTCAGGAAAATACGTCATAGAACTATTGCTTGATAAGGTAAGATAAAACTCCATTTTATACATCCCTCAACTGCGAAGCTGACATCCAGCCATTAAATTTGTCACTGTGTCCAAGCCACTTGACCAGGTATTGTTTATGTCGTCCGCGGTCCTTCTCTGCTAAAATATCGACATTGAATAGGGTGTCTTTATCAACCGTAACAACTTACAATTCCTCCTCGTAAAAGGATCATTATTAAGATCGCTTATATGGTGAACTAACGGTCTTCTTTTTACCACTGCACTAATTGTAAAAACTTCCTCACTCCAATTCGTTTCATATCCCTTCTCAAAGCCGTATTTAGTTTTGGCGATTCTAACATGTTCATCGGCTTTATATTAGGATGACGTGATATGCCTATGCCTTTCGCTTACAGGTTATTCCACACTTCCGAAACGTTTTCATCGTTTACAGCCGCAGGGGCCATCTTCATACTTGAATGAGGGCTAGTGTTGTAAGCAGTCACAAGTTTTTGGAATACATGAATATACCTGTAGGAATTTTTGTAGGTGAAATAACGACACATCGTTGTTTTCAATGTTTTATTAAATCTTTCAACTACAGATGCTTTTACATCAGGGTTATTTGTTACATAGAAATTGATATTTTGTTTCTTAAAAAAGTTCCGTACACTGACCGTCAGAAACTCCTTGCCTTTATCCGTCTGTAGATTTGCCGGTGTATTATCACTTTCCTTAAAAATATCGGCGAATGCTTCAATTACAGATGCAGCTGTCCTCGTTTTAAGAGCTCTCGCCCAAGCCCACTTGGTAAACACATCAATAACCGTTAGTATGTAATTGTAGCCACCATTGTGTTTATTTAAGGTTCGTATATCGCAAAGATTCGCTTGCCACAGCTCGTAAATGTTGCTCACAATATACTTATTACGCAGAAACTTTTTTCTGACAGGGTTATGAACCGTATAAGCTTCCTGAGCCTGCAGTCAATTTTTCACCTCACCATAATTACCCTTTGCAGCATTAACTAAAGGTGTTATACCCGAAAACCCTGCCGAATGCGCGGGATCACAGTATACAGCATCCATGTTACGTTCGACATGTATCCCAATCTAGTGAATGTCTTCTTCTTCGAGAGGATCTTATCGGTGTTTCCCTCGATTCACTATCTGCATCGTAATTCCCACCTATAGTTGTGAGGGTCGGTTCAATGTTAGGTGATACAGCAACATCACGTCTGCGAGTATTTTCGATGAACTCTCGTGGTACATTTATTTCCTTAATGTACGTCGCAAACTGTCGCCAACCGTGTGGGTTTGTAGCTTTTCGTTGTCTTAACGTTTCCTGAACCAGATGGATAATGTTGGAATGAGGGATAATCTCACCTTTTATCGTGACAGTACCGCTTTTATCCCAAATACATCACCGCACGTATTCAGTATACGCAGGAAATCAGTACCTGTCTTCTTATATGAAACAGGCAGTGTCGATACTATTTCGTCGCCTGCCAGACCTTTGCGTTTCGGCAAATCTCTAATATCCATCATCACCGCTGATTGTTATACTAGCGGGTTGACGTAACTAATTGAAGAAGTGTAGATATTTTTGAAGAACCTGATTGTACTGCTGCCATTTGTCATGGTCGGTCATTTTGGCTTTTAAAACTTGATTCATGCCGTTACCCAACTGCGTTAAAGTGTTGTTTTGTGTGACATCTGGCGCTTGCAGACGTTGTATAAAATCCATAGGTAGAATAATCATCTTCTTCAGATTACGGTCCATAATTATTGAAACAAATTATCCAGAATTCCACCAAGTAATGGTCCTAGTAGGAGCGGTAGCCTTTCTGTACGAGAAACTGTTTCTTCTTTTTTACAGATTGACCTCTCTGTGCCAGCCGCCTTAAAGTGTGCTTATGTTGAGAGAGTCGCTGCTTCTGATCAGCTAATAGAGGTACACGACCTTTTAAAATGTTATGTGCACACTCGCAAATGCATTCCATCTGCTTACTATCCAGACATTTCAATAAAGCGTCACGTTGACTTTTACTTAATCTGGATAATGCGCACAGGATGTAGGTGTTTTCGATTAAAGTATAAACCATCTTATATGATGTAGTCTTTATGACTGTGAGGCTTAAACCCTTTTTTCGCTATATATACTTGGCAAATACCTTGAAGCCCGAATATGTTTGTTCTATAGCGTAGCCCATCCGGTGTATTCTGTTTTAAATAGAACAATAAATATCCGTGCGGGTTTGAAGTGGCATCCTAGTACGCAGCCTCTAAAAATTTCGGGCTGTCAGTTGAAATCTGCCTTGCTAAGTGCTGTATCTGTGCCTGTCACGCGGATTCTTAAACAAGATTATACCATGAGCGTTGAGAGAGGTATCTCGCTGTCCAGGCCCTTGATGAAATATATTTTGCGTTAAGAAAAACACGCTTAGGTTTCTATGGTGACAACCCTTTGTGGAAATATCAACTACCGAATCGTTAGTCTCGCACATTTGATCGTCAATTATTATGAAGACCGGTTTTTCTCCGTCAAACTGCTCCATAACAGGTAATCCCTACTGAAATTCCACTGAGAGGTCTTTGAATAATGGTTGTCATGCGCCGTAAAACCAGATAATTTTTTCAAAAGCTGTATCGCAGACATTTTCGATATTTTTTAGAAAATAAACGATAAAATACGATTTCCCACACCCCAATACTATTTCTGAAGAGGGATGCTTAAACTGACCCTCCATCTCGAAATGCTAAACGATACTAAAGAGTATTCCGTTATCATCATAAATACTAGATAAAAAAATCTGCGATCACGGGTGCTTATCTTTTAATATCAAAATAGTCCTATTTGTTGTTGCCTTTTAAAAATTTGCTAAAAGCCAACACGTGTTTTTAAATGGTGCATTAACAACAATAGTTGTTATAATGTGTGATAGAGATAATTAGGTTTGTTTGTATATTTACACTCTAAAACTTAATTATTAATGATGAGGAAATCAACAACCAGTTTTATATCAACTATTCATAAGTAAAAACACAAAGCGGGTTTAGTGAGCTGTATAAAATGTTTCAATTTTCAGTTTGGTTCTCCAACACAGTTATTATTATTAGAACAGCCGAAATAAAAACACATCTGAAGGTATTCGTATTACTTTTAATATATATTTTACTTGATATTGTTCAAAAAAATGCCAATAAAGATTTTTAATATATTATTATAGGAGGAGGACGTCATAAACCAACTCTGCATCAACTATTATTCTACAGACTCTTACGCTATTTTTTAAGTAATAACATTATGCGTGTACGTATTTGTGATTATGATCTGGTTTTATTAAGATTGATTTAGTTGATTGATTGAATGATTTTATCGAGCATGATCTGTTTGAGATTGATATGCTTAATTTGATTTGATTGATTTGTTTGTTGGAGAAAGAGCCAAGAGAGGGAAACGGATAAACGAGAGAGGGAAACCAGAGAGGCGTGCATGTTCAACCTCTATTACAGAAAACACTCGCTACTTTAAAAATACACTACTAGATGACGCCACAAACAAACCCTAATTAGTCTTAGAAATATACCACTAGGTGGCACCATCTTATTACAGAAACTATTTATTAGTATATACACTATTAGATGGCCCCACAAATTCAAACATTTCGCGCCAAAGGGACCCACGACAAGGGGATCAGACTCTAGAGCAAGTTCATACACCTGTCTTATGAGGTAGCATTAGGGCACCCTTATTAGAATACTTTTCCCAGCCAAAGGGGCCGCGAAAAGAGGGCGCAGACCCTAACAAGTTCTTATAACTGCTTTACAAGTTAGCATAAGGGCCCCATTATTAGAATATTTCCCACCGTAACCAATGCAGAACCTTAGGCCACCAATCAAAGCGCAGATGCTAGGTGAGGACTAAGGACCAATCAGAAACCAGAGGGGCTTACGACCAATCAGGTAAAGGGGCATTAGGGCCACCAACCAGAATGTGCACGCATTTGTCTACCTTCCAGGGGCTGCACTGCCAAAAAGGCTCTTAATATAACCAGAAGGTTCCTAATTAGGAGTGAAAATTCCATCAAAGGGTTGGATGGAAAATTGGTTTCGTTTTTGTTTACGTTTTTATGGGTTGATACAGATTCGAAGAGACATCTATCGTTTGTGCTGCGTTCAGAGTATACCGGGTGGTGCACCGGCTTAGGAAATAGGTATATCGAAAATCTCATATAAATTTAAAGGGAGTCAAATGTTGGTCTTCTGTTAACGTAATAATAATAATAATAATAATAATAATAATAATAATAACAATAATAATAATAATAAATCGTATATTAATTTAAAGGTGTAGAATGATATATACAAGTCATAATATAATATATAATATAACAAGTGTATTCATGTAGTGTGGCGTGCAGTTTCAGGATCCTCTCCTCCTTCAGCACTTGGGTGTGGATTGTTGGTTGTAGTTCTTCTGTGCTGCCAGTTGACACCATGTTGTGTATGTTGTTGTGATAGCGGTAGATGATAGATGCTATGGGTAGATGTTGTTTGTGTGGATATGGAGTTGCGGATGTTGATGCCCAGGTTGATCTAGATGCGAAAGAAACAAGTATTAGTAAAACGCATAATAAGTCGTACTATAGTAACAGGGTTACTACAGTGTGATGAAGCGCTGTTGGAGAGACGGTAATGTTAACATAAGAAATAATAATGGATACTGTAGACATATCCTTGAGCGTCAACTTCGCGTCGGACCTTTGTATGATTACCCGAAAGGGCAACCACCTACTGACCGTGCGTGAGAACCACTGCCCACAGGTCAGTCGCAGTTTTCGCCTGAGCGAGTGCCGCTCCCACCTTTCAGATGACAGGCAGGGCCTTCTCCATATTGAGATCTCCGTGGAGAGCCAATATGGCGAGAAGAGTAGGCGGGGTACTTCCGCTTTCTCAACTGTGCTACCGTCCTAGGGCGTAGTTGACGCCGGTCCGGGTTGAAGAAGGCGCCGCTGTCGGCGGTGTCCTTTTTTGTCTCTGTGGTTCTTCCGTCTTCTTCCGTTGTGGATGTCGAGGGAGCTTCGGGCATCCCCTGTAACTGGCGAGTTGGTCCCCGCCACAGTTAACATACTTTGCCCTGTCTGTGCGGGGTTTAGTGCATTGATAGGAGTGATGATCTCCTTGGCACCAGTGACACTGCCCGATGCCGGATATCCGCTCCAAGTACTGTGTCGGTCGTTCGACCTCGCTGCTTCATCCTGAAACAAGAGATCACGTCAATACCATGTAGTGTAATCTCTGAGCTAACGTCAACCTCAGATAGCTCTACAGGCAGACCTCGTATTACCATCACAGCTAGACGCTCGTCTTTGCCTGATATGTGTGGTACGAGTAACACACTTATCCATATACTTCGTCAGCCTACCTCGGTCCTGGAGTAAGGCAGGCTGGATCCAGATTCCCTCGCTGGTAGCCTTGGCTCTCTTCTTGTCTTCCTTATGTGGTGTCGATAGCCGGCGGTGCGTTTCTGTTCGTGGTGGCAGTCCTCTTCGGAGTCGGCCGTGTCAACGAACCTCCCAAAATTCCGCGGCATCGTGAAAATGATACCGGCAGTTTTTGCTTTTTTTTTAAATAAACTATTAGCTTACGCTAAGTATCCATGTTTAACGTTAGAGTCCCAATTCAAGGATGCTGTTAATGTTAGGTAAATGTTACAATGGAACTATTTAAAGGTAAACCGTTTTTAAGTTATTTGGAATAGAGTTTTACAAAGTTTTTAAATAACAATTTTAAATATTTGACGCTGACAATAAAAGGTAAATATTGGTTGATGATTACAACTAGTTTTATACGATGCAATTGACGGATTAAGATCGACATGACAGCGGTACAATACAAACAACAAAGATGGTGGGCACAGAATCCTAAACCATTAAATGGATGCCGAATTGGTCATCGAGCCCAAAAGAATTTTTATTTAATTCTCTGTAATCTCAACCACTTCTGTTATGACGGAAGGTATGTCGTTGATGGCTCTCTCGACATCTTGGGGTGTTAGAGGGTCCGCTGTGGGAAGTAGTTGGAGATGTGTTCGGAGAACGCATTATCGTCTGTATTTGAAAAGCCTTTAATTACGGAACGGGTTGGAGGTTCTGGGTGTGCTGGCGAAAATGAAGTTTTGGTCGACAGGGGCAGGTGATCGATTGTGATCAAGGAATTGGGCTGTGTTCGGAGCAAATGATGTGATAGGGCATTAAGGTGCCGAAGTGTTAAAAAAACGTGAGTTCGGTGATTCTGATACGTGTGAGGGGTAGGCGGAGCAAGTCTTACGGTTACGGAATTGGGAAGACCGGATTCGAACTCTAAAAAGGTCTTCAAAAAGAGTATCGAGGCAGGGGAATATACTAAAAAAAGAATAGGATAAGAGTAGGAAGGTGCACCGTCACAGCAGCGCGAGGATACGTATATTGTGTGTGTAGAACAAAGGGCGTTTCCGACTGATACCCCTTGCGTTTATCGTGCCTGCTATGATATCCATGGTGAGCGACTTAGGGATTGGACATGCGGGTAACGGATTGCCTACTATGCAATCGTAAGTTCGTTGTTGGAAGTGTTTCTGGGGTGTGACATCTGGGATGGGGTTAAGTTGCTCTTTCTTGTCGCGAAAGAGCTGGAAAAGGGCGTAGGGAAGGCTTTGATAGTGAGGGGTTCGGTGTTGGGTTGGAGTTTAGAAGTGTCAAAGGGATGAGTTTCCCCACCTGCAGGTGGAATACCTGGGGGGCAGGGGTAACGTCACCTGAACATGCACACCTCTTTTGATACATTTTCAGGTAGTGGTGAAGTGGAATGACAATATAGAGGTGTTGGTGGCTTTGGATATAATGCGTACAGCCTATGCCACTTTGTAATTGGCAATCCCATTTAAAATGTCCTTGGGAATCCTTATTTACGTGATGAATCACGAAGAAAAAGGATGGCGGTCTAGGTGTGGTGGTGGTAGGACGTAGACCGGATAGTTGGGGCAGGGAAACTGTAGAATCCCGATGTGACATCGAAACATCACCATTGCTCCACTGGGGATTTTGTTGGTTTGATACCATTCAGGAAGTTTTCTATTTGTCAAAATCAATGTCTAATTCTTGCTTGATATCGTCAATAATAATTTAAAATTATTCTGTACATTGTAAAAGTAGAATAATAGCAGAAGTAATAATGACCTATTACGTTGAGGAGAATATCACCATGATTAATGGTCTTATGGCGCAAATAGCCGTCAAGTAGGCATGTTTTCCGTGGTATGTCCCAATTGACCCATTCCCTGGACTTCAACTATAAGAACAATTTCTTGGAAAACATTTGCATCATATTAATACCAAAAAAATGTTGGCGAAAAATTTAAATTCTTGTAGACTAATGCTTTTAGAACAAATTTTAGAAAGATTCTTTGTGTTTTTGGCCCAAAAATTTAGAATTGTTGAACGTCTTTGTTTGTGATCCAATTCTCACGTAGTAAAGTAAAGCATTTTCTAGATACGTCTAAAATGAGGTAACCTATGCAGTCTTGATAACTTTCAAAATTAATTATGAGAAGCTGTAAAATCTTATTTAATACTGTAACATAATTGTTGTTTAAAATAATGTTTATTGATAATTTTCTAAACAAAATTATATATAAATAGAGATTTTGGATATGACTGGTTCCAACGATAACAAGCACCGTAAAACAAAATTTAGTTCTCGTCTATGTAGGAGACATGCTTGTCCATTTTCCAACAAAATTAGTGTATAAAACTTTCCGAGCGTCTCTGACCCCAAATGAAGACCAACACCTTATAACCATAACTTATCGAAGTAATGCGTTTCGCAATCTTTCCGACGAGATTGACAAATAATAGTATATTAAACACAATGGTCATTCTATGGGCGCACGAATCCCAATTGGATAAGTGCGCCAAGTGACTTATGAAAAGTGTGTTTTACCCTATTTTTTCTATTGAGGAAAATAATTTAAAAATATCAACAAAACTTGCATCAAAACTGACTAAATCCACTGAATAGAATTTTTCAGATGTTTGGATTGGTAATATTCAAATGACATAATAATGGCATTATAGGTTTAATCTCACAACTTGAAAATGTTAGATAATGTTTATTCTTTTATTCATTCTGTTACAGCGCTATGATCACACATACTTATGTTTGCAGTATAAATTGAATCATTTAATCGAATAAAACTGATCAATACACTTGAACTGATTAACAGTTTCTTATTAAATTAGGTTCATAAGTCAACTTATTCAAGTATCAAAAAAGACGTCCATCAGATAATAATGTAGTTATATCCCAATGATTTATAAAAAATGCAAACATATTGTATACTTTTGCAAAATATGACTTTATATATTCTCCTAAAGTATTATCTGAAAAAAAGTGGTATATTTGTTTAAAAAAAAATTATAAAACCATACCTATGTATACACAGTAATTATATTCTTAAAAATGTACTTAAATATTTATAAACATGTATTTTTCTTAAATTTAAATAGATTTTCTTAAAATAATAACGCTTATAACATTAACATTTTCTATTTTGCGTTCATAATGATATTTTATTATGGTACGCGAGTGACGTCATTTGGGTATCGAAATGTGGCTCATTGCGATACACAAACCGTATTATTGTCGGATTGGTAACACTGTCAAAATTTCATAAATGTCAATGTAAACACTTAACATAACCTACCACTTTAGCTCTTAAATACGAATAAAAACTTCAAATTTTGAATGGAAAATTTCAAATTACCAGTTCCACCAACATAAACGTAAAAGTAACAAAATTGACAACTTTGTAATGTTAAAAATCAATAATTAAAATGCAAATGCAAATTTTTTATGCAAAATAGAAAAAATAGTATAAGAAATATGTTTCATAAGACACTTTATCGCACTTGTTTATAAAACTCGCCGCTGTGCGGCTCGTTTTCTAAATTTTACGCACGTTATAATTTTTGATTAAATGTATTACCTAGATCTAACCAAGTGATATACTATATAGTATAGTATATTATAGCAGAAAAGACATCAGGAAAGTTACCAGAAACGATGGTTCTAAGAAACTCCTAAACGCACTACAAACAATGCGTTTATGAGTCGTTAGACACACCGAATTAGAAAACAATTTTTAGACATATCTCGTTCCAAATGAGAACATGGAAAGACATTTAATTCCTGCACATCCAAGCAAAACACTTGACTGCATTCCCGACTAAATGGTCAAATAAATAATGTTTTTGGGCATCCTTGGCCCTAAATGATTACCAACACCGTACTTCTGCCCAAAGCGAAATATTCAGTGTGTTGGGCACAGTGGACGTAGTGTCCCTATTCTATGTTTCTTGTAGCAGTCGGCGTTGTGGGCACAGTCGGCGTAGTGTCTGTATTAACATATAATTGATATGAGGTATTCATACTCCCGTGAAGAAAGCCATATTTGATGTTCTAAAAATGTTGAAGTGTTTCATGTCGCTATCAGAGCGTAATGTCAACGGTACAGAAAAGTCTACTTATATAACACACACAAGCATGCACGCACTAACGTAAGCACGCAGGCACGCGCTCACGCACGCACGAACGTACGCACACACGCACGCACGCGCGCACGCGCACACACTCACGCGTGTGTGTGCGTGTGCGTGTGCGTGTGCGTGTGCGTGTGCGTGTGCGTATGCGTGTGTGCAAGTGTGCGTGTATGTACTAAAATTTTCGTCATGAAAGTTTTTAGTAGGGAAATAATATAAGAAACAAAAAATTCTCTAAAGTGTTTTTGTAAACATCTGAAGAACTATAAATATTATAGCAAAAAGTGAAAGCTTTTTAAAAGGTAATTTAGTTTTAGGTAAGTTTTTTTTATAATAGATTTTAGTGTGAGACCTTGAAAATTAATTAAATAAAAAAATGTAAGGATGCTCATCGAATAAATACGCTAAACTTTCGAGGATACATTGTAATGTGATATAATCAGCAGTTATCAGGTGTATTTATTTTCTAATTTCTTTTATCAGTGGTTCAAAAATTACACCAAATCTAACTATTTTGGGGTAATGTATTATAAATTAAATTACGAAAGTTTTAACCTTAAGTGGTAGCTTTGATAGAGAGTAAAACTTCGGTACTTGTTCATCTGTTTGTATTTATTATCAAATTATGTGTAAAATGTACAATATTTTGTGTGTGTATATATATATATATATATATATATATATATGATATTGATTTTTAGGTTTTCGCGGCTACTGCATGTACTGCTGGTTTCTCGGGTGTCTGGTCTCCAAAAGACCGTTTGTTGCAAAACGACGTTTCGACAAAGTCTCATTTTCCATCTTTAGTTTGGTAACTGTCTGCGCCTGCTTTGAGTTACTCAAACTGAGCTAACTTCCTATTGTGTGTGCTGCTGCTTATGTACCCTATTGCAATGCAAGCAGTGAGTGAAAACATAGGGTACATAATCAGCAGAACGCACAACAGGAAGTTAGTTCAGTTCGAGTAACTCGAAGCAGAAGCAGACAATTACCAACCTGAGGATGGCGAATGAGACTTTGCCGAAACGTCGTTTTGCAACAAACGGGTTTTTGGAGACCAGAAGAGCTATGCGGATCAATACCCGAGAAACCAGCAGTATATATATATATATATATATATATATATATATATATATTTTGTAGGTAGCGTACCGCGAAAATTTTACTATTGTAATAAACGTTTGTCAAATCGCCATTGTTACCGCGATAGAAATGATAATGAGTGGATTTTTATGTCTTGATAATCCGTCGTAATTTGCTAATGTTTTCAAAATATTTTATTTATATATGTTATGTAAGGAATGTGAGATTGTTTGTAATTAATGTTTGTCTACGGTTGTAAAACACATGTTGGGGGGGGGGTGAGTAGCAGGTGGACGCTTAAAAATGCTTTAGTGAAGAGGCGTAACGAATCATTGGAATTTCTTATGCACCGATTCTGAATGGAAAAATGTCACTGGCTTAATAAGTAATTGTATCGGTACAGACCGCGATCAAAAGATATCTTTGTTTGTTACTTGGAAACTCGAGAGAGAAATGTAGGGTTGTTGCGGACAAATGCATATTTTTAAAATTAAGATGTCATGCAATAATAATATGAAACTGTTCCAACGGAAATTAATGTTTCTTGTTTTTATATTACTTTTGAGAAATGGGGGTTGATTGCGGGAGTAAAGATGGTTGGGTTTGAAATCGGGGAAGTTAGATACAGTTAAAGTGTCAATCGAACCAGATCGATTTTTGGGTTAATTAGAAACTCCTATTGTAAACAGTTTGTCTTTAAAATATTTCGTGAGTGTACATTTTCTTTTGAATTAGCCAACAATCATTTGTCTTTTCTTTCGAGTCTGCTAGTATAAATAACAGTCACCCTTTTTGAAGTTAAACCGAGTAGGTTAACGATTTGTGTCTGTGCTCAATAAAAGGAATAGATATTCAAGTGCAAGTAGGTATTTTTATATAAATTAAAGCTCGCAGCAAATCATTTAACAGACTAGATAATATATTAAATACTAAACATTGCCTTGCAAAGGTATCTTATTTGTACGCGGGCTCATTAAGCTGAAATCTGCTAAAATAAAAGACAGTACAGGGCCCTCTCACTCTGATATTTGTGCGAATTAGCATTGTTGTTTGTTGTTTATGTTTATATTTGTGTAGAGGTGGCTGGCGGGTACAGGATACCGCTTTGGTGGCTAATTGTAAAAGTCAATTGACAAGTAGGTACACACTCCTGGGCCAGACCATTAAACACATCGAATTTTATTTTTATTTGTTGTATAGATGAATGTGTAACCTGAGAAAGGAGCACTGTATTTTTCTAACGCCTCAAATTTATATATCGGTCACGATGTTGTGATCTATTTATAACTTACCCTTGTAAGGCTTTGTTTTAATGAGATTATTTGTTAGTTTGTTTAAGTAGAATTATTTGCCTGCGAGCTGATTTCTCTTTGTATGTGCTTTATTGTAATTTGACTTATGTATTCTGTGCTTTAGTGGTCACTAAACAATTGGGTGCGTGTAAATTCTTTGTCTATTTTCTTGTCCTTGCCTGTACTTTATTATCACCTGTGAAATTTTTACTGTTGTATTTTATGTGTACCGTAACTTGCTTTATTGTTTTATGTGCTGATTTACTTAAAGATCGGCATGATTGCCACATATTTGGTATTACGATTTTTATTTTGATTACTTCCGACCCAATTGTGCGTGTAACTACAGGTGTTTTTTATTATTGTTTCTGTGTAACTAAACTGATTTTTATTCATTTTCTCGTAATGTTATAATTTTGTACGCACTTTAACCTGATTTAATAGTGTTTTCATCACTCAAGTCAACTCAAATCTGTCATCAAGACGCTGATCAATCGATCGAAGACATTAGCAGACGCCGACAACATCAAAGAAGAAATGACAAAAATAAGAGAGGCTTTGATTAGAAATGGACTCCACCACCACGACATACAAAGGACTTTGAGGCCTTCAAATAGAGAAGACAAAGAACCAGCTCATCCTGCAACTGCCACGGCATACCTACCATACATCAAAGGGACAACGGACAAGACTAGCCGCATTCTTAAAAAACAAAATCGATACAACTTTCACGGCGTATCGAAAAATTCATTCGATCTTAAGAAATCCTAACAACAAGACCTCGTTGTAGAGTCAAGGAGTGAGAGAGATTACATGTGGAGACTGCGGGCTATCGTATATTGACTGACGAGTAGAAAAATCAGCGCAAGGATATAAGAACACAAAACCACGGTTAATAAAGTTCAAGCGACATCATCCTTGACCTAACACGTAACCACAATAGGACACAAAGTTACATGGATTCACTCGAAAACGGTAAGAGATATTGATTTCGCACAAGAGTACCTTTTTTGTTTGCTAAGATGGTTTAAGGTTTAACTTTAGCATTATAATTCTTATTGAAAAACCAACTATTTTTAAAAATGAATAGAATACACTTTTTTCAAAACTCCATTTTTCCCAATTTGTGATAAAATTCAGTTTGGGTGTTTTCTAACATTTCTTGGGTGATGCTGTTTAAAGAGTCTGTAATTTTGACACGAAGTTAGACCAAATTGTTAGCACGTTTATGCCTGTGCCGATAAATTTGCTGGGATACGTATCCCCAAACAAAAAAGTCATTTGGCGCGATATCAGGTGAGCGAGGAGGATATTTATAGTAGCTTTTCCACTAATAATACGGTTAGGGAACGTAGTTTCCAAAAAATGTTGAACTCTTATTGCAGTATGAGCAGGACAACCATCTTCTTGATACCAAGTGTCATCAAAATTTGTATTGAGGCGTTGAACAGCTGAAACTATCTGGTTTCTCAACAGTTCTAAATGTTTGTGCGCATTCAAGTTTCTGTTGATAGAAAATGGACCAATTATGGAATTGCCTAAAATTCCTGCCCACACATTAACTTTTTGGGGTATTGTGTCCGGCAAGGAATGCTAATGTGTTTGTTTTCCCGAGAGTAACCAATAGCAACAGACGGATTGTGATGGCCATGTAAGTTAAAACACTCGTCGATAAACAAAATATTTTCAATAAATCTTTCCTTTTCATTAGCCCGATTCATCATATCTTCACAAAATTCCATACGCTTTTGATGATCTGGAAAAAATTCTTGTATAGTTTCCAACTTATAGCAACGGTATTTATTACTTTTCAAGATATTGCGAACTGTTCTTGGTTCAATATTTGCTTTTCAGCAATTTTTGTACTATTGCACGGGAAATTATTTTCTGCTAAACTGCACACTGCAATTTCTTGGACTTAGCGCTCTTCGTTTAAGTTACGACCAGGATGCTCACCATCATTACCATCAATGCTACTGCATTTTCTACAATTATTTAAACATCCACATATTTCAAATTTACAATTGTACTTTCGTACAAACCTACCCATTATTTCTTGTGCAGTGCTTAATAATCTGTATTTTTTCTTCAGTGGAATACATGAGTATTGTGTCGGGCATGCAAAAACACTGATTTTCAATTCTCGTTGACAGTACCAATTAAATGTGTCATTGATACTAGCCTACTCAAAAGACGCATGTATTGCATCAGCGCTTTTAGTTTGTTGTGTATTCTATCTCACTTAGCACGGGAACTGATTGTACTGTCTTTGTTTTACTTACTTAAGTCAGACCCGAGATAATATTTTTCGATACCTGTATATATATATATATATATATATATATATATATATATATATATGTATGTAATTATGTTTTTATTGCAAACAAGATTTATTTAAAAATAAATTATAACAATTAAAAACTGAGACCTCACTAACTATAAGTTAATATGAACTCTGACTATTGTTATCAATGCGGCGTTTTTTATAACAATCATTAATTTACTTAAGATAACTAACATCTCTAAGAATGGATAAATTACAATAATAACAAATATGAAAGTTTCCATGTGATAATATTTGATGAAGTAATTAATATTTGATGTTTGACTATTGTTTACAGAATGATATGTTATACTAGCTATTTATATAATTATACAAAAATACGGAGAATATAACTATATATATTTACACGGTGATCAAATTCAAGTGTGCACTATTGCTAACTTTTTTATTATTGAAACTACGAGGTCGGTTAAATTAGAGAAGTAGTAGTATTCCTTCCGCCGATTAACGTGGTGGTAACAGAAAAACAATTGAACATCGCGTTTCCGAGCTATTTAAAAAAAATGTAGTTTTCTTAAATGGGACACCCTGTATATTTATATCCTAATCGATTGCCAACGCTTTTCTTAACATAAAAGGTTATTATGAATTTCAGACTAAAACCAAATGTAGAGGACATATGAGCCTATTTCACTTTTCGCTTATAAGATACCATAAAATTTAAATAAAAACGAAATATTATACAAAATATGCTATATTTATTATTTAATTTAGTACCAAAGTACGTCCCTTAATTGTGTTTAGCGATTTTTATCTCTAAACATGCGAAACAATAAAACCAGTATATCATGTCGTTTTTACCTTTCAACCTACATATACATATGTAGATATAGAAGGTTATGCAATCGACTTTTTCCACTATCGTTAAATCGACTTATTAACTCATTTTACAACTTTTGGCCAAGTTTCGCCAGTTAATAAGTAGACTAGTCGGCCGCTGATAATGATAGTCTAGCTATTGAAACACGTTCGGTGTTTTTTTGATTTTTTTTTATTTTGTGTGGTTCGTGGGTTTATTTCGTTTGTTACAGATCCTGCCACAGTTCCAGTGTTCCAGATTTTTCAAATATTTTCTGAAATTATACAGAAAATTTAGATCAAATGGTAATGTTTTTGCCAAAGGTATGTTAAAAAAAATTGTGATGTATAAAGAAACGGAAATACAAGTGCTAGCTTATTTTGAAGTAAATCGCGAAAATTCCATACGAGGTTGCATGAGATGTGAATTATGTTTCGGAACTACATGGAATATTTTGAAAAAACATAAATACGTGCCATATAAATGCAGGTATACTCAGAGTCTTTTACCAGGCGACTAAGAAAGAAGAATTATATTTTTCCAATGGTTTGTAAATACAAAAAACGCAAAACCTGATTTCGCAAGGCTAATACTCTGGAGCGATGAATCTAATTTCGGCAAGAGAGGCATGTATAATAGCAAAAATCATCATTACTGGAGTAAGGAAAGTCTAATGCGAAATGTTCCGTGTAATCCACAGAGACTCTTTAGTTTAAATGTATGGTGTGGTCTTTTTGGCTCTAAATTCGTCGGACCAGTGTTTTACGAAGGCACTTTAACAAGCGATCAATACTTAAATCTCCTCATATCCTCCACACAATACTCAAAACGTAATAAGTTGATAAGTGGAATGTTTCATGATCGCATTATTGCTACCAGGGGACCAGTTTGTTGGCCTCCACGTTTTCCATAATTTACACCAATGGATTTTTATTTCTGTGGATTTTTAAAAAACGAAGTCTACTAAAATCGTTACAATAATATCGAAGATCAGACAGCGATAACTTATATCATACGTAGCATAGATGGACGTAGCTTTTAAAGGCTACAAGAAGAGTATTTAAGTGTGCCCAAAAATGTATTGAACAAGCAGGAGATATATTCATTTAATTTCAACTTTTCTAATAATTTTAACAAAAAGTAAATCAATTGTTTCGTTTTGTTTTGTTTTTATTTTACATTTTATGCCTGCCAAGATAAGTTAAATAAGTTAAATAGGCTCCTGTATCTTTTGTTTTAGGAGAAAAGCGTTGGTAATCAATAAATATACAGTGTCCCATTTTAAAAAAGTACATTTTTTAAAATAACTCGATGTTCAATTGTTTTTCTGTTACCACCACGTTAATCAGCAGAAGGAATACTAACTACGTCTCTAATTTAACCGACCTCGTAGCTTCAATAATAAACAAATTAGCAATAGTGCACACTTGAATTTGATCACCGTGTGTATATGATATTGTTGAAATTGTATAATATTCACATACGTTAGTCTAGTGGGGGGTCAGAACAAGTAAAAGTAAAGTTCATGAGATTATGTATGTATGGTTGTAAGTATATATAGCATGTATGTCTATTAAGGAATTTCTCAGAAACTACTTAATGGACTGAAATATTTTTTTATCGACATATGTATCTTTCAATTGTATCATCATTAACCTGTTTCGGCTCACTGCTAGGTATAGGCCTCTTTTCCCTTGTGCCAACTGCCATTTTTTCCTGTCCCGTCTAATCTTGCCTACGTATGATCCAACTTAGGGAAGGATAAACATTTTTCATCAAAATCGTTTCAGAAGTTAAAAAGATTAGGACCAAACTGTTAAAATTATGAAGTTATAATATTTAAGTTAAGGTTGATACGTTACGTAGAAAAAAAACACAAGAAAGTATTTGTTTAGAAATTTAATGCAACTAAGAAAAAACACAAATAATTATGCAAAGTTACAAAGCGAATCAGTCATTCATAAAAATAATCAAATTAGGTAAATAAAACATTTTTTTTGAGAGTATTAAACTCTACCTCGTAATTAAAATAATTTTCTTCACACTTATTGCTCTTAAAAATCTTTAATAATTTCTGATAAATTTATACTGTCGCCAACCTTATGTTCTCATGAAATCATAGCCAATCCAGATAATCTATTCTGTGTCATGGTGAATCGCAGATAATTTTTTATTATTTTTAATTTCACTTGCCAGTATTACTGGCAAAGTTAAAAGAATCCTGAGCACAATACTGATATTTGCACCAAATCTTAAATCTGTTACAAATTTTAAAACATACCAAGAACTAATAACTCATAAAAGTTCTAATGCATTTATATCACATGAGTTCTCGTGGGTTAAAATGATCTTGAGGTTCTTACAATGTTCTAACAATTCATCTTTTGGGAGTTCTCTTAAGGTATACATATACATGTGTGTGTGTGTGTGTGTGTGTGTGTGTGTGTGTGTGTGTGTGTGTGTGTGTGTGTGTGTGTGCGTGCGTGCGTGCGTGCGTGCGTGCGTGCGTGCGTGCGTGCGTGCGTGCGTGCGTGCGTGCGTGCGTGCGTGCGTGCGTGCGTGCGTGCGTGCGTGCGTGCGTGCGTGCGTGCGTGCGTGCGTGCGTGCGTGCGTGCGTGCGTGCGTGCGTGCGTGCGTGCGTGCGTGCGTGCGTGCGTGCGTGCGTGCGTGCGTGCGTGCGTGCGTGCGTGCGTGCGTGCGTGCGTGCGTGCGTGCGTGCGTGCGTGCGTGCGTGCGTGCGTGCGTGCGTGCGTGCGTGCGTGCGTGCGTGCGTGCGTGCGTGCGTGCGTGGGTGGTGTGTGTGTGTGTGTGTTAAAACCTTAAAAAATACTTATTTGTCGGGCTGCTAAGCATGGTAATTTTAATAAGATTTTACTCTCCTAGAGAGAAACTTGAGGATTCCGCGCAACCGCCTGGCACCCTCAATTTTAACGCTCCTTGTTTTTCCCCGGCTTGTCTCCCCTTAGATCGGGCCCTGACACTAATAAATCCGAATAATCGACATTTAATAAACCTTGGGCGTCGGATTTTTAACAAGCAATGCGCTTTCCAAATTTGTGCTAAAATAACTTTGCATTTATCAGTGCTAAAAAACTAAAATCAAATGAGCAATAGTTACACCGGCAGACCAATTCGTTTTGATTTATTTCCCGAAGTCATTCGGTGTCTTTTCTTTAAGTAATTATTAAAGTATAAATTAAGTTAGGAAATAGATATTAAATAGGCATTTTCTCTAGCAAACTTTAATCATAATTTATTCGAGTTTTTTTTACTTTAGGCAAGTTTACTCTTACCATTGACAAAATCACTCGCCTAACAACACGTTATTTTTTGTCAATCGGTCTGCTTGTTTGCCTATTAAAGGTTACTCCATCATTACGTCATTGTAGCAATTTTCATTTAGAATAGCATTAGATAATGGGAACAGACGAACAAACAAATTCACGTAATGATCATTAGATTTCAATATGACATATCCATGATATTTTGCCATATGCTAGGGGTTCCCACCTTTTTATACCCTAGATCGTGTTCTAAAATATCGGTAGGGCGGCGGGCACCAGCTATTTTTTAAGGATATTTGTAATTGAACAAAGATAAATAATAATAAATAAAAATAATTTCAAAATAATAAAATTATTGTTCAAATTACATACACACAAAGAAACGTACATACAAAATGTAATACAAAGTAAACACAAAACACACATACAAAGAAATCTTTAAAAAAACATAAAAGAAAACATTAAAAAATATATCGTAATTAGGAGAGTATGATGATAATCCTGTTAGCAAACAATCATAAAGATGCGCATCGGTGAATCGAGATGTATATCGTGATGTTATTAAATTCATATTTGAATACAACGATTCGCATAAATACGTGGACCCGAAAAACGATTTGATTTTATATGCCTTTTTTTTCAAAAATGTGAACCTTTCTTTGTCGGCTATGTTCCATAAGTCCTCTGATATTAAGAATTTTAGCAAAATATCATCCTTAAGGTCCAAAATTTCTAACTCTAGTTCTTTTGCTTTCTCCTTAACAAGATCTGCAATACAAGCGGCTAGTTTGGCAAGTAAAAGGATTGATACAGAAGGAGACAATTGGCTCGATATCTGTAAACTGCAGATATCTCTCTTCAAACTGTTTTCGAAGCACTTGAAGGGTCTCTATAAACAATGACACGTTTAATTCCTTTATTTTTGTCTTTTCCCTGCAACTCCAAATTGAGAGAAATCCACCAGCCAGCAAGAGTCAGTTGAGCCAACGTACTTCTGTATGCAGGATGAGATCGTGTTCTTTATCTTCAGTATCTTCTAATAGGGCCTTGAAAAGTCGGTGTTGCAATGGAGCTGCTCGAATAGACTTTGTAACTATTTTCATGTTCAAAGAGCAATATTTTACAACACAAAACTTCCTGTTGGATAATACAGTGGTAGGACACAAAATTTGAAAATGATTAATCTTTCTTCCTCACCCCTCGTCTGTCCTTTCATTGGTAATATTTGCAACAGCTCCTCTTTTACTGTGAACTTACTAAATACAATTCTCATCACTACTGCTAATTATGCGGTGTCTGATATGTCTGTTGACTCGTCAAATTGTAGCGAGAAGCAGTCACATGTTTCCAAGTCAAACAATCGGCACCAGTCAGAAATAATTCTTTTAACAATTCACCATCCTGGAAAGGTTTTTTTCTTCTTTGCGAGCATGTGAGAAATTTTGAAAGAAATAATGGTTGCCTTTTTAGATTTTTGAACATGTCCAGTGAAAACAGTCTGCTGGGCAGTTAGACTTGATTTTAGTTGATTTATTTTTTTTCTTCCTTACTCCAAATTTAAGTGGATAATTCGTATAAAAAGTGGCAAGAATTATCTGAAAGTGACGTTCAACATTATGTTCTGTCGGCACTGCAATACTACTGCCACATAACAAGCAAACGCTTTATCTTTGAAATTAATGAAACAATATAATTCCTGCCAGTCAGCGTTAAAATTATATGTTCGTTGTCTTTTACTTGGTCCACTCATTTTAAGACTACAAAAAAAAAAGTAAGAATACAAATATCAAAATTATGTTACTATCGATGCAAACTACAAACTGTCCATCATAACAATCAAACATGCCTTTATAAATTAATCGGCAACCCCACCAAATAATTTACCCGCTTTAGCGTTAAAACCAATTATATATTCTTGAAAATCTTTACTGTGGTCAACTATTGCTAACTCATCAAAATATTTTGCACGTATCGTACAACAATTCCAGGTAACCAGGAATGTCGGTACTGATATTTAAATCGGTAACAACCGTATATTAAACATTGTTTGGTATGTCTATGTCGGACCATTGGTTAAAATTTTTACAATAAACTAGGGATGCGAATTTGAGTACTGTATTGTAAACAAACTTATCTATAATTGAAATTGGTAAGATGGGTCTTAGTACTAACTCATTAAAATTTTCTGTTCTGTTCAAACCAATTTGAATAAAACTTTGAGGTGTTGATAGCAAGTTTATATGGAACAGTCTGCAAATACATGCCATTATGTAATTTTCAGTAAGTGTAAATAAACTAGATGAAATTTCAGTCGTTTATAAAAACACTTTTCAAAAAATTGAAGATGCGGTCTTATAATAACTCGTTAATTGTTCTTTCTGTCAAACAATTTGAATAAAACTTTGAGGTGTTTGAAAGGTTTATTGCAACAGTCTGCAAAAATGCATATGTATTTTCATAAAAATCAATTTAAAATGTCTACTGATCAAAAATGAGTTACTATAAATCAGGAAACCTATTTTGTTAGTGGTCACTCAATGACCAAATAATTGACGTCAATTGAAATAAAGAAAATATTTGAAAAAGTTACTGCAAAAATTATAAAAATTGATAATTTTGTGATTCAAAAGTCATTTTGCCAAATAGTAATTTTTTCAAATTCGATATACAAATAATGATGTAAAAATTTAATACTTTATGAGTAAATCGAAAAACTACTAATATTTGTAGTAACTTTTTCAAATATTTTCTTTATTTCAATTCTCAATTATTTGGTTTCATGGTGACCAGAACAAGGAATACTAGATTTAATATTATGATTAATCACAAATTTTAAATTTGGACTTTTGATAATAAGTATGAAACTGTTAGTTTCAAATCAATTATTTAAACAAACTTATTACATTTGACGTTAAATCGATCTGAGTAATCAAAATTAGGGGTTTCCATTTGATTTTTTTGAGTAACTTGCATTTTTTGAGTCAAGTTTAAACATTCATAATTTTAAAAATTATTATTAATTTTATTAAATACATAAATAAAAAGTTTACCTCGAGTAGGATTTGAACCTACGACCTGTACTTTGCTAGAGTACCGCGCTACCAACTGCGCCACCAAGGTTCAAGCCCCAATCGATGTAAATTTTGTCTTTATGTATGTAGAACTGATGTAAATTCTAAATATAATGAGTTTACATATAATAATTCATAATTTTATTTTTATGAAAAATATAAATGTCATTTTTTGCAGACTGTTGCAATAAACCTTTGCTTACAACACCTCAAACTGTTATTCAAATTGTTTGACAGGAAGAGAACAATTAACGAGACCGCATCTGTCAATTTTTTTAGAAAAATGTTTTTTTTAAAACGACTGAAATTTCGTATCTAGTTCATTTTAACAAACTTACCTTAAAATTCGACATAGAATCCAAAAATTTATTAATATACAGGGTGTTCCATTTAAAATAAACGACTAAGTACCGACTTCCGGTATAACCGGAAGTGGTACGAACGTGAAAATATTTTAGATGAGTTAGCTAACATCATTAGTCACCAAATTTCAAAATTATAGTAGTTGGTTTAGCAATACTAGGATCACCAAACGGACTATATAAATTCAATTATTCAATAAGTATGTTTAAGTTGGGATACTGGATCAACATTTACACTTATTTTAAAAGTGTTTTTATTTGCATTGCAATTTATATATTTACAATGAATCTTTTTGCTTTAAAATCTTCCAATAGCAATAACCAATCCGTTTACTTTTAACAAACATTTCGTCGTAAAGGGATTAACAGTTCTTGACAGTAAAAGGGTTTACCAATACAGCAAACTAGTTACGGTAAACAATATTACTCTTTTATTATATTTGCATAAGAAGTATGTGTCCACCTGCCAGGTATCTACCAAAACATAAGATGTTATTGTTTGAATTTATGATTATTTACAACTTCCGTCTTTCGATTGGGATTTGGAAGCAGCGTCTATGTAACAAAAAATAAAATGAGAAATGCAGATTAACAAAAAATATGTAAATAAATCCTTTGTTGAAATTTATATTTATACAATGTGCATCGCCTGGCATAAGCTTTCTCTGAAAGCTTTTTGTGCATGTATTAAAACAAATACCAGGGCGAAAGCTAAGGAAATACTCATGCATACGATATCGCAAACATACCAACAAATATAATAAACCTATGTAGGTACTCAAACAATATTTTAAAATTCCTACAAATGTATAAAAATAGTTTATACACATGTAGTGGTTTTAATTAACCATTGTGGAGCTGACATTTATTCTTTACAGAATATCATTTAAACATAAAATTTAATTTGAAATGTATCGGTCCTAATGGAGTAATTACGTTCGGCTATTAATCCTCTTGTATGAGTACTGATAGAACTAATTCGGATCCCGATTTTGCAACTGAGATGGATAATTGCCAATACGCAGCTTGTGAAGCAGACATAGGAAAAAGGAAAAGGCCACGTATTCCATTCCCTCCCCAAGGAGGAGGATGGGCTGCTCGAGGTTTCGGAGCTCCTTCAGCCACAATCATGGATTCCCAGCCTACAGACATACATGTGTATGAGGAAAACCCCCTGAAAAAACCTCATACAAGGTAGACGGTAACGGGAATCGAATCCATTATCTCCCGAATGCTAAGCAGGTCGTGTCACCACTACGCTCCCAGCTCGATGAAGCAAAGATATCTAATTGTGGGATTTTATACCTGCGTTGTGTAATGACGAATGTGAATGAAGTAAAGGTAACTAGCGAAGATAGTGGAACGGAAATGTACGAAGAAAGATTGTAAATAAAAATGAAAAAAGAAAACGTAAGCATAATGCTGGACAGAGTTGTTGCTATACCAACCTAGTGGATGATAACTTGATAGTTAACGTAATCCAAATAAGAACATGGCTGTTTTATGTGTTATTAATAATTTCTTAATATCTGTTGGACAAAACATCTGTAAACTATCTCTAAGCAAAATGTGTTAACTTTGTTCATTTATTAACAATAAATTAATTTAAGACTAAGTCTAGTTTTATTTTTTATCCAACTTAAGTAATATAATTACTAAGTTGAATAAGCACTTTTTTTTTTGTTTCGTCCTTCTTTCATCTTTTTTTTTTGGCAAAATTACGTCATAAGACTACAATCAATGGTATTCGCATAGAAAAAATAAATGGCTAGTGAAGCTGCTTAATCATTACTGTGACTTTGGATTTGTCATTATTATTTAGATAATAAATGGAAAACTTTGTTTTAATATGTATGTCATGCGTATTAGCCAGCTTTGTATTTGAACCAACATTTTTCATGTACATGTATCTACAAACAAAACTAATTAAAATTATCATAACTGTTTATCTTTCTTAGGTAAAGAGGTATGGTTAAGCACTCATCAAACAATAGGTTATTATATCTCAGATAATAATAACAATAGTAATTTAATTGTACCTAATATAAAACAGCAATTAACATTTTACCATTTGTTATTATTGGCCTTCGTAAATAGTTAAAGGAGAGAAAACAAAAGGTTATAAATAGCTATCTATAGTTAATTAAAATTTTCATTTTTAAAATATTATCTTCTTATTGTACTCACAATACTTGATTTTTGAAAGTGTTTGGAAATTAACGGACTAATGTGATTACAGTAATTGTTCACATTGATCTTTCGCTTTCATTGCAATGAATATTTAAATCATTAAAAGTAAATGTTTTTTATTACCTATTCCATGAACGATTAACACTTTACATGAAGAAACGGTCTCGCAAGTTCCACAGATAATGTCAAATGCAAATTATTACGAAATAAACCGTTAATGTATGCATATGTTAATCTATGACTGATTAGCTTAGATCAGAACAGCTTGATTAGATGGAAAGTTATTTTTTTATAGAATGTTGCAATGTACTTGTTTCTTCAGTTATTAGTTTAAAAAACTAATTTTAACATTCGATACCGTTAAAGATATAAGAAAATTCCAATTAATATATAGAGACTTAGGTTTTAAAAGACGGATATCATTTGCTACTGTTATTGATGCATTCAATATTATGTTTATAATGGGGCCAGACTGTTTTAACTGCAAGAGATTTATGAGGTACGAATTAAAATGTACAATTTTTTATTTTTAATTCAACCGCTTTTAATTTGCTGTACATTTTAAAGGCAATAGTAATATTTTATAATTGGGCCAGAACTGGTGAAAATACTAGGCAGGAATAATTCCCGAGAAGTTTATATTTCTGTAGACAGCATCTGCATAAACATTTGCACGCCTGTCAGCGGATAAGAAGAATGGCAGACGTCTGCATATCGTAGCAACCAGGCAGGATCCAACTGCTTTAGCGGCCTAAGCTTAATCCGTGGATGTTGAAGACTCGGGGATTACAAAACGGTGAGGTGCATTGCGTTATTCCGGACTTTATTATAATACGTACTTGTTTTATTTTTTTTTTTTGTGATATCTAAATATTGTGGAGTATGAAACAACTTAGTAGTCTATGATCTTACGTACATACAGATAAACTCAATTCATAATTATGTATAAATTAAAGTACAAGTTTTGCTCCTTTAATTGATAATACTAACAATAAAAAAAGTAGGAATTTTCAATTTAAGTTGGTATAATTTTAAAGGAACAATGCAATAATTAGGAAAATGAATATTTCGAAAATGTGACAACATTAAAAGTTTGGTGTATACACATGTTACTACATTTATATTTATTATAGTTATTAAAAATAGTTACTTGTATTATAAGTAAAGAAAAGTATTGTTTTTCTTTACCAATCGCGATCTTTCTAATCGAGGCGCAGCCGAGTTTAAAAACGCGATGAGTAAAGAAAAGAACCTACTTTTCTTTAAGAATAATACATAAAATCATTTCGTACACTAAATGGAAATGGATTACATTTTATAAGAAATACATGACAAGCGTGCGAATTAAATCGCCGTTTCCATCACTGCAGCAACTAAACAAATAGGTAAACAAAAATTTTGTCAAGTGTCGTCGCGTGAAAATGAAAATAAATAATGAAAATCATTCTGAAATATAGGCATTAGCACTTGAAGCTGTTGCTAGTTTATTATCCTTGCAATCACAAGATAAATAATATGACAAGACCTACAATATTTTCATTTCTTGGAGGACTTCAAAGAATGTTTTCCTGAATACATTTATTTATTTTAAGTTTTATCTTTATATTTGATTATAGGCGGAAAGTACGTTGAGAGTGAAAGAAAACGTCGATATATCGAATTATGGGAAGTTACGGTGATATTTAAAGCGCCAAAGTGAGGGATATGAAGCAAAAAAGTTCTATCGCAGGATGATGTGTCAAAATTTTTGACAAAAGCGCCTGATCATACTTTTCTTGTGATTAAAGTGGCGTTAGTTTTCGGTCTGTATGGGGCATGTCGTAGTGTGGAGCTACGAAAGTTAAATGTGAAGGATACCGGCTCTATTTTGGTTGTCACCCTCCATGACACTAAGACAAGGAAGAAGCGTATATTCACCGTTATGACGGAAATGAGAGGAATTAATGAGATTGAGTTATACAAGACGTATGTAAGCTTCCGTCCAAAACATATCAATCACTCAAGATTGATCATATTTTATATGAACAATAAATGTACAGGTCAACCTGTGGGGATGCACCGTTTCTACAAGATGCCGAAGAAAATTTCCCATTATTTGAAATTACCTAACCCAGACGGTTACACTGTCTACGTCGAAAGTCAACTTTTTCTTGCTGAGGGTGGAGCGGATATCAGGAGGCTCAAAAATCATGGAGGATGGCCATAAACACGACTCCAGAAGAATATATAGAACAAAGCATTAACAATAAAATGGCGATTTCGAAAATGATTTTTAATCAGATATCATCGTTAAACAGTGGATGCCTGAATACATCAGATGTTGTCCTAGAACATACTGAATTACAGATGGCACCTGCATGTAACGAATCATCATTTTCTACGTCAAATGGAGGAGTTAATTGGAAGGTTTTATCAAAATCGTCACTTTCATTTAATGATTTCCAGCTAAAATATTGTACAAGCGTTAATAGTTGTACGTTTAATATTAATTCCAATAAATAATTAATACTTCTTTATAAAGAAATGGTTGCTATAAAGAAAAGAGATACTTTTCTTTACGATTTGTAATAAGGAAATATGGTCCATTGAGTGTCCGAAAAACGTTTTTTATTGCCTAATGTCACATTTTTTTAGTTTTGTTCCTTATGTAGGTATGCCAAGTTTTTTATTTTATTCGGTTTTTCTTGTATCATAGCAGTAAATATTTAGAAATATATTGTAGTGATGCACTATTTTAAATATGTATCAACAGTTTTATGTCTCTTTGACCATTTGTATTGGGTTGGTGGGTCCGTGGGTCTGTGGGCTTACGTCTGTGTGTGTGTGTGTGTGTGTGTGTGTGTGTGTGTGTGTGTGCGTGCGTGTGTGCGTGCGTGCATGCGTGCGTGCGTGTGTGTGTGTGTGTGGGGGGGCGTGCGTGCGTGCGTGCGTGCGTGCGTACGTGCGTGCGCGTGCGCGTGAGAGTGAGCGTGCGCGTGCGCGTGTGGGTGGGTGGGTGGGTGCGTGCGTGCGTGCGTCCGTGCGTGCGTGTGTGTGTGTCTAACTGTCTATGTATCTGTGTGTCTGTGTCTCCATGTGTCTATGTGTTAGTGTGCGCGTGTGCGCTTGCACGCGTGTGTGGTGGTGTGTGGGTGTATGTGTGCGGTTGCGCGCGCACGCGTGTCTGTTTTGTGTGTGTGTATGTGTACGCGCGCGTGTGTGCTCGTGTGTACGCGAGTGTGCGCGCGCGTGTGTGTGTGCGTGTGCGTGTACGTCTGTGCGCCTGTGGATGTGTGGGCATGTGGGTCTGTGTCTGTGTGTCTGTCTGTGTGTATGTGTGTCCGTGTATACGTGTCTTCGTGTGCTCGTGTGTCCGCGTGTCCACCTGTCCTTGTGTCCGCGTGTTCTAGTATCCGCCTGTCCGCATGTCAGCGTGTCAGCGTGTCCGCGTGTCCGTGTGTACGTGTGTGCGCGTGCCCGCATGTTTGCATATTTTCGCGTTAGCGTGTTTTCGTCTTTGCGTGTTTTAGAGTTTGCGTAGTTGCGTGTTTGCCGCCGTGTATGTGACTGTCGTCTGTGTTTGCGCCTGTGTCTGTGTCTATGGGCTGTCTGTATCTGACCTGTGGCAGTGTGTATCTGTGCTTGTGCTTGTGTTTGTGCCTGTGCTTGTGCTTCTGCTTGTGTGCTTGTGCTCTTGTGCTTGTGCTTGTGCTTGTACTTGTGCTTGTACTTGTGCTTGTGCTTATGCTTGTGCTTGTGCTTGTGCTTGTGCTTGTGTGCTTGTGCTTGTGCTTGTGCTTGTTCTTGTGCCTGTGCTTGAGCTTGTGCTTGTGCTTGTGCTTGTGCTTGTGCTTGTGCTAGTGAGACGAGAGAAACGAGAGAAACGCGAGAAACGAGAGAAACGAGAGAAACGAGAGAAACGAGAGAAACGAGAGAAACGAGAGGAACGAGAGGAACGAGAGAAGCGAGAGAAGCGAGGGAAGCGAGAGAAGCGGGAGACGCGAGAGAAGCGAGAGAAGCGAGAGAAGCGAGAGAAGCGAGAGAAACGAGAGAAACGAGAGAAACGAGAGGAACGAGACAAACGAGACAAACGAGAGAAACGGGAGAAACGAGAGAAACGAGATAAACGAGAGAAACGAGAGAAACGAGATAAACGAGAGAAACGAGAGAAGCGAGAGAAGCGAGAGAAGCGAGAGAAGCGAGAGAAGCGAGAGAAGCGGGAGACGCGAGAGAAGCGAGAGAAACGAGAGAAGGAGAGAAGCGAGAGAAACGAGAGAAACTAGAGAAACGAGAGAAGCGAGAGAAGTGAGAGAAGCGAGAGAAACGAGAGAAACGAGAGAAACGAGAGAAACGAGAGAAACGACTAAAACGAGGGGAACGAGGGGTACGAGGGAGGTGAGGAATAGGAGAGAAACGAGAGAGAGAGAGTGACGGGAGAAACGAGAGAGACGAGTACGATCAACTTCTATTACAGAAAACATTCGTTAGTTTAAAAATACACAAACAAACAAATCTGCTTTTAAAAATAAGTGTAATCTAATTAGTGGAATTTTTTGTCACGAGCAAAGAACCTGAACATCATATTTCCATTTTCGATGATGATGAGATTGTCTTTATAAGATTTTTGTTCGTGGTGCTTGAGATCGATTTGATTTGTATGGTAGCAAAATTTAAATTCAGCCAGTTCCACAACCACCCTCTCCGCGTACTTTGCTGTTATGAGACCAAGATTGAATATATTGTATTCTACCCCCAGTCCCCAAGGCCGACAACATGTTGACATCTGCGCTTGTTTTAAATTTATATAATTATATTGGAGGCATGGGTGTAAGCACTCGGCTTCGGGATTCGAGTAGTGGGAGTCGTCGAAACAGCCTTCGCTGAAATCCTCGCGTCGCAAAATTTTATTTATATGACAACCCCTTATCGGTAATAACTCGAAATTAAAAAAATAATATTCTAATAAGCAGTCAGCACAAGTAACTTGATTATAAAATCTAAGGCCCGTTTTGACAGAGGTATTTATGATAAGGCTGACAGACCTTGTATGTAAAGTAATATAGGGGCGAAATCTAGCTTAAAGAAGAAGACACAGACATTTCGTTGCATACATCATAATATTGAAGATCCTATTTGCGCATTAGAAGACGTACTACAGACTCGAAATCGCATAAAGATAAATTGAAAAAGATGAATGAGGTGCAGCTTTTGAGAGTGAGGAAGAAGATTTGAAGGCACGTGTAGTATTTCTGGGATCGTGCCGAAAATAATCAATTTAAGAATATATTCTGGTTTTAAATATGAGTCACAATGTATCGCAATGCTTTCTGCTTTAATTATAGGTCATAATTAAATCTAGTTGTCGCTCAAGGTAATCACTACCAAATTAATCTCATCTACAACAAGAAACTTAATATCAATAATGTTAACAAAGTATTTTTATAATGCCATTTCTCGCATAGTTTAATGTCCATGTATGGTCATATTTTAGTCTTGGGAGATCGGATTTTGTCACAAAATACAAGCACAGGAACAATTACAAGTACAAGCACAAGCGCAAGCACAGGTACATACAAACACACAAACACGAAAAACGAAAATCGCAAACACGAAAAACGAAAATTCGCAAACACGAAAATTCGTAAACACACAAACTCACAAACACAAAAACGAAAACGAAAATTCGCAAACATGAAAATAACAAACACACAAACGCGCAGAGTACGAAAAACGCAAACACGAAAAATCGTAAACACAAAAATTCTCAAACACGAAAACCGCAAACATACAAACGCACAAACACGAAAAACGAAAACACACAAAACGAAAAACACGCAAAGCTGCCGAATGAATTAAGACTGGGATTTGGAGTCTATAAACAAAATGATTCTCTCTGTCTCTGTCTGTCCCTGTCTCTGTCTCTGTCTCTGTCTCTGTCTCTGTCTCTGTCTCTGTCTCTGTTCTGTCTCTGTCTCTGTCTCTGTGTCTGTGTCTGTGTCTGTGTCTGTCTCTGTCTCTGTCTCTGTCTCTGTCTCAGTCTCTGTCTCAGTCTCTGTCTCAGTCTCTGGCTCTGTCTCTGCCTCTGTCTGCCTCTGTCTTCTGTCTCTGTTTCTGTCTCTGTCTCTGTCCTGTCTGCCTCTGTCTCTGTCTCTGTCTCTGTCTCTGTTTCTGTCTCTGTCTCTGTCCCTGTCTCTGTCTCTGTCTCTCTCTGTCTCTGTCTCTGTCTCTCTCTGTCTCTGTCTCTGTGTCTGTCTCTGTGTCTGTCTCTGTCTCTGTCTCTGTCTCTGTCTCTGTCTTGTCTCTGTCTCTGTCTCTGTCTCTGTCTCTGTCTCAGTCTCTGTCTCTGTCTCTGTCTCTGTCTCTGTTTCTGTCTCTGTCTTTGTCCCTGTCTCTGTCTCTGTCTCTCTCTCTGTCTCTGTCTCTGTCTCTGTCTCTGTCTCTGTCTCTGTCTTTGTCTCTGTCTCTGTCTCTGTCTCTGTCTCTGTCTCTGTCTGTCTCAGTCTCTGTCTCTGTCTCTGTCTTCTCTTAATCGCATACGGTCGAGGTAGTGTCTGGGTAGTTGATTAGAAGCACATACAAGTCGAAAACACATTCTTCTTGTGGCTGGGGATCGATTTCAACATCTCAACACTTGTGCCGCATACATCTTTCTTCAATTTTATCTGCACTCTGTTTTGAGGCTGTAGTACGTTTTCTAATACATAAACAGAATATTCAATACTGTGATACGTGTAGCAGCAAAACACATTAGCTAGTTAGTTTCACCTCTATATTACTTTACATGCAAGCCTGATCTAATCATAAATAAATACATCTGTTAAAAAGCTAATTAAACATAACCCACGGCCTGGGTATAGCAAGCAACGCTTCCAATTATAGCTTTTAGACAACACAATAGGGCCTACAACTAAATACAATCGACTAGCACTGCTTTAGTACGAGGATCAAACGAAAACGCGCAACACGCACGTACACGTACGCACGCACGCACGTACGCACGCACGCACGTACACTACGCACGCACGCAAGCTAGCACGCTCGCACGCACGCACGTATGCGCTCGAGCGTTCGCACGACCGTACGTACGCTCGCACGCACCGTATTGCACACACACACACACACACACACACACACACACGAGAGCGCGAAAACACGCTAAAGCGAAAACTTGTAAACTTGCAAACATGAATCAAGACGGTGGAGCACCGCTAGAAAAAACAGGTTTATTAACAAAACCGAAGGAAAGCTTAACGTTTTGAAAAATATATTATTATTATTATTATTATAAACAACAATACATTATTATTATTTAATAACATGCTTTATCGGTTTTCTTCTTCTTCTTGAACCGTGAGTCGTCCTCATCATCATCATCATGATTTTGAGATTTGCCCTTCACCCCTACCTCATAGCTCTTCTTTCTCTTCTGTGAACCATCATCTTGGATGTGAGATACACCCAGCTCAACCACTCATCGCTTTCATCATTATCTTGAACGGTTATGTTGTAATAGTTTATTAACAAGTCAGTAAAATCTCTAATGTCCGCTGATGTTGGCTCATAAACAGGAGAATACATTATAGTAATGCTCACTCGATGACAGTTACACTTTAAAGAGCGAACACACGAGAAACGAGAACGCAGCTAGCCTTGGGTCTTGTGCAAGCGTACTCGTCAACGTTCGGTAGAATCGGACATCTTCGGGGATGTCTGAAGTATTGACCTAACCACACTCTAACATAGCCCTGGGGCATGTTTATAAAATCTAAATGCCTCTTTTATGGTCGAGATATTTTCTCCTAAGACGCCAGAACCAGCTAGCCTTTGGTCTATGCGCAAGCGTGCTCGCCCATGTTCGGGTAGAATCGGACATCTTCGCGGGATGTCTGAGTATTGACCTAACCACACTCTAACACAGCCCTGGGGCATGTTTATAAATCTAAACGCCTCTTTTATGATAGAGCTGTTTTCTCCTAAGACGCCAGAACGCAGCTAGCCTTTGGTCTTGTGCGTAAGCGTGCTCGTCAATGTTCGGGTAGAATCGGACATCTTCGGGGATGTCTGAGTATTGACCTAACCACACTCTAACATAGCCCTGGGATGTTTATAAAATCTAAATGCCTCTTTTATGGTCGAGATATTTTCTCCTAAGACGCCAGAACGCAGCTAGCCTTTGGTCTTGGCAAGCGTGCTCGTCCATGTTCGGCTAGAATCGGACATCTTCGGGATGTCGAAGTATTGACCTAACACACTCTAACACAGCCCTGGGCGATGTTTATAAATCTAAACGCCGGTCTTTTATGATAGTGTTGTCATCCTAAGACGCCAGAACGCATGCCTTTACGGTCTTGTGCGAAGCGCTCGCAAGTTCAAAGGTAGCATGTTCTAGGCGTCTTAGGAAAATCCTCGACCATAAAAGAGGCGTTTAGATTTATAAACATCCCAGGGTCTATGTTAGAGTGTGGTTAGGTCAATACTCAGACCCCGAAGATGTCCGATTCTACGAACATGCGAGCACGCTTGCCAAGACCAAAGGCTAGCTGCGTTCTGGCGTCTTAGGAGAAAAAGTCTCGAATAAAGAGGCTTTAGATTTTATAAACATGCCCCAGGGCTTGTTAGAGTGTGGTTAGGTCAATACTCAGACATCCCGAAGATGTCCGATTCTACCGATGACGGTGCTTGCAAAGACCAAGGCTAGCTGCGTTCTGGTCGTCTTAAAGAATATCTCGACCATAAAATGAGGCATTTGTTTATACAACATCCCAGGCATTAGAGTGGTTGTCAAACTATGTAAAATCCAACAAGATCCGATTCTAGAACGTTGAATACGCTTGCGCCAAGACAGGTGAGCTGCGTATCTCAATCCAGTGTGTTTCGCCTTTAAAGTGTAAGCATCGAGTGAGAAAATATTCCGTTATGAAATATGGGACATAGGTTAGAGAAGAAACATAAAGCATATTAAATAATAATAATGTATTGTTGTTTATATGTAATAATAATAATATATTTTCAAAACGTTAAGCTTTCCTTCGGTTTTGTTAATAAACCTGTTTTTTCTAGCGGTGCTCCACCGTCTTGATTCATGTTTGCAAGTTTACAAGTTTTCGCTTTAGCGTGTTTTCGCGCTCTCGTGTGTGTGTGTGTGTGTGTGTGTGTGTGTGTGTGTGTGTGTGTGTGTGTGTGCACGTGCGTGCGAGCGTACGTGCGTGCGAACGCTCGAGCGCATACGTGCGTGCGTGCGAGCGTGCTAGCTGTGCGTGCGTACGTGTGTACGTGCGTGCGTGCGTACGTGTACGTGCGTGCGTGCGTACGTGTACGTGCGTGTGCATGCGCGTTTTCGTTTGATCCTCGTACTAAAGCAGTGCTAGTCGATTGTATTTAGTTGTAGGCTATTGTGTTGTCTAAAAGCTATAATTGGAAGCGTTGCTTGCTATCAGGCCGTGGTTATGTTTAATTAGCTTTTTAACAGATGTATTTATTTATGATTAGATCAGGCTTGCATGTAAAGTAATATAGAGGTGAAACTAACTAGCTAATGTGTTTGCTGCTACACGTATCCAGTATTGAAGATTCTGTTTATGTATTCGTATAAGCCTCACAGAGTGCAGATAAAATTGAAGAAAGATGTATGACAAGTGTTGAGACTGAAATCGATAGCCACAAGAAGAATGTGTTTTGACTTGTATGTGCTTCTAATCAACGACTGACGATGCGATTGAGACAGAGACAGAGACAGAGACTGAGACAGATACAGAGACAGAGACGAGACAGAGCGAGACAGAGACAGAGACAGAGACAGAGACAGAGACAGAGACAGAGAGAGAGACAGAGACAGAGACAGGACAGAGACAGAGACAGAAACAGAGACAGAGACAGAGACAGAGACAGAGGCAGAGCAGGACAGAGACAGACAGAAACAGAGACAGAGACAGAGACAGAGACAGAGACAGAGCCAGAGACTGAGACAGAGACTGAGACAGAGACTGAGACAGAGACAGAGACAGACACAGACACAGACACAGACACAGACACAGACACAGACACAGAGACAGATACAGAGACAGAGACAGAGACAGAGACAGAGACAGAGACAGAGACAGAGACAGAGACAGAGACAGAGACAGAGACAGAGACAGAGACAGAGACAGAGACAGAGACAGAGACAGAGACAGAGACAGAGACAGAGACAGAGACAGAGAGAGAGACAGAGACAGAGACAGAGACAGAGACAGAGACAGAGACAGAGACGAGCAGAGACAGAGACAGAGAGACAGAGACAGAGACAGAGACAGAGACAGAGACAGAAACAGAGACAGAGACAGAGACAGAGAGAGACAGAGGCAGAGGCAGAGACAGAGACAGAGACTGAGACAGAGACTGAGACAGAGACTGAGACAGAGACAGAGACAGAGACAGACACAGACACAGACACAGAGACAGAGACAGAGACAGACACAGAGACAGAGACAGAGACAGAGACAGAGACAGAGACAGAGACAGAGACAGAGACAGAGACAGAGACAGAGACAGAGACAGAGACAGAGACAGAGACAGAGACAGAGACAGAGACAGAGACAGAGAGAGAGACAGAGACAGAGACAGGGACAGAGACAGAGACAGAGAGAATCATTTTGTTTATAGACTCCAAATCCCAGTCTTAATTCATTCGGCAGCTTTGCGTGTTTTTCGTTTTGTGTGTTTTCGTTTTTTCGTGTTTGTGCATTTGTATGTTTGCGGTTTTCGTGTTTGAGAATTTTGTGTTTACGATTTTTCGTGTTTGCGTTTTTCGTACTCTGCGCGTTTGTGTGTTTGTTATTTTCGTGTTTGCGAATTTTCGTTTTCGTTTTTGTGTTTGTGAGTTTGTGTGTTTACGAATTTTCGTGTTTGCAATTTTCGTTTTTCGTGTTTGCGATTTTTCGTTTTTCGTGTTTGTGTGTTTGTATGTACCTGTGCTTGCGCTTGTGCTTGTACTTGTAATTGTTCCTGTGCTTGTATTTTGTGACAAAATCCGATCTCCCAAGACTAAAATATGACCATACATGGACATTAAACTATGCGAGAAATGGCATTATAAAAATACTTTGTTAACATTATTGATATTAAGTTTCTTGTTGTAGATGAGATTAATTTGGTAGTGATTACCTTGAGCGACAACTAGATTTAATTATGACCTATAATTAAAGCAGAAAGCATTGCGATACATTGTGACTCATATTTAAAACCAGAATATATTGCATATAAATGATACGTATTAAAAGGTAAATAAATAAAAGCGACATTCCTTAATTTTCAGTGATTACTATTGCTGTAAGCAGGTTAATCAATTAGTTAATTACACGTTTTATTTTAAAGTAATTTCATTTTAAAATATATTCAAGTGAATTTTAAACCAGGTAGAGGATCACAATCTGTAGATGGGGTTTAAAAGAAATCTAATAATGATTTTAATAATAACAACAATTATGCAATCTCATTTGATAAAATTCAATTCATATTAAATAGTCGCTAAACCGTACATTCACATTGTATGACAACAACAGGGTAATTAGCTGATTATGCAATGCCATTAACTGTTTATTATCGTTATAGAATTTAATAGTGTATTTAAAATCAAACGTATACGTTACCTTTACCTTGATTAGCTTCTTTTAATACCAAAAATATTCTACCGTTTATTAACCCTTAAAAATAGGTAAAAAATACGATCCTACGTGCACATCCATTTGCCTATCCTTTAGGGGCTCCGCCAAAAGGGCTCTTAATACAAACAAAAGGTTGAAAATACTGTCAGGGTTGAAATGTACGTCGCTCACGCTAGTGAACACAAAATTGCTGTCAAAAGGCCCTTAATACAAACAAAACAGTTAAAAATTTCATCAAGGGTTGAAAAATATATCCCCACACGGATCTGATAAATACAAAAAGGCCTTAATTAAGAATGCAAAGGGTTGAAAACGCGTCCTACACGTGGACGAATCAAAAGCGAAAATAATTAGGGTTGAAAAAGGGTTGAAAATACGGTCTCACACGTAAGCGAGTAAAAATAAGGGTGGAAAATCCGGCCTCACACGTAAGCGTAAAAATTAGGGTTGAAAATACGGTCTCACACGAGGATATATAAAAATAGGGTGAAAACCCCGGTCTCACAAGTAAGCGAGTAAAAATAAGGGTGGAAAATCCTGTCTCACACGTGGATATGCAAAATAGGGTGGAAAATCCGGTCTCACACGTAAGCGGGTAAAAATAAGGGTGGAAAACCGGTCCCCACGTGGGCGGGCTTGTGACGTCAAAATCCAAGATGGCGGCGACAGGTGCCGGGTACTACTTTAGTAAAACGACTATCGAGGTTTGAACCCACGCGCTCGGGCGAAAAGCACTCTATAGGCGATGTACTACCAACGCTGGACTATTGTTGACTGACTGGATTGGTGGTCCGTGGGTCTGTGGGCTTACGTCTGTGTGTGTGTGTGTGTGTGTGTGTGTGTGTGTGTGTGTGTGTGTGTGTGTGTGTATGTGTGTGTGTGCGTCGTGTGTGCGTGTGTGTGTGCGTCGTGCTGCTGCGTGGCGTGCGTGCGTGTGCGTAAGCGTGCGTGCGTGCGCGTCTGTGTCCGTGCGTGCGTGCGTGTGTGCGTGTGTGTGTATGCTGTGGCGTGCGCATGTGCATGTGTTGCGTGTGCGTGCGCGTGCGCTGGTGTTTTGTGCGTCGTGTGTCGCGATGCGTGCTGTTGTGTGTGTTCATCTGTCTATGCTATCTGTGTGTCTGTGCCATGTGCTATGTGTTGTGTGCGTGTGCGCTTGCACGCGTGTGTGGTGTGGTGCTTGTGGGTTGTGCACGCACGCGTGTCTGTTGTGTGTGTGTGTATGTGTACGCGCGCTGTGCTGTCGTGACGCGAATGCGCGCGTGTGTGGCGTGGTGTACGTCTGTTCTGTGGATGTGTGCATGTGGGTCTGTGTCGTGTGCTGTCTGTGTTATGTGTCCGTGTATACGTGTCTTCGTGTCCTGTGTCCGCGTGTCCACCTGTCCTTGTGCGTGTTCTAGTATCCGCCTGTCCGCATGTCAGCGTGTCAGCGTGTCCGCGTGTCCGTGTGTACGTGCGTGCGCGTGCCCGCATGTTTGCATCGCGTTATCGTGTTTTCGTCTGGTGTTTTAGAGTTTGCGTAGTTGCGTGTTTGCGCCGTGATGACTGTCGTCTGTGTTTGCGCCTGTGTCTGTGTCTATGGGTGTCTGTATCTGACCTGTGGCAGTGTGTATCTGTGCTTGTGCTTGTGTTTGTGCCTGCGCTGTTTTGTACTTGTGCTTGTGCTTGTGTTTTGTTTGCTTGTGCTTGTTCCTTGTGCCTGTGCTTGAGCTTGAGCTTGTCTTGGGTTGTCTTGTGCTTGTGTTGTGCTTGTGCTTGTGCTTGTGCTTGTGCTTGTGCTTGTCTAGTGAAGCAGAGAAGACGGAAACGAGAGAAACGGAGAAACGCGAGAAACGAGAGAAACAGAGAAACGAGAGAAACGAGAGGAACGAGAGGAACCAGAGAAGGGAGAGAAGAGAGAAGCGAGAGAAGGAGAGAAGCGAGAGCGAGAGAAGGGGAGACGCGAGAAAGAGAGAGGAGAGAAGGAGAGAAGGAGAGAAGCTAGAGAAGGAGAGAAACGAGAGAAACGAGAGGAACGAGACAAACAGAGAAACGGGAGAAACTAGAGATCGAGAGAAACGAGGAACGAGATAAACGAGAGAAGAAAGAGAAAACGAGAGAAGGAGAGAAGGAGAAGCAGAGAAGCGAGAGAAGCGAGAGAAGGGAGAGCGAGAGAAGGAGAGAAACGAGAGAAGGAGAAGGAGAGAACGAGAGAAACGAGAGAACTAGAGAAACTAGAGAAACGAGAGAAGGAGAGAAGGAGAGAAACGAGAGAAACTAGAGAAACGAGAGAAGCGAGAAAGCGATAGAAGCGATAGAAGGAGAGAAACGAGAAAGAGAAACGAGAGAAACGAGAGAAACGAGAGAAACGACTAAAACGAGAACATACGAGGGAGGTGAGGAATAGGAGAAACCGTTCTGTTCTTTTGCGAGAGTGACGGAGAAACGAGAGACGAGTACGATCAACTTCATTACAGAAAACATTCGTTAGTTTAAAAATACACAAACAAACAAATCTGCTTTTAAAAATAAGTGTAATCTAATTAGTGGAATTTTTTGTCACGAGCAAAGAACCTGAACATCATATTTCCATTTTCGATGATGATGAGATTGTCTTTATAAGATTTTTGTTCGTGGTGCTTGAGATCGATTTGATTTGTATGGTAGCAAAATTTAAATTCAGCCAGTTCCACAACCACCCTCTCCGCGTACTTTGCTGTTATGAGACCAAGATTGAATATATTGTATTCTACCCCCAGTCCCCAAGGCCGACAACATGTTGACATCTGCGCTTGTTTTTATTTAAATTATAACTAAATTATATTGGAGGCATGGGTGTAAGCACTCGGCTTCGGGATTCGAGTAGTGGGAGTCGTCGAAACAGCCTTCGCTGAAATCCTCGCGTCGCAAAATTTTATTTATATGACAACCCCTTATCGGTAATAACTCGAAATTAAAAAAATAATATTCTAATAAGCAGTCAGCACAAGTAACTTGATTATAAAATCTAAGGCCCGTTTTGACAGAGGTATTTATGATAAGGCTGACAGACCTTGTATGTAAAGTAATATAGGGGCGAAATCTAGCTTAAAGAAGAAGACACAGACATTTCGTTGCATACATCATAATATTGAAGATCCTATTTGCGCATTAGAAGACGTACTACAGACTCGAAATCGCATAAAGATAAATTGAAAAAGATGAATGAGGTGCAGCTTTTGAGAGTGAGGAAGAAGATTTGAAGGCACGTGTAGTATTTCTGGGATCGTGCCGAAAATAATCAATTTAAGAATAATCTCATATGTATGTAATCATAGTGGTAAATAAAGATTGTATATTATCCTTTGTACGTATTTAAAGTATTATTATAATGTATTCTCCTGTTAGGAACCAATATCAAGGGACATTAAAGATTTATCAGTTTGGCAATAAACTATTACAATATAACCGTTCAAGATGAAAACGATGAAGTGGATGAGGTGAATGTATCTCAAATCCATGATGATTGTGATGATTCACAGTAGAAGACTGATGAGGTAGAGGACCCATTATGATAGTGACGAATCACAGTCGAAGAAAAAGACCGATAAACATGTAATTAAATAAATGATATATTGTTTTTAAAATATATTTTCAAACACCAAGTCTTCCTTCAATTTTTTATTAATAATCTTGTTTTCCGAATGGACGCTCATTAAGAGAGGTATTTCCGAATGGACGCTCATTAAGAGAGGTATTTCCGCTAAGTCGGATCTTGTATGTAAAATAATATAGAAGCCTAATTTCATGTCTAGTAGGGGCACTCTGACATCATCCTACACATTATGTCATGTCCATAATGAATATTGGATATTGCGCATTGATATCCTCTGCCTTGTGCCTTGTGCCAATTCTACACTCATTGTACGTCCACTGAATTTTGGTGTATATAACCTGGACGTCCAATGTTGATTTTATTAAAGTATATAATACATACTTTGTATGTACATCCATGGGTTACTTCTTTCTAAATACAAATTCAATTTGGGAAATAATAATGACTGATGTTTTTGACACGAAATTCATATAACTTTATACAACTGTATGCAAGGTTGCCTTTAATCTTAACATAAAAAAAATAAATGTGAGTATAATTGTCAATTAATGATTTAAATTTATACAGGTTTTCATACTTTTGTTTAAAAAAATTGCAGTCATTAGAATTCAGATAAATGTGTAATAAAAAATATTTAATTGAAATATATAATAATATAAATTATAATTGTTAATTTTTAATTAAATTATTTACATATGGAAATATAATTTTTAAAGTATGTACTTGTTTTCCGAATGTACGTTCATTAAAAGAGGTATTTCCGCTAAGTCAGATCTTGTATGTAAAATAATTTAGAAGCTTAATTTTATGTCTAGTAGGGGAACTCTGTCATCATCCTAGCTTAAATACCAGATGAAAAATCTGCTATCACCGGTATATTTTACTTTTTATCATGCTTGCCTTTAATATCAAAACCGAAAATTGTTTTCTAGAATGTAAACATTAAAAATTGACAATGAATGCCGCTTTGTTTGCCTTTTTAATATCAAAAATGATCCTATTGTTTTCTTTTTAAGTATCTACTAAATTCAGCACGTGTTTAAATAACCATAACAGTGATAAATTATGATGTATATGTATGATAATACTAACGAGCTCTTAATTACCCATTTTATTTTTAAATGTAATTTTGTATGTATACACAATATAAATGAAGCTTGACTTTTAGAATCTCAAGGTGAAATAATTTTGTTGTATGTTGTAAATAAGAATCATTTTTATAAAAGTTCATATAGGTAAGGTCACGCTAACGAGCCTATAGTTAATGCGAAAGGGTAAATAGAGAATTACAATGAGATTGATAGAGATAATTAGATTTTTTTGCTATTTGTGTATTCAAGTTTTACAATCTAAAAAAAAATGCTTTACGGTAATGGGTGGGAAACCGATAACCAGTTTATATTAACTATTCATTGGTAAACACACAGAAAGTGGGTTTAATGAGACTATATAAGTGACAGGAACCCAACACTTATTCACATGTGGACCAATTTTCCAAGGAGCACGATCCATCAAACACATTCATATCAGACAAGCCTTGCTGAAATTCCACCAGCTCTCCGCACGGCCTCCACAAAATCATCGTACACTCCCAGCGAATCCATAATATCGTTTTCAAATACTACCTTGTAATTAATCGTATTGTATGCTATTGTCAGTAGTTCGTCGGTTAATAATAATCCATCACGAAACAAACCCAAAATTTGATTAGCTGTTAAAAATTCCATGACGATATGTTCTTCAGATAGAACTAAATTAACTATACTCAAATGTACGTATTTATAGTATCTTTTCCATTCTACTCTGATAAATAAAAGCGTTTTCAGTAGTTTAGTTGTTTTAATTAAGAGTTGCGAGGGGGGGGGGGTAGACCCGAGACCAGCAGCAGATTCAGGCGTCGTATACCTGTCTTACAAGTTAATGTTAGGACACTTATTAGAACACAGATTCAAATTTTTCTCCATAACGATTACAGGGACCTATGTGTGTACTTTTAAAATATACCGCTAGGAGGAGCCACCTCTATTACAGAAAAATTTCATTAGTCCATACACCACCAGATAGCGCCACAAACAAACCCAAATTAGTCCTAGAAATACACCGATAGATGGCGCCACAAATTCAAATTTCACTCAGAGGGGCCACGACAAGGTGCTAAGGCCCATACCTGTCTTACGAGATAGTATGAGGGTCCCTTATTAGAATAAAAGTCTTACGAGTTAGTACGAGGGCCCCCTTATTAGAACACAAATTCAAATCTCTCGCAAAGGGGACCGTGACAAGGGTGCGAAGTTCCTAAAACAAGTTCCTGCGCCTGGCTTATGAGGTAGCGTTAGGGACCCTTATTAGAATACAGATTCAAATTTACAGCCAAGGGTACCACGACAAGGGGGCGCAGACCCTAACACAGGTTCAATTAGGCCCCCCCCCGCTGTTACAAATTCAAATTTCTTGCTGAGTGGTCAAAGATTTTCCATTAGACTATATGCATTTAGTTCTGTTGAGTGTTGTCAAGAAATGGATGTTTTGGTATGTTGGTAAACCACGTAATAAATTAGCACTACGCCTGATTACATTAATAACCAATTGTTTAATTTCATTGCAAAATTGTATTACTTGTGAATTTGTTCGAAAACCATGGACTATAAAGGAACTCAAAAGTTGGAATGAAACTGAGTTTCGTCAATTTTTGTATTATACTGGTCCAGTTGTTCTAAAAGACGATGTTTCTCATGCGTGCGCGTGTCGTGTTTGTCAGCGTGCCTGCGTGTCGGCGTGGCCGCGTGTCCGTTTGTCCACTCCTGCGTGTATCTGTGTGTGCGTGTGTGTGTTGGTGGGCGGGCGTGGGAGGGGGCGCGTGTGCGTCTGCGTATACTGTGTTTGTGTGCGTGCATATTTGCGTGCGTGTGGATGTATGTTAGTATTCACAATAACTCCAGAACGAAAACACCTACGTACTTAAAATTTTGAATTTAAGCATTTCCCTTGGGGCTGATTAGATTTTGGGAGAAATCCAGTGGCGGAGAGGAGGAGTTTATTAGGGGCAGTTTTCGGTTTTTATCAAATATTTCTAAAACAGCGGCATATTTCAAAGATATAGAAATATTTAGCTATAGACCTTAAACATATCGATTATGTGCCATGTAATTTTTTGATACGACGCGTAATTTAGCGCCAAAAAACTTCCTAAGGTAGAATTTAAATGAATAACGATTAATTTTATAAGAAAAAGTGTTTTACATAACTTTTCTGTATAAAGTCTTTTAATGTAAAGCGAAATAAATGTAAAAATTAAATAAGTATGATTGAATATGCTTAAGTCGTATTATCGATATTTTTATAGGAGAGGGCGGCTTTGGAATTTTTCTTAAGTTAGCATCTAGATGTCTATTAACCTCTATCTGACATGAAGTTTTAAACGTTTGTTTGACATAGATTGTTTTTACAATGGTGCATAATAATCCTAAGAAAATTAATATTAAAATTATTTCACTTCGTTTAATTCCCATTTTGTAGGTTGGAAGGTCGTGTGGTGTTCCACACCAGATATTTAGGAATAACGTTTATGGTATTTAAATTAAATGAGTGGTGATTATATGAAAATGTTTGTGATATTTTTAGAGCAGTTTAAGTGGCGCAGCAAAAGGCCTGTAAGGCTACATTTACTTCTGATGAGTCATATTCTAATTCAATATTACCGGCGAAAGGAGGATTATAAAGAAATTCACAAACTTATCCGTGGAAGAAATTGATGATAGGACACAATTACCATCACCGTCTCGATTAAGCTTAGGTAGACACGGTAACACATAATTCTATTAATAAATTTGTACCCAAGGTCTTTGGAATAAATAATGTCAAATACAATGTATTTTAGAATCGGGATTGGTCGTTATTTCGTAACAGTACACAAACTACATTTGAACGATGTGCAGCAAAATGGTTACGCAGAACAAAAGGGAGAAAGGGGAAAATTATGTTGCATAAATAATTTACTGTTTTTACTCATGATGAATAAATAATGTTTCTATTATTTTTATTAGACAATTATTTTAAAACCTACATTTATGTTATGTCCATAATGAATATTGAATATTGCGCATGGATATCTTCTGATAGTCCTGTCTTGTACCAATTGTACACTCATTGTACATATACTGCATTTTGGTGTATATAACCCGCACGTCCAATGTTGATTTTATTAAAATATATAATACATAATGTATGTACATCCATGTCTTATATGGGTTACTTCTGTCAAAATACAATTTGGGAAATAATAATGACTGATATTTGAACACGAAATTCATATAGGTAACTGTATATAACTATGCAAGGTTGCCTTTAATCTTAACATAAAAAAGATAAATGTGAGTATAATTGTCAATTAATGATTTAAATTTATACAGGTTTTTATACTTTTGTTTAAAAAAATTGCAGTCATTAGAATTCAGATAAATGGTGATAAAAAATATTTAATTGAAATATATAATATAAATTATAATTGTTAATTTTTAATTAAATTATTTACATATGGAAATATAATTTTTAAAGTACTTATAATAAAATATATTTACATATAATAAATTAATTACAATTATGTTTAACCTTATAAATATCAGAAACAAACGTATATTTCATCTGCTGCGATGTCCGAGTGGTTAAGGAGTTTGACTCGAAATCAAATGGGCTCTGCCCGCACAGGTTCGAATCCTGTTCGCAGCGTATTTTTTTAAATGCATTTAAATTTTTTTTATTATCATATACAATTTTTTTAATTTTCACAAAATTTTTTTAGTTACAGCAGTATATTCGTGAAAATATTCCTTCAGAAAATGTTTGTTCGTTAAATATTTTACATTTTATCAAGCTTCCAATGTATTAGGAGCACATAACTGCTAAGCGTAAATTGCACCTCCACGTTAGTTGATACTTGATAGTAACCCATTAATATATGTAAACCTAAAAAGTAAATTATCGTGATAGTAGATGCCATTTTATTTTAGTTTTGTTTTTATATAAGTAAACTTCAGATAATTTAGTGTATTTATTTTTATTTTTGATTTTAAGGAATAGTTGTATAAATACAAGTAAATTCAATATTAAAAATATTTTCGTTTTTTATTTTTATTGATTTAATAACGAATATGTTTGTATTATTCACCAATTGCCACCATACTGAACTAAAAGAGGCACGTAGGTCTTAATTAAGACGGATTTTTTTGTTTGATTTCCACAATATAAAGATATTCACCTACAAAGAAGTACTGTGTAAATACAATGACATAATAATAAGTATCGTATTAAGTAGATTTAGTATTTACAATTATTTATTACTGTATTCTTACTGCATATTTGTTTGTTTTAATTCACATTTTGTAAAATAATGCAAATGTCGTGTGGATAATGTTTTGGTTTTTGGTTTTTTATTACATTTTACATTTACTTTACACTTTATTATGTGCTTAACAAGCGATTATAGTTAAAATGTTCCACAATACATTTTTTTCTATATCGGTGAGAAATTTAAAACCGTACGCGTATAGTCAGATCTTCGTGCCTTTCTAATTTCAAATAGTGATTTAAGAATTCAAAACATCTTTTTTTTTGGATAGCTCTATTTTAACTACTTTTATTAACTGCATCTATGAAGTTAGTTTTTAGTAATTTACAGTTATGTACTGTTTCCAATAAAAACATTTTAATAAAGAGATGAAATTACATTTATTGGTATAGTTTGATTCAAATAAAGTTGAGTATGACTCTCGATGTAACACTCTACAGTTAAATTACATATTTTTATCTTTCTCTCTCAACTACATGTGTTAGAGAAGGATGGCCATAGAAACATAAATGTGCTTTACAATTCATATTAGCACACTAAAACGTGTGTCGTGATTAAGAAGCAGCATCTGTCACTCCTGTCATTTTTTGAAATTATTGTATATGCGTTTTTGTTTTACTTATTATGAAAAATAGTTTTTTTCAATACGATCTACAACTTGTACAGTGAATTATCGGTAATTTGGTAACATTTTTACATAATTTATATAAAATTTACAAAATTTTTGATATGCTGCATAATAAGCACCTTAAATCGTAGCGTAGCTCGTAGTTTTGAATGTGACAATCAAAGCGCACTCGTTCCATTTGAATCTGTTATGTAGGTATGTAGTACATTATTGTGTAAAATATGATACTTGGAAGGACTACTTTTAGCGCATGTTTGAAGCATGTGGGGTTAGTATAAATACAATTAGTGCTAGAAAAAAGGGTTACTGAAGTCCAAAAAGAAAATAAACCAGCTAAGCGAAGTTGATGACCATGTGAAGAATGTTGTAAAGAGAACAATTTATGAAATGCATTTAAAATGTAAATTCAAACATGCAAGACATGTCTAGTACTATACCTGTCATTCTATATATACATGTTACGCTTTTCATCTAAAGTAGATGTTGGTAGTAGAGGTTTACTCGAACAATTGCACATATTGCTGCCAATCGTGTACGATTCTTAAGAGAATATTACAAAAAAATAGAAAAATAGAAAAATTATACAATCCTGTATTCTTAGATGAAACTTGGATTTTCAATCGAGGATCGCACAAAAGATCCTGCCATGATGAATCTAAGGAAAGCGTGAAGAAGAAGCTAATGGTTGAAGGAAAAAGGTTTGTTGTAATTTAGTTATTACATTATAATTCCTTATAAAATAAGTGTATTTTTTAGATTTATAGTTGTTTATGCAGGTAATGAAGATTCATCTAAGAAGGAAGAAATATGTAATTTTCTATTAAAGCACACCACAGCTTATGAACCTAGCATGTTTAAAAAAGAATTACTGCAATTAGTTGGTAATAATGCGATACCAAAGGTGTACGAAATAGATGAAATAGCACACAAGTGTGGACACAGAGTATTACGGTTAGCGCCATATCACTGTCAATGTAATCCAGTTGAACTGGTGTGGGCAAACTGCTAAGAAGACTACAACAAAAATATAGGAAGACATAATTGTGCCATGACTATTCAACCATTCGATCAAATCAATTAATCAAATCAATCAACCAAATCAACGAATTATCAAATCAATTTGATGGTAGCCATATTTGTTTTGTCAGGCAACATCGCAGACAATTTAATTGTGAGTCATAATTAAAGTAGTGGGTCAAATCAATTAATTAATCAAATCAATTAATCAATCAAATCAATTAAGGATCAAATTAATTAATCAAACCAATTAATCAAATTAATCAATTCATCAAATCACTCAATCAAATCAATTTGATGGCGGCCATTTTCTTTTGTCTGGGAACATCGCAGACAATTTAATTATGAGTCATAATTAAAAGTAGTGGGTCAAATCAATCAAGAAGCTGGGATAACAACTCTTCATAAGTTACGACTCATAATTAAATTGGCTGCGCTGTTGCCAGACAAAACAAAAATGGCCGCCGTCAAATTGATTTGATTAATTGATTTGGTTAACTGATTTGATTCATTGATTGATTTGATCTACTAGTTTTAATTGTGAGTCATAATTAAATTGTCTGCGATGTTGCCAGACAAATCAAAGATGGCCACCGTCAACTTGACTTAATTGATTGATTTTTTTCTGGGTCTCCGGGTTATATAACCACAAGCTCGACCTGGGCTGTATGTGCGCGCATCACCAATAATAATTATGAGACATAATTAAAAACAAAATGGTAGCACCATTTAATTATGACCCATAATTAAAAACAAAATGATGGCACAATTTAATTATGACTCATAATTAAAACGAAATGGCGGCACAATTTAATTATGACTCATAATTAAAAATAAAATGGCGAAGCAATGTAACTATGACTCATAATTAAAAACAAAATGGCGATACAATTTAATTATGACTGATAATTAAAAACAAAATGGCGGCACCTTTAATTATGACCCATAATTAAAAACAAAATGGCGAAACAATTTCATTGTGGATCATAATTAAAAACAAAATTGCCGCCAGCCACATGGCTACCCCCACTCATTCCCCCATTTCTTTCAATTCATCATCATCATATTCAGCATAATCATCCATCGTCCGAATGGTGCCTTCTCTAACTTGTCATCCACCTCTGTATGAATGCTTGTTGCAGTTCTATCCACTTCTTGCGGTTCTGAGCTCTCTTCATCCAGCTCGTGCCAGCCAATCTTTTCATGTGATCAGTGTTACTGGTCTTCCTCGGCTTCTTTTGATGTTTCGTGGTCGCCATTCAATAATTCGGTGAGTCCATCGGTTGTCCGTCATTTTCGCGATGTAAAACCTTTTATTATAAATTCATATTTTTTTTGTTTGTTTGTTGAATGTCATAAATGTTTTTGCTCGCAAAGAATTTTAAACCTTTAAGTATTGATCCCCATTGTTAGTCTTCAAATCTTCATAATGAATACAACCTCTATAATCCAGAAATTACTTTAATACTAATGTAAGGTATTTCCCATAACTCATTTCTCTGAAATATCTTCTTATTCAAATTTCTAAAATCTAACCAACCATAACTCGCCTCTCTCACTTTAGTAATTATCAATTGTACTTAGTACCTCCCATTTTGGCCCTTCTTGATTCCAAAATATACTTTTAAACAGTAGTGCAAATACATACCTCTTATTATTAACATCGCTTCGTTATATTAGTCAAACTTAAATTTATCATAATACATTCTATAGTCATGCAAATGTGATTTTATGGCATATTCGCTTAATTACACTAGTTACTACAGTTCAGGGAGATAATATTGTGTTATAAGTAAAGTAAGTGTAATATTTGTGTGTTAAACTATGTACAAGGTGTAGAGTAGTTAATATAATTATTAAAATGATCAAATTCTCTTATTATTGCAAGTATACCTGACTAATGCGAAATAAAGCGAAGTTAATTCTTCAGGATAATTGTAGAATCACTACTAATTAATAGGCTTCCAATAAAATTCATTTGATATACAATATCCAAACAAAACAAGGGTAAATAGACATAATTATCGTTACTGGTCGGTTGAAAATCCCCATTGGATAATTTAACAGCATACCAAAAGACCACAATACATTAATGTATGGGCAGGGGTTTGCCGTGATCGCATTATTGGCCCTTTTTTTATAAATGACAATTTAACTGGGAACCGGTATATAGACTTATTGTAAGAGCAAATTATTCCAGCTTGCCAAGAATAATTTCCAAATGTTGATCTGTGGTTTCAACAAGATGGGGCACCACCTCACTACTCTTTAAATGTGCGCTGAAATTTAGATGAAGTCTTTCCGAATAGTTGGTTAGGTAGATAAGGGACTGACGAAGGGCGATTTTTTTCTTATGGGGTCACGTCAAATCTAAGGTGTACAGAAACGGACCCGATAATCTGGAGGCATTACAACAAAGAATAATCGAGGAGGCACAATTATTACCGCCTAATTGATTAAGAAATTATATTCGTGGCTTTTATGATAGATTGGGGCATTCCGTCGCTGTTAAATGGTGAACATTTTGAGTATTTGTTGCGTTAAAAACGAAATGTTTTTGTTAGAAATTTCAATTCTGGTTAGTTATCTACTTGATTTGAGTTGTGTTTTTGTTGGCAATAAAATTTATGTTTTTCAACTTTCAATAATTTTTTTCTCAAAAATTTTTTTATGTAAGATATCAGATTTTTTATACTGTCATTTTCACAATTGAAATGGGAATAAAAACGCGAAACAAAAATTGGGGGTTACGATTAAAAAAAAAACTGCCGATGACGTCATATCTCAAGATTGATAAGCAAAATATTTTTGCTCACATATGCACAATATGCGTATTATTTCGTCAAACAACTTTTGTCTTGAAAGGTTTGTGACAAAATGTACGGTTACGGTTCCATACATTTTGGGCATCCCGTATACATGTAACTTTATAATATGGATATGATCTAATTAGTAGATCTGATGATGGTACGATTTCTTTAAAATCTGTAACAAACATAGTGACACTTAATAATAATAATATTAATTAAGCGCGAAACTTCCTAAATAATACCTTTCTGGCAAAAATGATATTTCTACGATAATTAAATAAATTTGATCAAGGCTTCGCTCATCAGCCCATTATATGGAAGTAGTATACTTAAAAATCAGAATTCGGTTTGGATGAGGGCCACTGTCACTCAAAAGAAACTGCTCGTCGACATTATTAGCGTCTATGTATGACTTATCGTTCCGGGATTATTAAAGCCTCTGCAGATTTGGAGATGGTGGTAGCAATATTGTTCGCGTTTCTCTTTCTTCTTCATAGCTGGTTTGTTAGGTAAAGCAGATTGGCACTTCGTCAAATGCCAGTTACACAATTACTAATAACCTGAACAGTGGATTCTTGGGTTTCTTCACACACTTTATTCAAGGCAGTTTTTATTGCAGCTGCTTTGACAGCCCCTGCAGAACTTCTATAAACATTCACATTTACAATTTTCACTGCCACATTATCCTCTCCCTCTCCCTCTCCCTCTCCCTCTCCTCTCCTCTCCTCTCCTCTCCCTCTCCTCTCCTCTCCTCCCTCTCCTCTCCCTCTCCTCTCCCTCTCCCTCTCCCTCTCCCTCTCCCTCTCCTCTCCTCTCCTCTCCCTCTCCTCTCCCTCTCCTCTCCTCTCCCTCTCTCCTCTCTCCTCTCCTCTCCTCTCCCTCTCCTCTCCTCTCCCTCCCTCTCCTCTCCCTCTCCTCCCTCTCTCCCTCCTCCCTCTCCTCTCCCTCTCCCTCCCCTCTCCCTCTCCTCCCTCTCCCTCCTCTCCCTCTCCCTCTCTCTCCCTCTCCTCCTCCTCTCCCTCCTCTCCCTCTCTCCTCTCTTCCTCTCACTCTCCTCTCTCTCCTTCCTCTCCTCTCCTCTCCCCTCTCTCCTCTCCCTCTCTCTCCCTCCTCTTCTCTCCTTCTTTCCCTCTCTCCTCTCCCTCCTCTCCCTCTCTCCCTCCTTTCTCTCCTCTCCCCTCCTCTCCCTCTCCCTCTCTCCTCCTCCCCTCCCTCTCTCTCTCCGTCTTTGCCTCTTTCCCTCTCTCCCTCTCTCCCACTTTCCCTCTCCTCCTCTCTCCCCCTCTCCCTCTCACCCACGTCCCCTCCCACCCTCTCTCCTGCTCTCGCTCTCTCCCTCTCTCCTTCTCTACCTCTCACCCTCTTTCCCGCTCTCCCTCCCTCCGTCTCACCCGCTCACCCGCTCTCCCTCTCACCCCCTCTCCTTCTCTCCCTCTCTCGCCTCTCTCGTCTCTCTCGTCTCTCTCGTCTCTCTCCTCTCTCTCGCCCTCTCGTCCCTCTCGTCTCTCTCGTCTCTCTCGTCTCTCTCGTCTCTCTCTCCCTCGAAATTATTAGGTTAGGTCAAAACATGTACTATATATGTTAGATTAATAGACGCACGGTTGTTTAGGCTAGGCCAATACTTGCTCGCGAGCATTGGCCTAACCTAAACCGCGCGTTTAATAATCTAACCTAATTGATTATAAATCAAAGGCCCTATTTGACAGCGGTGTTCCCGCTAAGCCAGATGTATGTAACTATGTAAGTTATTTTAATTATAACACCTTACGCAATGTATTTATCAATCTCGATCAAATCAATTAATCAATCAGGCCAATCTCAATTAGATCAATCTCGATCAAAAGGGCCTAAAGGGAAGGAAGCCCACGCTCCTGCCGGATGTTAGAGATTGAGAGATGGCTTGCTTATTTGCCCCAGACATTTGTTCCAATAACCACTTAGGACGTTCACACTTGTTTATAAAACTAAGGCCCTTTTTGACAGAGGTGCTCCCGCTAAGACAGGTAGTATGTAAAATATTTTAATTGTAACACCTTACGCAATGTATTTTATTAATCACAATGAAAATCAATTAACCAATCAGATCAATCCTTTTATTATCGGTATAAGTTTCTCAAAATTTTATCCACTATTTACAGAGGTGTGTTATGTTACGTATGAATGAATATTTTCGAGCTGATACTTGTACCTATAATATGTACGCAATTTATTATTGTTTACGTTCAGTTATAAAATCAGCTATTCACTTTTGTGCAACAAGGTAATTAACTGATTCAGGATTACCATTCGGATATGTGTGTGGACTTTATACGATAATGTGTTTACTGTTATCTGACTTATTTTTGAGATGGACGCCAGATTTTTTTACACCGCTGCTATAATAGCATATCACATAGCGATATTACGTAACTATCAAAATGATCGTATTGTTTTCTTTATTAAATATCTACTATTACCAACACGTGTATCATGTATTAATCATACCATGTATAAATTTTGATATATATATATATATATATATATATATATATATATATATATATATATATATATATATATATATAATATATATATATATATATATATATATATAAATATTCTTATTTTATTTATTTACTTTATTTTTGTGTGTTATAATTACAGATATGGATTTATCTGCTCTGAATTTTTCAACATGCTTTAAACCATTTAGAAATGTTAAGGATTTGGAGGCCGGTGTCGGATACATGATACTCAATTTGAGTGTTATATCGATAAAGTATGGCCAAAAGGCCGTTGTGAAACTGGAGGAGTTTAAATGCGTGTTACCTGACCGTTTCCACAAGTATTTCAAATCTGAGGACCAACGTATACATCAATTCAATGAACAGTTGAACGTTAAAAATGTTTCAATACGATCTTTAGGACCAGTAGGCAAAAGTACTGTTTTAATATTCATTTAGAATAACGATTTTATAATTGTTATGTTATGTAGTGATGAGATTGACTTAATAAATAAAATCGTTTTCGACTCGTTCTACAAAAATATTTTTATTATCGATAATCGAACTCTTTTACAGAAACACTATTTCAAATTTCCCGCCTTATCGATTGCAGGGCCCTGCATGTACTTTTAAAAATATACCGCCAGGTGGAGCCACGATCAATCTCTATTACAGAAAACATTCATTAGTCCATATATCACTAGATGGCGCCACAAACAAATTCAAATTTCGCCCCAAGGGTGCCACGACAGGAGGGCAAAGACCCTAATGCAAGTTCATATACCTGCCTTGCAGGCTAGTATTAGGAGCCCCTTATTAGAATACTATTTACACGCGTGGGGGCCAAGGCAAGGGGGAAGCAGGCCCTAACACAGGTTCCTGTACTTCTCTTATGAGATAACCTTAGGGCCCCCTTATTATTAGAATACCATTTTCAAGTTTTCCGCTGTGACCAATCAAAATTTAGAGCCTCAGGCCTCCAATCAGAGTACAGACGTTGGGTGGGGCTAAGGACCAATATGAATCCAGAGGGGCGTGGTCTACCATTAGGTCCTCCAATCAGAACGATCGGCGTGGGGCTGTACGCGTGCGCACGACCAGTCAGCTGATAGTGGGTGTGGCTCTTGCCATAGAACCACGGGGTGGCCTACAGCTAATTAGTGGGTTTCTCCCAGACACGTTTAAGGTCCAAGTGCCCACTACTACTATCGTCGTCGTGCATAAAATAAATTATTATTCAATCCACAACGAAATTGAAGCAGCTTCGCGTGTTTTGTCAATTCTGTTATCTTACACTTTTTGAATCGAAATGTACCGTCAAAACAGCTGCGTCAAAATGATCGCGTTGAAACGCCCGCGATTAAACACGATTTCGTTTAGTTTCTTCGATGTTTTATAACAATAGGTGAAATATGGATTTATTTATTATTATATGACAGAAGGAAATCTGCAGAGAAAACAGTGGATGTGGCAAGATGAAAGTGGGTTAAAGAAGAAAACATAATTCGTTAATCCGAATTACTGTGTGCCCAAAATATTAAACTGTTTCCGTTAATGATTTTACCTGCGTTTCACCAAATTTAACGTAATCTTCTTGATGTTATTTTTATTACTCTGTAATCCCTGCACAGATTTGCACTAAAATCATTGTCACTACGACATTTAGGTCTTAAATACTTATGTAAAAAGTTTTTGATGCACGCACGCATGCATATGCGCGCCCGTTCACCAATGAAAGAAATATTTAGTTGAATAACAATAAGAGACCAATTTTTAATAATAGGGACAATGTTTTCAGAAAATGTTGGGGTAAGCGTTGACTGTCACAAATATCTGAGGGGATGCTGTAAGAATTTATCGTCAATGTATGTAGTTTTGAAGGTGTTCTACCCTGTCAGGAATTAATTTTGCAGACATAAAATGGGGCCTTATAAAAAAGAAATACTTTTTTATTGGGGATGGAGGTTTTTTAATCTGCACTCATCAATAATGCGTTAGCGCGAAAGTGTCATCTACTCTTTTACTTAATCTGTTTTTTTTACCATTTATTTTGTCATTAAATTGTTAAAGTACATTATAAATGAAAAAGTTTCTCATATACATCTTTAAATTCGTAATACAACTGATACAGCTATATGATACGTATTTATGAGATAGTAGTTGCTTGGTAATTAAAAATATGTTGATTAATAGTAATTGAACATTTATAGAATTTATATCACGTCTTGAATGGACTACAATTTATTCCACAATTTAAAAATCTATTTCTCTCAAATGAATTGACAAAACAGACATAAAGCAGTCAGTCAGACAGAAAATAAACTTATTTTAGGTTAATTTGCATATTATGTTGTCATAAAATGAAGCAACAGGAAGATGTTGTTTACGAAAATCTAGACGAAAGGTAGAGGATGAAAATACTACAATAAAGAAATAGCCCATAAAGACTTAAGTATCAAGGTTAGTACGATGCAGTGGATTTAAAAATTATTAAAACGTTATTGCAGTTAGTGGGAACGTAACTGTGCATCTGTGTATATCTAACAATCTCTCGTATTGCTCTATAAAACTTTATGTGCCGCTTTTATAGGGCACTCCACTCCAGCGTGTAATATCGAACAGATATCGTTTATTGGGGGGGTCTGTAAATCTCTACTTAATGAAGTATCAAATGTCACAGACACCTGTAAAATTTTTACAAGTTTTAATGCATTTTTCTGATGTATTAATTTTTATTACGTTGCAATAAAAGCTACGTTTATATGTACATACATTACAGTAAGTGATATAGTAATTAACGTCTTACGAATCTCGATTCAATGCAATTTGCAAACACATACAGGGTGATTCATATACAGGATGTATTTTTTTTTGTGTTAAGTACAGGGATCTCGGTTATTAGCAGAGATAGAGATTCGGTTAAATAGACAAAAATGATCTTCAATGTAATCATAATTAAGATCACAAATTAAAATTTACATTTACTTTGCCGTTATTGAAATACAGGACAAAATAACAAAATGACCGATTTTAATTTAGAAGCGTTATTTACAAAATATTTAAAATTATGAAAATACATTATTAAGGCAACTTTTTGAGTACTTTTAGGTGACGTTTACAAAAAAATTTTAGTCATTAGTTTGCTTGTAATCTACATAATCTTTTGTTCTTCTTCTGGGAACTATTTTGTATTTTTACATCTTTGTAAGGAGCTAACAACTTTGGTTTTAAAAATATATGGATGTATCATTAAAAATTTATAAATAACTTCAAAAATAAGTATTCTAATTATTATTAAGAAGAATACGTTGACATATCGAGTTAACCGTATAAAACAAATGATCGTCGCCTTCATAATTAAACAATATTTGCGATAAAGTCGTTATGTTGGAGCAACAAAAATTTACAAAGAGCAAGTTAAATTATAATTGCAAAAATGTTCCAAATTAAGATTAACATCAAAAGTTCTATTTGATTTAAATTCTAAAGCTTGAATTTAGATTTGGCAGATTTATAACATTATTAGTTTAAACTAAAGGAAAGAGAATTAAAAACTATTAACAAGTAAATTTAGATTTAAAAACTATTACTAATTACAACGAATTTTTAACTATCTATGTATAATTAAAAATTTATAAATAACTTCAAAAATAAATAGAGAGTCAGGCACCGCGTAGGGAGCAATATGGGTGAAACGCAATGTGATTGAAGGGTATGTAAGTGAAAAAATGTATATGTACATATGTACATTTAGATATTCATACAGTAAGTATACGCTTTATTATTTATATCTTGCTTGACTCTGTCTATATTTCTACTTCTTACTTTCTTACATGTCGAGGAGGTAGACAAATAACTGCCTGGTAGTAGGAAGATACCGTTAGTACGGAATGCTACATCGTCCGGGGCACGATTTGGCTAGTAACCGGTCTGCTCGCTATGGTATTACTCAAGAGAACAATACAATTTCCCCGGAAAGACCTGGCTACAAGGGGCGGTCAAGGTTGAAATAGACAGGCCCCATTGCTGACGACTGTGCAAGGAATGAATGGCGAGTTGGTACGTTGAATGTTAAAGGTATGCATAGTAAAGAATTTGAAATTGCGAATGTAATGTACGAAAGACACCTTGATATTCTGTGTGTATCGGAGACAAAGCGCAAAGGAAAGGATGCTGTGGAGATGGAGGATGACAGCCTAGCACTATGGTTAGCAGTTGAGACTGAAGAGCATGGTGCAAAAGGAGGTGGGGTGATCGTAAGTGAAAGAGCGAAAAGATGTGTTAAATTAAATTAAAGTGGAGTTTCGAAGAATTTTTATTATTGCGTGCTATGCACCGGTGAATGGAGAAAGAGACCAGGATCGTGAGAACTGAAGTAGAGAAGGTGTTGAACGTATGTAAGCCAAACGAAAGAGTGATGATAGTGGAGGACGTGAACGGATAGGTGGGTGTACAGAGAGAACATACTGGACACGTTCAAGGACAGTTCGGAGACCAAAGAGTCAATGAGAATGGTGAACGCCTGGTGAACATCTGTGTGGAGAGAAGCCTGTTTGTATCCAATACGTGGTTTAAACATAAAATTGTGCATATGTCTACATGGAAAAGAGGTAAATCTAAAAGTATGATTGACTTGATAGTGTATGATGAACGGCTTAGAAACTTGGTGAAAGACACAAAAGTAATGTGCGGATCAGAATGTGGATTGGACCACTTTTTGGTTGTATCGAGGATGTGTTTAGGGCAAAATCGGGTTTATTCGGAAAATATTAACTGCGTTGAGCAGTTAAGAGAAAGAATTATCACTACTTGCAGAAATGTCCCAAGACATTGACGTTCTTCAGAATATGTTCTGAAAAGCTGCTTGCTGTGTTTGCAAAACCAAGATCGTCAATTTGAACAGTTATTCTGAATTGTGATGTGCAAGTTGAAAATTTGTTTTAATTAATAGTTGTGTAAATACTAATACATAGGTGAAAATTCGTCGTAATTAGTAATTGTTTTTAAGTCTAAATTTATTTGTTAATAGTTTTTAGTTATAAACGTTATAAAGGTGCTAAATTTAAATTCATTCTTTAGAATTTAAATCAAGTAGTCTTAATTTAGAACATTTTTTCAATTATAATTTAATTTTCTCTTTGAAAATTTTTGTTGCTCTTGTAACACATGTGCATATATTTTTGAAACCAAAATTTTTAGCTCTTTACAGTGGTGTAAAAATACAAAATAGTTACCATAAGAAAAACAAAAGTTAGTGTAGATAACAAGCAAACTAATGACTAAATTTTTTTTGTAAACGTCAACTGAAAGTACTCAAAAAGTTGCCTTAATAAGTTAATAATGTATTTTCCGTATTGCTTCAAGAGCCAAAAATTAAAATCGGCAATTTTGCTATTTTGCCCCATATTTCAATAACGGCAAAGTAAATGTAAATTTTGATTTGTGATCTTAATTATGATTACATGAAAGATCATTTTTGTCCATTTAACCGAATATTTATCTCTGCTAATAACCGAGATTCATGTACTTAACACGAAAAAAAATACATCCTGTAGTAGAGGCTTATTTAAAATCTACTGGCCAAATTGTTTCAAACGGATAAAATGTAAATTATTTTGAATTTGCTCTAAACTACTTTCGAGATTATCCGTTAATAGATGGGAGTTAATATGATATAGTGAACTGAATAGGGTCCTGTACTACTAGACTTATATAAGGTGATCCAAATTAAGTGCTCACTATTGGTAACTTCTTTATTGTTAAAGCTAGAACAGTAGTTAAATTATAAAACTTGTATAATTTTTTTCCGCTGATTACAATAGTGTAATAAAAAAAAAACGATTGAACATCGCGTTTTTGAGTTGTTAGACAAAATAACATTTTTTAACACCATGTATATTATTTTTTTTAAGAATCTCCATGAAATTTGGAATATAAATGGTTATCATAATCTTTTTGCTAGGATGAAATATAACGGAGCTATAAGAACCTAAACTTTAACTAATTTAGAAGGCTACGGAGATACATGATGTTAATTTATGTCAAACCTGCAAATATCTGTTGCAAATAGAAGTGTCAGTAGTACCGGGGCACTTGCGCCGCCATCTTGGATTTTGACGTCACAAAAGCCCCGGGGGTGTGGGGCACTTGCGTGGCCATTTTTTTTTATGCCCACGTGGGGGACCGCATTTTCCACCCTTATTTTTACTCGCGTACGTGTAGGACGTATTTTTTTACCCTATTTTTTACACATCCACGTGTGAGACCGTGTTTTTCACCCCTATTTTCACACACCCACGTGTGAGACCGTATTTTGAATCCTTTCTTTTTCATCCCTAATTAAAGTTTTTGATTTTTAATGGCATACGTGAAGGACCGTATTTATTACCCTTATTTTGAGATGGTGATCTTTTAATTATTTTTTATATTATTTAGCTGATCAGAAGCAGCGACTCTCTCAACATAAGCACACTTTAAGACGCTTGGCACAGCGAGGTGAATCTATAAAAAAGAAGAAACAGTTTCTTGTACAGAAAGGTGGTGCATTTCTACCACTCCTGTTAGGACCATTACTCGGCGGCATTCTGGGTAATCTGTTTCAATAACCATGGACCACACCCTGAAGAAGACGATGGACTTTATACAGCGCTTACAGGCACCAGATGTTACACAAAACAACATTTTAACGCAGCTGGGTAACGATATGGATAAAGTTTTAAAAACTGACCGACCCTGACAAATGGCAGCAGTACAACCAAGTTCTTCAGAGGTATCTACACTTTTCCAATCAGTTACGTCAGCCCACCAGTATAACAATTAGCGGTGACGCTGTTGCTGATGATATTAGAGATTTACCGCAACGCAAAGGTCTGACAGACGACGAGATAGTATCAACGCTTTCGCCTTCATATAAGAGAAAAGGCGCGAATTTGTTACGTATACTGAATACAAGCAGCGATGTTTTTTGGGACAAAAGGGGCACTGTCACAATAAAAGGTGAGATCATACCACATTCCAACATTATCGATCTGGTTCACGAGACGTTAAGAAAACGAAAAACCACAAATCCGCGCGGCTGGCGTCAGTTTGCGACGTACATTCAAGAGATAAATATACCACGAGAGTTTATCGGAGATACGCAAAGGTATGATGTTTCTGCATCATCCAGCGTTGAACGGACCCTCACAACTATAGGTGAGAATTACGATGCTGATAGTAAAACGCTAGAAACACCGAGAAGAATCTCTCATAGAAGAAGAAGAGGACTTTCATTAGATTGGGATTCGTGGCGGCCATAACATGGATGCTGTATACTATGATCCCTCTCACCCTGCAGGGTTCGCTGGTATAACACCTTTAACTAATGCTGTAAAGGGTAGATATGGTGAAGTAAACAACTGGCTACAGACACAGGAAGCTTATACGGTACATAAACCAGTCAGAAAAAAGTTTCCACGAAATAAATATATTGTGAGCAACCTTTACGAATTGTGACAAGCGGATCTTTGTGATATGCGAACTTTAAGTAAACACAATAGCGGATACAACTACATACTAACGGTAATTGATGTATTTAGCAAGAGGGCATGGGCGAGAGCACTTAAAACCAAGACAGCCTCATCTGTAATTGAAGCATTCGCGCAAAATATCAATTTCTATGTAACAAATAACCCTGATGTAAAAGCATCTGTAGTTGAAAGATTTAATAAAACACTGAAAACAAAGATGTGGCGTTATTTCACTTACAAAAATTCCTACAGATATATTGATGTACTCGAAAGACTTGTGACTGCCTACAACAATAGCCCTCATTCAAGTATAAAGATGGCCCCCTCGGCTGTAAACGATAGAAACATTTTGGAAGTGTAACCCGTACGGGAAAGGTTTAGGTCCAGTACGCCATCCTAAATATAAAGTCGGTGAGCATGTCAGAATCGCCAGAACTAAGTACACCTTTGAGAAGGGATATGAAACGAATTGGAGCGAGGAAGTTTTTACAATTAGTACGGTGATAAAAAGAAGACCACCAGTTTTAGAATAATCGATCTTAATAACGATCCTGTTGAGGGCACCTTTTACGAAGAAGAATTGCAAGTTGTTACGGTTGATAAAGATACTCTATTCAAAGTCGATAAGATTCTAACAGAAAAGGGCCGTGTGCGAAATAAACAATACTTGGTCAAGTGGCGTGGATACAGTGACAAATTTAATAGCTGGGTGCTAGTTTCGCAGTTGAGAGATATATAAAAATGGAGTTTTATCTTACCTTATTGAGTAATAGCTCTATGACGTATTTTCCAGGTAATATGACGTCAAGTTTTATTACGCAACTGCCAAAGCGAATAAGATTAACGGGCTCGTGGGTTGTAGGGATATCGGAAATTCAGTACCCATGTTCTTTTGCCGCTGTAAGTGCAACAGATAATTTAATTTATTATAGAACAGAGCCACCTGACGAGAACGTGTTAGAAACGATATTAAAAAGGGCCGCAGAATATTTTCAACTCGACAACAAGAAGATCATTTATATTGAAGATGGCTGGTACGTGATACGATTCGCTTCGGTAAATTACGCCAGCATAGAAGAAATTATCAGCGAACTAAATAACCATGTACTAATAAGTAAATTGCTAACAATCGAATATCATAATGTAACCAAGCGCGTCACTACGAAATTAAAAACTCAACTCTCGCTATTCGGATTCTCACAACGTCTAGCCTTACAATTGGGTTATCGACCGTATCAGAACATAGCCATGGAACCAATACCCCCTCACCCCGCTAGTATATGGATAGGATTACCAACTCAGATGTTTGTTTATTGTGACATCGTTGAACCGCAAATTGTGGGTGATGTTTTATCTCCGCTTATGCGTATAATAAATATTACTTCAGAAAACTATACTTACGGGGGTCATAAAGATGTGGTTTTTTCGCCTGCACACTACATACCGGTGATGACACGGGAATTTGAAAACATCGAGATTAATATAAAAACAGATACGGGTGCAGCAATGCCATTTGAGTTTGGAACGTTGTGCCTGAAGCTACGCTTTAAGAAAGTACAATAATGGTTTACCCTTATCAGCAATATTACATGAATCAGGCCGGTAACGGTATCGGCTCTATTTACAGAGGTGTGCCCTATCAACGCGGTCATGGAATAGGGAGCTGGTTAGGTGGTATATTTAGAAGTATAATACCGCTATTTAAGTCTGGCGCAAAGGCTATTGGTAAAGAAGCTCTTAGAACGGGTGCTAATATTCTTGGTGACGTCATAGAGGATCGACCTATTAAGGATTCTTTTCAAGAAAGATTTCACGAGGCAGGTAGAAACCTTAAGCGTAAAGCCGACGAGAAAATCGATAAAATGATGGAGGGTTCGGGTTATAAAAGAGTACGTCCGACCGATAATAATCAGTCTCCACTGAGAGCTGTTGCTAAGAAGAAGTCTGCTTACGACGATATATTTTCAAGGTAATGGCTTTTCTACATGCACAATCGTGTGAATGCGTCAAGCCCGAATTGGATTTGTTCGCTTTACCATCGACGCAGACAAGTATCGAGAGTGGTGAATGGATATTTTACAAGCCCTTGTCAGCTCTGAGTGATGACGCCCCAATAGAATTTGTAGTCCCCGGAAATGGAAACGATTATATGGATTTAAGCAGACCATGCTGTACATTTCAGCTAAAGTTCTAAAGCGTGATGATTCAGCACTTACAGACGCTGATGTTGTTGCACCGGTAAACAATTGGATGCATTCGCTTTTCTCACAGGTGGAAGTTTACTTAAATCAGAAGATGGTATCACAACCAAACAACACCTACGCCTACCGTTCATATATGCAAACGCTGCTAAATTATGGAAAGGAGGCCAAGAGTTCACATCTAGGATGTACCTTATGGCACAATGATACAGCTGGACAGATGAATACACTGGGAAACGCTAATAACGGTTTCTCAAAACGTCAGGCACTTGCGGCTACCGGGAAACAGATAGAGATGATTGGTCACGTGCACTCGGATTTGTTTAATCAAGAAAAGTTTCTCATAAGTGGCGTTGAGATAAAGATTAAATTTGTACGATCAAGAGATACCTTTAGTCTAATGGCGGCACTCGCTTCAAATTACAAGACGCGAATTATGGACGCTAGTTTACTGGTGAGACGTATGCGAATCAATCCCACTATTCTAATTGCGCACGCTAAAGCTTTAGAAACAACAGCCGCAAAATATCCTGTTACAAAGACCGACGTAAAAGTGTTAACTATACCTGCAGGCATACAGCGAAAATCATTGGATAATGTTTTCCTGGGTCAGTTACCTAAACGATGCATCGTAGGCTTTGTAGCAAATAAAGCCTTCAACGGTGACTACCCCTCAAACCCGTTCAATTTTCATCACTGCAATATTAACTACGTGTCATTATATATTGACGGACAACAAATTCCCTCGAAGGCCTTACAACCAGACTTTACAGCTAATTGTTTATACGTAAGAGCGTACCACACCTTATTCTCTAGCATGGGTATTCATTTTTTGAATGAAGGTAACGATATATCAAGAAGTGATTATCCCAACGGCTACTGTGTAATAGCCTTTGACCTAACACCTGACCTGTCTGCAAACGCTAGCACGTACTGGAATTTAGTTAGAAACGGCTGGAAGTCGGGTTTGAAGAAGCGCTCACCGTAACCGTTAACTGTTTAGTGTATGCAGAATTCGATAACGTGATCGAGATCGATAAACATAGGAACGTCGTTTTAGCTGTTAAAAGTGGTAGCTCTAACCTGCAAGCTTCAGTGTACAGCAGCAGCCGAGAGAAGATGGACGCATACTTGGACGTACAAGGGTTTAGTGGTGTTAACAACGAATTCATACCTAAAGAAATTGCCGTGGTTACAGATCACGGTCGTTTATCGTTGATGCTAATAAAACCACCTCGAGGCTACTTTATATCAGGATCCATGTCACGACAGATAAAATTTATGGAGGATAATTATCATGGGCTGAAATGGTGGTGGGGTCATGTACATTACAACAATTTCCGTGAGGAGCTGATGAGAGTGTTGCGCCCATTTAACAAAATTCACGTTAAGGGCAGTGAAAAACAACAGTTTTTAAGGTTTCTTAACAAACCAATAGTAAACCTGGAGGAGACTGGTTGCCCGTCGATTAAACAGTTGAAAAAGGAAACAAAAGCATATAGCTGCTTAAATCATAACATCACTGAGCCTATGCGTGCACTGGAAAACGCATTACTACTGCAAGACTGGATGCATACCAATTCCAAAGATGTATGCGGTATAAGTGTTGAGATGCTTGAAATCGATCCCCAGCCACAAGAAGAATGTGTTTCGGCTTGTATGTGCTTCTAATCAACTACCGAGACACGCACCTCGACCGTGTGCAATTATCGTAAACACGGATCCTGCAAACAAACCAGGTCAGCATTGGACCGCTATCTAAATTGACGAGAATGGAGAATGGAGAGTATTGTGATTCCTTTGGACGAGCACGGCTAGGATATCATTTACGTTTCCTACAGAAGAATTCCCGATGCTTCGTATATAATAAAACAATACCACAAGACTATCATTCGGATGTATGTGGATTTTATGTCTTAGTGTTTCTATATTTTAGATTACATAGTTTATCAATGATTGATTTTGTAAAAAACTATTTTAGTATATGTTTAATTATAAATGATGAGATAATCAGGTTACTGTTTAACGCCTGTTACCCAACCATTCTATTCTGATAAATAAAAGAGTTTTTTAGTGCTTTAATTGTTTTAATCAAGAGCCCTGTAATAATAAAAATAATCCCATTGTTTTTTTCTTTTATTTCAGCATGTGTGTTTTTTAAAAAGCGTATTATAAAATTTATGATTTAGTGTTTTTTAAAAAGAAATTATTTATATATTATATTGGTAATCAATTTTAGATTATTAAATTTAACAAAAGTTATATAATTACACGGTAATTAGCTAAAGTAAACATGAACAGTGATTTCTTACTACATATTGTTATGGAATTTAAAACATGTAACTAGCCAAACTCTTAATATGGTTTTTTATAAAACAATTTGTGCGTACAATATGAATAATTTTCAAACCGGTTTATTTTAAGAGAAAGGTAAATACGATTTGCAGTAAGTTCGATAAAGATAATAAGGTTTGTTTGTATATTTTACACTATGGGGAAATCAATACGTAGTTTTTACACAACCTAGAAAGTTGTTTTTTTAGTTTGACATGCAGCACAAAAGCAGTGACTATCACTCGTGAAGTAGCGCCTCAAAACGTTATTTAAGTACAGAACTGGTAAGTGTGGTGTTAACCCTTTATTTATTTACAGATTTTTAATTACAGTTATAAAACACAAGCATTAAGTTTCTTTTAAAAAAATATTAAGATGGATATTATTTCAATGCAGGTAAACTATGTTTTAATATTCGTTTTTAGAAGATAATATTGCTGTTATGTAATTAATTAACTTAATAAAAATTTGTTTCGTTAGGAATGTCAGTAATTTTTTTTATAGTTCACTGGGGATAATTATGCAATTTACAATAAAAATAAGTGTTCTATAATTAAATTTTAGTCATTCAAATTCCCCACGCAAGCTCAAACCTTAACACACCTGCTATCTTACATCATTATTAAAAAATACGTATAGGTAAAAGATCATCCACTAGCATTTGACCATTTTAAAAACAATAGACTAAATAAAAAATCTTTATGCAATTTCCAACATTGTATGCGTGTGCAAGGGGCACTGTAATTAATATAGCCAGAAGGACCTTAATACCATCAAAATAACCCTAAGATTAACCCTAGTCCAGCCCCCCAGCCCTAAGACTTATCCCTAGACCAGCCCCACCCCTAAATACAACCTGTAGATATGCATTAAAATAAATGTAATAACAATCTCATTTGATAAAAAAATACGCAAATAAAGTAAAATGGGGAAATACAGTCAATGTGTACGTGATTATTATTATCTAATCAATTCTTTAAATAACATTTGATAAACAAGTTCTAATAAATGTTAATAGTAAAACACAAAATTAAATAAACTATCTTTTACATCATTTCCCAGGGGCTAAAAATAATTAATTAATAAAAATAATTAAAGATCATCATCATCTTAAAGCTATCAGATTAAGAATTTCCCTAGGATAATTAATTAATAAAAAATAATTAAAGATCATCATCTTATATTAATAAAAATAATTAAAAGATCACCATCTCAAAATAAGGGTAATATTTAAATACGGTCCTTCACGTATGCCATTAAAAATCAAAAACTTTAATTAGGGATGAAAAAGAAAGGATTCAAAATACGGTCTCACACGTGGGTGTGTGAAAATAGGGGTGAAAAACACGGTCTCACATGTGGATGTGTAAAAAATAGGGTGAAAGAATACGTCCTACACGTACGCGAGTAAAAATAAGGGTGGAAAATGCGGTCCCCCACGTGGGCATAAAACAAAATGGCCGCGCAAGTGCCCCACACCCCCGGGGCTTTTGTGACGTCAAAATCCAAGATGGCGGCGCAAGTGCCCCGGTACTACTAGTGTCCTTTGTATGTTTTGAAGATGGTTTTTCTCATAGTGTGAAATGTGACATGTCGGAAGCTTGTTTGCTGAACACCAAATGCTCGCTAAGTGCAAAGAGTATTACGAGCAGTTATACTCATTTCGTGGTCAACCGAATCGTCGATATTTTCTAAAACTCTACCGGAAGTTTAGAACTAATGAGAATGTTTTTAATAAAAGGGGCTGAAAAAGAATTGGGTAATTAGGGAAGCAATTGAAACAGAAGTTATTGGTTATTTTGAAGTTCAGAGCAATAATTTGATAAAGGGACATTGTTCTCGATTCCAATTTGACTTATGGTACGATTCACAGAATAACGAAGAAACATAAATACTCCCTCTATATGTACAAACCTACTCAAATATTACTACCGGGAGATCCTGAAAGAAGAATGGTATTTTGCTATTGGTATATTAACTATTGTCTACAAAACGCCAATAATTATCGAAATATTCTATGGAGTGATGAGTCAAACTTTTCTAATTGTGGAATGTTTAACAAAAAAAAAAAAAACTAGCATTACTGGTCAAGAGAAAACCCCTTGGAAGAGTATCCTAAAGCTCCTTAGATTCGTTTTAGTTTCAACAGTGAAAGATATGTGGAATTTATGCAAGAGATTTTGGACAATTTTTTAGATGAAATACATCATGTAAGCAAACAAAATGTCATTTTACCGCAGGATGGAGCATCTGTTCACAACTATCGATAAACTAGTCATCTTCGGATTAATCTTTTTAATGACTGATTTCATGACCTCCAAGAGCACCTGATCTGACCCACTTGATTTTTTCGTGTGGAGTTACCTGAAAAATCGCATTTATTTAAAACGATACAATAATGTTAATGCTCTCAAAAGGGTGAGGTGGAATTTTTGAAAATCTCCTTAAAGTTGTAGAGCTAGAACCTAGAATAGAATGTGGTTTGAAAATCAAATTAATGGTTGTCAGTTTTTTTCATTATAAATATCGTGATGTGTTTCCATAGCCTCCTAAATTTGTTTAGAATTAGTTTAGGTTTAGGTTCTCATAACTCCGTTATTTTTAATCCTAGCAAACAGTTTATTTTTATTCCAAATTTGATGGAGATTCTTAAAAAAAAATATACATGGAGTTCTGTTTAAAAAAATGTTATTTTGTCTAAAAACTCGAAAACGCGATGTTCAATGGTTTTTTTTTTAAATTCCACTATTGTAATCAGCCGAAAAAATTATACAAGTTTGCTCATTTAACCGATGTTGTAGCTTTAACCATGAATCACCTTGTATAGACAACTAAGCTTGAATAGAATGCAATAATACACGCTGATTGGCTTACCTTAAATTGTAAGCACGCATGGTACATAAGATCACATTTCTTTATTTAAAACATAATAGTATATTACATACCGAGGCGGAAAGTGTTCCATTCCTGTCGAGAGAAGTATAGTTCACCGAGAGGCGAAGCCTCGAGGTGAACTAGTTCTCGAGATAGGGGAATGGTACTTTTGTCGAGGTTTGTATACGATTTTATTCACAATTAAAAAACAAGTAACATTATAAAGTTCAAAAAATGAAAAAATTTTGGAACACATCTATCACGGCTTCTCATTTAAGGTCGTGACAATGTGACATTTAATTTTTACTTTAATGAGAAGCCATAAATGTTATGCTTACTATTTTTCTATTGGTTTTGTTGTTACTTGTTATCAATAATTCACTTATTATATATGCTTACTAAAGAAAACGTGTTGTTTATTTCCACTTATTGTCTGCGTTCACTCACCATCTACTAAAAGTTTGAACCTTATTGAGGCATGATACGTTAAACAAGTGATTACGGTTTGTTTTAGTACCCACGGTAACTCATAAACAACACCACACAAGTGCTTAAAACTGTATATTTAAGATTATTTTCATTTGTACTGGAGCTGATTAGATTTTGGAAGAAATTCAGTGGCAAGCAGGAAATTGATTATGGTGAAATAAAATTGCTCTTTAATGACTTCTTGGAATTCCACGTAATGACCTGGTCTTTCCAAGATTATCATTGATCAGTTTTTAATTAAAGTCATTATCCATATGTGAATTTAAAATTCCCGGATTTTAAGTAAAATAATTTGTGGGATAATTAGCACTATTCCTCATCGACTCGCAAATTAAAAAATACAAATTACAAAACTGATATTACAATTTGCATTGATGTTTAAGATCTTTCAGTTTAGAATCAACACTTTGACTCTTGCTTCTGCATCTAAGGTCCTGTTCCAAATCATCATCTCGGGATCGAATCTTATTTTTTGCATTTAAGGTGCTTTTGATAGGACCTGTTCAAATCAGTATCTTGGATTTAAGTTTTATTTCTGCATCTAAGGTTATTTTGACAGAGACTGACTTCAGCGTCTTGAAATAAGACCATTACTGCTAAGACCCTATGGTTACTGGCTCAAATTGATCTGTTGCATTCGGTCTTTAATTGTTTGGTTTCATAGATTTGCGATTTGCAAACTAGTTTCAAATCAATATACTCAAATTTGTATCTTGTTTTTGCATTTAAGTTCCAGCTGCTCCAAATCAACATCTAGGGCATTCTGCGTCTGGGGTCCTTTCGGTAGAATCTGTTTCAACATTTTGAAGTAAGGGTGTGCTAAGGCTCCCCATTGCTAACAGCTGGGGATCCGCTAGACCACCACTTGCAGCAGCCGGGGTTCGATCTTGAGCTACTTCGTCATGTTTTCGTGTGCATTTTTTGGCTTTCCATCGTCTTCTTTGCGCCATCGCCTTTTTGGCGAGTCGAGACTTGAATCTCTATCTAGCTTTTGTACCTAAAGCATGTACCACCGGTGGCCGAAACTTCACTTATGTATCGCCTAGTCCTCAAGACGACAATAAACTTGGAAGGGGCTAGAGGCTTCGAATCAGATTTGAGACTTAAAAATTAGTTAATAATGTATGTAAAACTAGAACCTGACGGTTGGAATGTTTTTAAAATCTGATTTGTTAATTTCAAATTAAAGATTATTGCAAGTTGTGAGACCTGCGCATAAATATGTTTGTATGTTGTACAGGCTGTTAGTGGTACACGCTCATCAAAATAAGGCCTTCGTTCATTTTAATAAAGAGTTTTGTACAGCACCGGTGGTATACGCTCAGCAAAATACAGCGTTTGTTCATTTTAATGAGTTTATGCACCGTCGGTGGTACACACTTATTAAAATAATGTGTATGTTCATTTTAAATAAGGGTTTTGTGTACCGCCGGTACTACACACTCATCGAAACAAGGCGTTTGTTAATCTCAATAAGGACTTTTGTACACCATCGGTGGTACTCACTCATCAAAATAAGCTGTATGTTCATTTTTAATGAGGACCTTGTGTACCACCGGTAGAACGCGCTCATCAAAACAAAGGATTTATTCAATACAATAAGGGCTTTTGTACTCCACCGGTGGTACTCGCTCATCAACATAATGCATTTGTTCATTTCATTAAGGAGTTTGCGCATTACCAGTGATACACACTTATGAAAATAAGGCGTTTGTTGATTTTCAATCAGGCTTTGTGTACCACCGGTAGTACAAGCTCATCAATACAAATCGTTTGTTTATTTCAATAAGGACTTTGTGTATCACCAGAGGTATATGCTCTAGATGCTGAAACTAGATTCAAGCTGGAAGCCTAATGTATTGATTTCACCCATAACTCATACGCTTATTATGTAACTTCTAAATGCTAACATCAAATTGTGTTTGCTTGTTCCTTTGTTTCGAGTGTTGCCTGTTTGTATATAAGCGTATGTATTTGTCCACGTGTTTGTATGTTTGTGGCTAGGCTAGGTGTTTGTGAACATGTTCTTATGTTAAATTTGGAGTTTAGGTTGCTTCTTATTGAACTTTACAGCTTTGATATGTATCCTTGTTAGATAAAATTTTTTTCTAACGTTGAGAAAACAAATGAACCAAAAGGTGAAACCTGCTTGGGAAGCTAGCTGTTACCCGACTTCTACTTATGTCACAAGATGGAGCTATATTTTACTTTCAGCCCATAAGGTGTAATTATACCACAAGATGGCGTTGCAATTATATCATAATTTCTAATTATCCATAAGATGTTCCTGCAAACTGTATGCTAATTCCTAATTATAACACAAGTTGGCTCTGCAAATCGTATGCTAGCCTATAATTATAACATACGATGAATCTGCTTGCTGGAAAGGGGACCCTGGCCTCACTGATCCCTACCCTCTGGAAATGGGGCCCAAGCAAGCACAAGCTGACAGAAATTGAGCCTAGTGTTAGAATAGGCTGGCGCGGTGGAGTTTCAAGCTGTATACTAGCTTCTAATTATACCACAAGATTTGTTGTGTGTTTACTTCTAATTAAGAGTGCGTTGCAAACTGTATGATAACTTCTAATTATACTACAAGATGTTTTAATAACGTGTAAATTTACTACAAGATGGCGTTGCAAACTGCTAGCTAAATTCTAATTGTAATACGACAAGGCCCGACATTTACTTCTAATTGGAAGGGAGACAGCTACTTATTCCAATACGAAGATTACTTGATTGCGCGGATATGTACACCTTAAAACCCGAAACTAAGATGTGTTTTGTATCTACACTCTTATTTCAAGATGTTGAAACCTTATCCTGCCAAAAGAAAACCCTACATGTAAAAGCAAGATTCAAGATGTAAGTACAAGATGCTCATTTCTGCCGCAAGGACCTTAAGCCAAAAAGGCACACGAAAACAAGATGACTGAATGCTAGAAGGCACACGGCAACAGGATGATGAATAAAAGATGGCGTAAAACTACAAGGGTACATAAACATGGGAACCGAAAGTCAAAAAAGGCACACGGAAACAAGATGGAGTGGCTCAGGGTGGATTCCCTACAGCTGGAAGTGGTGCTGTAGTGGAGTTTTAGCGATGGGGAGCCTTAGTACACTCTTAAGTCAAAAGCTTCTGTAAAAATGACTTTAGGTGCAGAAATAAGACATATCCAAAATATTGAGTGACGCAGCTCGACCTTAAATGTAAAAGCAATCGTAAAATCGAATAATTAAAGTGCGAAACCAAGAGATCAATCTGAGCAGCTAACTGTAGGGGCTTAACAGGGTTCACCATAAGGGTTTTATTTAAAGATACTAAAACCGACGTCTGTCAAAAAGACTTTAGATGCAGAAACTCAAATCCAAGATACTCACTTGGAACAGCTCCTATTAAAAGCATCTTAAATGCAAACCCCGAGAAGTCGATGCACATTTATATGATTTATCAGGGTTATAATGTGTATTTCTTAATTTGCGAATCCACAAGGAACAGTGCTATTTTTTGGCACAAATATGTATTTAAATAATTAATTTGAACATGTAATCAAGGATCATGATCTTGGAAATATTAGTTTATTATGAAGAATTCCAAGAAATCATATTTTGACTAACAATTTTTTTGGGATAATTATGCACCCTCTTTTATAATAAGTTCATTACAAAAACTACAAGAGTATTGTAAATATCACAAACCGGGCTTCGCACTATTCAAGCGTATTTTACTTTTGAATTACTGGTAAAATAAAGATGGTAGACGTATCGTTAACTAATACATCATTAATAACTGTTTTCTTAATATAGTTTAAGCATTTTCGCCCACATTTATTTAATTTTTACACTTATTTCGCTTTATATTAAGAAACTTGGTAAATAAAAGTTATGTAAAATTAAATTTTCTTTAAAAAATATGTGTACACTTTTTTTTACAAAATTAATCCCACACGCACACGCACACGCACACGCACACGCACACGCACACGCACGCGCACGCGCACGCGCACGCGCACGCACGACGCACACGCCACGCGCACACCACACCACACGCACACCACACACACACACACACACCACACACACACACACACACACACACACACACACACACACACACACACACACACACACACACACCACACACACACACACACAACACGCCACACACGCACACACGCACACACGCACACACGCACACACGCGCACACGCACACACACACACGCACACACGCACACCGCACACACGCGCACACCCGCACACACGCACACCACACGCACAGCACACCCACGCACGCGCACACACGCACTACACACGCGCACACACGCGCACACACGCACACACGCACACACGCACACACGCACACAGCACACACGCACACACACGCACACACACACACCACACACACACACACTCACACTCACACACTCACACACGCACACACACACACACGCACACACGCACACACGCACACACGCACACACTCACACACGCACACACACACACCACACACGCACACACGCACACACCACACACGCACACCACGACACACGACACCACGCACACACCACACACAGCAAACAGCACACGCACACACACAGCACGACACACCACCACACACACACACACACGCACACATGACACACACACACACGCACACACACCACACACACACCCACACAACCACACACACCACACACACACCACACACACACGACACCACACGCACACGACACACACACCACACCACACACACGCACACCACACACCACACCACACACACACACACACGCACACCACACACACGCACACAGCACACACCACACCACACACCACCACACCCACACACACACACACACCACACACACACACACACACACACACCACACACACACACTACACACGCACACACGCACACCCACACGCACACACGCACACACGCACATATGCACACACACACACACACACACACACACACACACACACACACACCATCCACTTGTGCTACTACCCAAACGTTATCAAATTAACGTGTGTCGCTACTGCCGAGTTTGGCATGCAGTGATAAAATACGCTTACAGTTAAACTATTAAAAATTCCTATATCATAATAGAAGTTTTACTAGTGTGGTATCGTGTATTATACGTGTGGGGTTAAAATGTGTTCAAAATCAAGTCACTGGGTTAAGATATAAATAAGGGAAAACAATGGCAATGGATTCAAGGTGGTCACGTGGCTCTGTACGGTATTTCAAATGAGATGCTAGAAATTAAACTGGGCAGTAATAAACCATGTGTGTTGAAAGAATAAAGCTATGTGTGGGCTACGTAACTGTAAGGAGGGGTGTCTTAACTATCCTCCTTTTTATGACGTTTACTGTGCTGGAGCTGCTAAATCTTGCCCTTTGGCTTTGATACAACGTCGTATGCAGCGGTCCTAACGATTTTACGGTTTGTATGCGCATATACAGGTTCGATGTTATTTACCAATAAGGACTTTAGTGTTTCGAAATTAATTACTTGGGAATTTTTATAATTTAGTGTAATACCCTTAGCTTTACACACTGTGATGCACTCGTTTTTAATTCTCGAGAACACCTTGTATGCAAATTATTAGGACCCCCACTTATGCACTCATTGTTTCTACTATCGACTCCGTAGGGTTCCAGCTCATAGGGGCATATCGCCAAGAAAATCGCCAACAAGCGGATCCCGCTCACCAGGACTTTGCGTAATAATCACGGAATTCGTAACAAAGTATCCAGGTTGCTATACAGCAGCAGGCGAGCATTGGCGGCTGTGTAAGCGACTAAAATGGCATTGACAGTATTAAGTGGTTCGACCCATCCTCGGGTCTAAGCCAGTTTACATTTAAAATGGACTTGACCTCCTAGACGTAACCAATAAAATATGTAATAGTGCAAACACTGTAAAACTTAGTCACGCAACCCCGAAACGAAATAAACTAACAAGCCGCTGCAAATACCTCAAACAAACAGGAAAAATAGTCTCATCTAATGGAATATTTTTAAAACTAATGAAAGATTCATACAATTGTAATGGATGAACTTTAAAATTCCATTGTTTTGTTTGTTGTGGGTTTTGAATTTCCACGGGTGTTCGTTTGAAATCAAAAAAATTCTGAGCGTTAGCTATCGCAAATTAATTAGAGATTCCATGTAAGCGAATAAATACATTGCGTAAGATTAATTATGATCACTACCTTCCATTAATTGTCTATCAAAGTCTTCATGTAACCCGTCAGGTCAGCGGAAAAATCCAATCATATATTTGCAGTTTAAGATAACAAATACACTTAAGGCAATTATTGTATTTTGGCGAAACAAGCTTCAAGTCTAAGATGTTCATTTCAGATGCTGATTTGGTTGTTCATACAATGGTGCTAAGAACGAAATATCCTCAGGTGTTTGACCATTTACAATAAAGACTTTGCGTGAGACGCGGTTTTCATCGAAGCAAGATTTAAGTCTAAGATGTTGATTTCATTTGCCTCCAGGTATTTGTCCATTTTTGATAAGGACTTTATGTGCTGAAACTTGTTTACAAATCTAAGACCCTTTTGCCAGAGGTTAGCTTCAAATCAATATCTTAGACTGAATCTTAAATCTTGTTACTATATCCAAGGTGGTTTGATAGAAACCATATTAAATTCCTTTCCGGAATTGCTTAACGCTTTAGTAATTGGGAAGTAATTAAAATCTATTATTAATTATATTAATTACATAAATAAAAATTATTATTAATTTTATTAAATACATAAATAAAAAGTTTACCTCGAGTAGCATATGAACCTATAACCTGTACTTTGCTAGAGTACTCTAGTAAAGTACAGGTCGTAGGTTCAAATCCTACTCGAGGTAAACTTTTTATTTATGTATTTAATAAAATTAATAATAATTTTTAATTACATATTTACTTTTGAACTTATTCGTTCATAACAAAAAGATAACATAAATAAAAAGTTTACCTCGAGTAGGATTTGAACCTACGACCTGTACTAGAGTACCGCACTAACCAACTGTGCTATCGAGATACAAGCCCCAATCGGTGTAGATTTTGCCTTTGTGTATACAGACCTGATGTGAATTCTAAATATAATGAGATTAAAATCATATTTACTTATGAACTTATTCATTCATAACAAAACTTATAGTACTTTGCTGACCTGACATTAGTTAAAATAAAGGATGAAGTGTATTATCAAAATTGGAAATGAAAGTCAACTTACTTATTTGTCCCCAGGTATTTGTCCAGTTTCAATAACGACTTTGTGTATTCAAGCTTATTTATAAATCTAAGACCCTTTTGACAGAGGTTAGTTTCAAATCGAAATTTGTAGTTTCAAATTTTTGCCAATTGGGGTAATACGCTTAGTCGTTTTCCTAAGGTAATTGGTAAATAACTAAAGTTTGGGCACGTTTGGTCCCATTTGATAACCAACACTGTAAAACCATAAAATTGTTCATCCAGGTAATGCTTTTGGTCGTTTTCCCAACGAAATTAGTGTACACAATTTTTGGTCATCTTTGACCCAATAAAATAAAATAAAATTTTGTCCATTGTGACATTGCGTTTAATCGTTTTCCCAAGGAAAGTCTTCAATAAATAATATTTTTACGCATCTTTGTCTCCAAATAATCGCCAACACGTAAACCCATAAATCGAAATGGAAACATACATTTCCAATTTGATATATGGGAAACGCAGGCCAACAAATTATAACTCAAAATTTAGGTTTTTAATTTGGCGATCGAGAGGTATTAACTATGTTTTGATCCCCTTCAGACGATGGCTTTAAGTCCGTTTTCTAGGAAGGAAGATCGACAACGAATCCACGCTACCGCCAAAGTGATTCAGCTAATATCACAAACTCGGTATCTGTTGCTAGTCCCTCTTTTTCGTCAGCTTACTTTTTAAAATGATTTAGTGGCAACAGGAATTGACAGGCATATCAACTGTATTTTATCACTAGAAGTTCTTCGAAATAAAATACTTAATAACAATAAGTAAAAATTGCAATTAAAGCGCCTTTAAGTGCGCGAGTCGGAATTATGTTTTTCGAACAGAATTATATGGAAACTTTCGCTTTTAGACTTTGCGATGAAGTGGGGTTTTGGCAAAATTAGACGCGATGGCTTTTCACACATTGAAGGGGGGGACTGATGCGTGCGCGAATGTGCCGTTTGTTACCGCATCTGGATACTATAACTAAATAAATTCTTAAATAAATTATTATCTGCATAATTTTAAAATTTATTTTTTTGTCATGGTTCAGAGACAAATAACTCTAGTTTAAAATGTGATATTGAAACTTTACAGGTGCACGTTTTGAAGCTTGAAATCTATACTTTAAGATGGTATATTTTGTTTTATTTAAAAGATTGAGTAAATAGTCAAATTTTGTAAAAAACAAAAAAATCTGTTTGGTATTCAGAATCCATGAAATTCAATGTTTAATAAATTTTAATAACAATGAAAAAAATAATTTGAAAACCAGTAAAAATGTAAAATATGATACAAGAATCTCGACTAATTAATATATATTTAAAGCTAAAATGTTTTGATATATAAATAAACACGCGGTACGCGCAGAAATCAATGTGCAGTGCAAGTCTGTGTAGTCAAGACCAGACCCGCCGCCCGGTGCCCCAAATCGCCCGTATAAGCGCGTATGGCGAAGATAATCGTAATACCCGAATTATATTCGAAATAGGTACACTTCAAATCGTTCCCCGGAACATAGTTTTAAGCGTCAACTAATAAACTAAATAAACTAAAAATAATAAAATAATGCACTGAATTACATGCGAATTTCTTTTTGTGTTTATCTTCGTGGTTGGACGAGCACGTGACCTTGGGCCCTTTAGTACCAACCGCCAATGCTTCTAAGCAAAGTAAAGCCTATATGAATTTATTGGGTGATGCCTTATAAAAGAAAAACCAGTGAATTGTAGAAGTGTTTTCAAAGAGTGGACGAACATATAAAAACATTTAAGACAACACTAGTAATGGTGTAGAACCCAAAGTCAACCTCTAGGTATAAACCACCTCTCCCCCTAAACAACACGTCAGAAAATAACAACGCACCAACAATATCAAATGAAAATAGGTCACGCCATCCGCGATATCAAAGAACAGAATTGAAAAAGCGTTAATGAATCTGTTTATTAATAATGTATAACCGTTTTCCATAGTTGAGGATTATGGAACGAAAGAATTTGTAGCAGCATTAAATGTAGCGTATAAATTGCCCGATTGCCATAACATGTTTGTATAAAGTAAGGGAATTACTAAAAAACGGAAAAACATTTTGTGTTACTGCTCATTTGTTAGACTTTAAGTTAAAATCGCTTCTACTGAAGTGTTCTTCATGTGATCTTCGTCACATATCAGCAAATTTAGCAGCCGTGGCATGAAATGGAATATTGAAAAGAAAATTTTACTCAGTTTCCGATAATGATGCGAACTTTTAGAAAGCGTTCACGGATTTGGATTAATTTAATTGTACGCGATAGACTAAAAGGACCGGAAATAAGTATTCTTTTCGCTAAAATTAAGGAAATAGTAAGATATTCACAAATTAATAAAGTACCAGGAGAATTTGCAACTTGCTCCAAAAAACTCATACTTGAAGTGCGCCTACCAGATGGAAATTCACTCTCTGTATGCTATAAAGGTTCACAGAATTGGAAGAATCAGTTAAAAGCACCATTGCAACCGTCGATAAGTCGTTGTCAGTAATGACACCAGCGGACTGGTAATGGCCAATAAACTGGCTAATGTTTTAAAACCATTTGAAGATGTCACTAAAAGAAAAATATTGGCCAGCGTCGTTAGTTCTATCCACATATAATGGACTTCAACACGAATTAAATGCTCTACCAAACACATTTCTCGACCGGTAAAAGAAACGGTGGCTCATTTCAGTGCTGGTTTACCTGAACGGCTAAGAACAGTCAAAAACAGCAATACACTTACCATGCAACGGTTTTAGATCCACGATTTAAAAATGGCAGATTTTCGGAAAACGAAAAATCATCAATTTGTGAACTAAAAAAATATCATTTATTGAGACACAAACGTCGACCTGAAAGAAGCTAAAATTGTGAAATTTAGGAAATGGAAACCAATGGCAGAGAGGAAATGTCCATTTGGAACGTTGCGGTTTCTTCGCTAAAAGGAACCTCTTCATGTCACACAATGTCGTAGAAATGCAGAAATGGAGGAAGACCTCATTTCTCGCCATAGTGAAATGCGTTTTAGCAACATCCGTCCCAGGTGAAGGTATATTTTCGAAGGTTGGTTAAATTTTAACGGAGCGGAGAAATCGATTAAACGACAAAAAGATGCAAATGTTGCTATTTTGAATTCTAATCAAAACTACTGCAAGTAGGTAATTACACTAAGTGTTTTTAAATAATAAATATTTAGTTTCGTTTTAATGTTTTTATAACTATGTAGAATACGGTAAGTCAAGTATGTTTAATAATGCCCACACCGTGGCGTGACCATAAATAGTTTTAACGCCTTGATTTGGATTAGTATTATGAGTAGACCGAGATGACGAGATGAACTGTCGCTGCGAAGCAACAGATCGGGTTTTTGTTGAAGAAATGAGATGATTTACGTATACTAGAAAAGTTTAGGAGCTATCACTGATCCCTGTGGCACAACCACGTTAATACTAACTTTTGAAAAGAAGCCATCAAGTACGACACGAATTCCTCTTTTATGAAGAAAACTGGAAACCCAATTGATGTGCGTTTAACCCAAAAGAGGGGAGCTTGGCAAGTTAACACTTATGCTAAACCTTGCCAAATGCTTTTGAAATATTTAATATTTCATCACTTGTCAACGACTTTGTCTAAAACTATATCGGTGGTCACTAAGGAGTTTGTTACATTCAAAGAAAGAAAGTAGTTGTTGATTGAAGACTTTTTTCATGATTAGAATAGAAGTAGAGGCAATTGGTCAGCAGTTAGGAGGACCAATCTAATCGCCATATTTGGGAATAGGTTGAATATTTGCTAACTTTTATGATGAAGGAAATTCCCCAGAAGACATAGAGATCGAATAGAGTTTAGATAGGACTGGTACTTTCGCTGGATATTGTACTGAAAGATACTCTCTAACTCTTTTGGAATTATGTGCAGGTGCCCCATCCTGTTGTATCCAACAATCGCGAACTTTCTTCAGAGGCATATTATCGGGAGCATCCTCTAAATCATTTTCCAGTAAATGAAGGTAATGCTTTCCTGGTAAACTATAATGGTAAAACGGTCCTACAATCGTTCTGCTGAAAATACCAGCCCACATGTTGAAATGAAATCGGTGTTGTCTTGACGTTTTATTTAAAGGTGGATTGGTTTCAGACCAATAATGGATATTTTTTCTATTAAAAATGCCCTTATTTGTAACCATGCTCTCATCAGATCATATTCTTTGAAATGGAAAATTCATATTCTCCTGGCATTCTCTTGTATACCATTCACAGAATAACTGCCGTCTTTCCAAACCACCCGGTGTAAGTCCTTGGAAAATTCTGTACTTGTATGAATAAAATTTTTGTTTTTTTAAAATAAAATACGGCGTGTATTTTGGTATACCAAAGTTTTGTTTAATTCGTCGGGTTTATATACCAGGACTTTCAGTGACAGCTAGACATTGTATACTCTTTTACCGAAAAAAAACGTGTTTTATAAAGGAACCATACGCTTTGAGATTTGACACCAATTCGCTAAAACTCCTCTTATTTGGCTGCCTCCTACTCATACTTCTCTAAATGCATACGCTTCGCAACAGAACAATTTTGGTTGGATGAAATGAAATATGTCACCGTTTTCTTCATTAGAAAACATACTAGAAAAAATGACCAATTATTACACACTAAACTAATCTTTCAAATCGCCAACGTGACTGTCAATCCAATACGCCTTTATCACATTAATTTTTTCCAAAGCATGCTCTTGTCTAGTTAGAAATGGAAATACGATGAAATGTCCATTAGTGGTGTGAAAACAATTCGCGTTTAAACAAAAGTGGATTTGGATGCAATATGTGGACTGCTGTTTTCGGCACAACGATTGCAGGACCGTTCTTTACCATCATAATGATATGATCGTGTTCTGTTTTTTAAATTAGTACATAAATTTAGTCATTGGATTGGTATTAAATATTTAAATGATACTAATTGTTAATAGATATAGGTAATCACAAATTCTTAAAAAATAAAAAAAAACTTAAGTACAGGCCCGTAATAGGAATTTTCTGGATTAAGGCCGAAACAAAGGCTAAAACGGAATTAAACCATAATACGTTATACAGCATTGGATTCGGAATAAAACGGACTTTAGTAACCGGCTATCGGAATACCAGGGCCGTATTTAAAAAAATTAAGTTGATGATGTCTCCGCAAAGACAAACCGTCGGATTAAAAAACTAATAATACCACCTTAAAGAAAATTAAAAACTCTTGTAGAGAAGTATCATCGAGTTTTGGTCTAGATCAAATAGTATCGCCAGAAAAAAATAATTTGTAAAATCCAAAAATTCAATTTTTACAAAATAACTTAAGAACAAAAATATTTTTCAGCGATTTCCAAACGCCATTGTAGTAGGTCTTTGATCATGCAATTTTTCTCCTATTTAACCAATGTATCTCATACTGTTTCCAAGATCTCCATAGTGGCATTTATTATCTTGGACACAGGGTATAACGTAAAAAGAAAAAATAAATTTTCTTATCTATGTAATATTTACTGTTTTCGCAATTAAAAAATATACACACCTTATATCTTTTTGTAATTGATTAGAAGCATATAAGTAATATTAAGTTATGCACATTAGATTTTTTTAATTTGCCTGTGTGGTACTTCTAATTTACAGTCTTGAATAATTTACACATCAGAATTAATTTAAGTTTTTACGTGAAACATGTATTGATCAAATGGACATAATATTTAAGTCACATTCGTGTTTCATCTACGAACCTCATATTTAAAATTGATTAGAAAGTAGATGATACACATTATTTTATAGTTTAATTTCACACGAAGTGTGAGATGTATCGAAGGTTAAAGTGTATTACCATCATTTGCAAGATCGCACATCCTCACGTTTCTAACTGTAAAACTCAATTAACGTAAACTGCTCGGTCCGCATTTTACCTTCTAATTACTTCAATCAGACGTTAGATTTTCAACTTGTGCGCTATTGTATAAAAAAACTTCAGAATAATTTTTCATTAAGTATCATTTACCTTTAAATAAACATAATAAACATAAATAAAAATAAAACTGAAACACTAACTCATTCATATAAGCACGTTGGCATTACAAATAAAAGTTAAATAAAAACTAACAACCGAGCAACAGGTGAGTAATAATTTTTTTAAATGATGGTGCTATAACAACTGTCGTGCGAACACATCCGTGTTACCAGTCCATACATTTATTTAGTGATCCCTCTCTTAATTAAACACAAACTGCAAGCTCTGGATCAATGGTACTATTAGAAATTAAGCTCAATGTTACCGTTTGGAAGATGGAGCATCTCTCGGGGACTCGCTTCGGAATGATTTACCGTAGCCGCTATCTTCTGAATTAACCAAATTGGATTTACATGGATATGTCATGATGTTTCGATCGGTGTTGAAGGAGAAATAGAATTGTACTAGAGAATTGTTTTATTCAGTGTTTAGATTTATTCATTTATAATGATCTTAGATTTATTAAAATCAATTTGTCCAAATTTAGTGTTTATAAAGACCAATTTGCATTATAGTAACACCTAAAACAGATTGTCAGAAATAATATTAATTAAAATTTACCAAAACAGTACCTATACAGGAAACATTTCATTAATATCAATATTAGTTTTGCACGCGTTCTTAATATTTCACATATCGGTGATGTTTTTCTAAACAATGCAACTTAAACAGTGCAATTTAAGAGATATTTATTTGTAGGTATTGGGTATAAATTATGGTAAGTTGTAGTCTTCCTGACAAATTTTGACTTTCATCACTGTAAATGATTTTACATTTGTACTAAATTTAACAATTTATGTATATTCATTGATAGTAGCAACAAATGAATCAAGATCAGATGAATTGGTCTACTAAAATAGGGAAAGCAGTAATATACAATAAAGTAAGACATTTACTAAATATCTATGCATGCTATAGAGAAACCAGTTAAACTAGTTGAAACTAGCTGGCTACAACAGTGTTCATATTGTCCCTTTCTATTGATAAGTTTGGTTTTAAAACAGAGAATTTGACTTTAAATACATAGCATTAAAGGGTAGTTTACCTAAAAATCCAATTCACCATATATCAAATTTCTTATATAAGGTTTCGAGGCAGAAGTAGGCTTGCTGACGATGCAATATCTTCCGACGTTTTTCGAGTTTGGATTCGCGAATGCACGAAAGTAGAAAAGTTAAGTTTTTTGGATAATTAGAATAGAGGGGTTAAAAAACCAATGTAGTCGCAAGTGAAAGTATTCATGTTAGTTGTGGTTGTATAGACTTAGAAGTGTACAGTTCACGGTGGTTACCGCAAAACGACGTTGAACCAGGTCCGTGTTGAAGGAACTGTCGTTACAAAAATTTCAATAAGGGATCATATAATTGTTCAAACTTCACGCGACTAATTATAGTTATGTGCAGTTAGTCCTTAGGGACATTTCCTCCTCTGGAGAAGGTTTCGCTTTTATTTTGCGGAAAAATACAAAGTTAAATTCAAAGTTACAAACATTAAGTTCACAGTACTCTATTAAATAAATAACTCGCTGTAAATAAATAAAGCTTTTTCGTAATAATAATCAGTAATACGCTTTCTCTCTCTCTCTCTCTCTCTCTCTCTCTATATATATATATATACATATATATATATATATATATATATATATATATATATATATATATATATATACATATATATTTTTTTTTTGAGATGGTTAGGAACAAGATTAATACAGGGGCTAGAGTTTACAAGCTCATATTCTTTATAGTGGGCAAATTTAAATAGATTGGAGAATATATACACTGCGTTTTTATAAGTAAATTAGTAGACGAGTGAGAGAATATGGTTTTAATTTAACGAAACAGGCTTTGTGGAATTTGCACAAGTTTGTTTATTCATAAGAAGCAATGAGCTATACCAGTAGCATGTGAGGAAAGTCAGAACAATTGATATTTGTGAGTACGATTTTTTTCGTATAACATATTTCAGTAAATTTTACAGTTTATTCAAATTATTTAAGCAATTTACAAACCTTGCAGATATTAATTACATGAAGTAGATTAATAATAATATGTAGAACATGTATAGATTTAGTTACAATGCAAGAACTATATGAACTTTAAGAAAGGGTTATGATACGAACACTGCATAGTTATAATTCACAGACAAAGTGTATAAAAAGTACAGGAGAAGTGGTAGTGCGTTATAAACATTAACTAGAACATGAACTACATGTCTACAATGGGATATTTTATATAAAATAAATTTTGTGTATAAAATTTACATAAATGTGTTAAACAATATGGATTTCTGAATTGACAAAGTTTTAGACTATAGAGTGAAAGTAAACAGTGTTAATGTTAAAGACAGTTATAAAAACTTCATAAAGTAACATTTCAAGTGATTTGGACGTTTTAAATGCAAGTTATGAGTAAAATTGTAATAAATTATTTTTGCATGAACTGAGCATAATTAAACGTGATTTGAGGAATTCGATTTCAAACGAATGTGTATAGAATTAAAGCGTTTTTAATTTCATTTTTTGTTAGTTTTTGCCAAACCGAATCAATGTATTTAGTCGTTTACCAATGATATAAATGAATAAACAAGGTTTTTGGGCATCTTTGGCAACAAATGATCACCAATACAACACCCAAAAAATCATAACATTTAATTCTTGCACCTATGGGGAATGCGTTTGGCTATTTTACCAACAAAAGTTGTTTATAGTTTGGGAGTTTTTGGTCCGAAATCAAACGAAGGCCTAAAAACATAAATGTTTGTTCTGGATCATCGAGACAATGCGTTAGGTCGTTTCCTTAATAAAACAGGTGAATAATGTTTTTGTGCATTTTTGGTCTAAAATATATCTTTGGGCCAAAATAGTGATCAACACCTTAAAGCCATAAAATTTCTTTCTTGCCGATCTAGGTAATGCGGTTAGTCATTCCTCGTCTTTGCCCACAACTAATGACCATATATGTCCGTTATTGCAAGTCATTTCCACAAGGTAGGTATATGACTTTGGGCATCTTTGGACCAAAATGATGACCAACCGCCCAAAATCATAATTATCTATAATTCTAGTCGATTTAGCCAATGCGCTTGGCCGTTTTAGCAACGAAATTTATCTACAAGTAAAGTGTTTAGGAGTATTTACACCGGTGCCTTAAAACAATTAATGTTTGATCTTGCCCATTGAGAAAATTCGTTATGCCACTTCCCTCACATAATTGATGTATAAATTAAGTTTTACTAAGATTATACCCAGAATGATGAAGAAAATGCGTTGGACCGTTTTACCAACGAAATTAGTGTAGGTATAAATAAAGACGCCCGTTCTTTGGCTCTAAGTGACGACCATAGATGTTCGCTCTTTTGAGCATCTTTGACCCATAATGATCAACCCCTTAAAACCAGAAATTGTTTTTCTTGTTCATCGGAAATGTGTGTGCATGATGCAGATTTGTCTCAAAATGACGACCGCTCTATAATAAACCATTATAGGTGTATCTTACCCATTATGACACTGCATTTGACCGGTATTAATAACGAAATTGGTGAATAGATAGTTTTTGGACATTTTGGACCCCAAACGATTGGAAAGATTGAAAATTTATCAACAAAACAAAAACAATTTCTTCAACACGATGTGTCTAAAATGCATCAAACATAACTCGAAAATTATTTAGTTTTTGACTTGATTTCTGTTTCTGTAAAATTAGGACATGTTGAAAACTTTTTTAATGAAGGTTTTCTAGACTAAACTATAGCCCGAAAAGGGTATGAATTAAATCTACGCCTGGTGGTATCTAACACCAACTTACACGAAAACAGCGACGCCTTAGGGGAAGCATATCCGAAACACCTTGACGGATTTTTGCAAAACTTGGTATACACGCGGGGGAACCAGAAAATGCAGTTTTCGACGGTGACGCAGACGTGTCGGCGTTGAGGATGGCAAATCTCTGGGATGATCGACTTGAGTCAAATTTATCGTGCGGAAGGTGGTATGTGAGGATTCCAAAAATATCGATTGCGACACGAGACGTCGACATCGCGGTGCCGTTAGGGAATATGTCTGGAACGGAAAGTCAGAGTAGAGGGACGAAGGGGCGTTCGTCGGCTGTGGATCGGGTATTTTTTCCCGGATCGGACGGTAAACGAGAGATGCACGTTATTGATATTTGCAGAGGGTTCACGTGGGTGCGGAGCGTCCTCCGTATGTTTTTGTGATACCTTCGTAGGTTTAATTTCGACGCGGGACGAGATGTCTTCTGATTCGTATCAATCTCTCGGAATCATTAAGAATTGCAGTTTGTGGGGATTGAAGTGGCGACGCTTTACCATAACCTGCACTATCTTTCTTAACCCTTGCAAGTGGTTTATTACGTTCAACGCGAGATCGGTATTTTAGATCGTTGCGATCTCGGCGGGTATACGGCTGGTATATATATATATATATATATATATATATATATATATATATATATATATATATATATATATGTGTGTGTGTGTGTGTGTGTAATATATTTCACAAATGTTCACATTCATAAAAAAAACAAATTTGACCATTGTTCCTGTGTTTATTATTATTTAGATTGGGAATAAACGATTAAATATATTTTTTATTTCGATAAGGAAAAAAATATAATACTACATTCGACCATTAAGCAACCTAACAGTTAGAAAAAGTCGATTTTCTTACTTCTGCTCTTATAGGACATTGTATTTATCCATTTTATATCGCAATATGCTATAACGGTACGTTGTCATATTTTGTGGGTATCGATAATATGATTCTGCCTGCCTCTTTACAATATATCATTTTTAATATCAGTTTCGTCAAAAAAATGCTCGATTTAAAAAATGTGATTTTAATTGGTTACTTATAAATTAATTAAACTAATTATTTTAATTTATTTACTATGTTGAAGTCATTTGTCAATTATTATACTAGTAAAAAACCACTAAAAATGTTACATATTGATCATAAATTATCAGTGTATAAATTAATATCATTTTAAATAATCTCATAATTAATTTTACTGCTGAATTAATAATTACTCTAGTTACTTAAAACACGGTATCCAAACTGGTTGTTTGATTCTCCTTTGATTTCAGTAAATCATTTTTTCTGAACAACCATTATGAAAATTTGTTCGCATTTAATTTTATTTTTCGATATTATACTAAACTTAAATATACAATGTTCCATTTCAAAAATAATACTTTTTATGAGTGGATGTTGAGTAAGTTTGTCATGAGATTGTGACTGTGTTGTACTGGGTGGGCAAATAAGCGAGGTAGGCGGCTATATCTCAGGACCTGTCGATCTGACAATGGGAAAACAAATTTATTATCAATGTGGCCATGAGAAAATGCTGGAAATGATTTTGAAGTTTCGTATTTCATCGCTAGGGGGCACAATTAAAAATTAAATAATAAAATTCTAAATTTCCCCCAAAACTCCTATATAAACATATACCTTCATTGGCGTACTAACCATAATAAGAGTGGGGGAAGCTATTGAAAGTGTAATCATTAAAATTGCTGTAAATTTTGATCCACTTTTTCATTTTACTCTGAAAATTTAAATCACACGGTACATTTTTGACGTCGTATTCGAAAAGTGGATTAAATTTGCAAGAAAAACGTAAAAACCGCACGTTGATATATTTCCTCGTTTTAAAGTTATAGCGAAATGAAGACTTTTTTTAAATGACAAAGTTTGATTTGCTGAGCGAATTGGATAAATGTTGGTCTCATATTAAAGAGATAGCGTTAAGGATAAAAAACAAGGTTTTTACACTTCTTCTTTAAACTTTTAATTGCAACGATGTAGGTATTTATTATATCAAAATCAAAAAGTAAATTAAATTTGCCATAAAAATGATACAAGATTTATTTTAATATTGTTGTTAGTTTTAGAGTTATAGCTAAATCAAAGTTTAATGTTAACGTGGCTCGCCCTATAAAGTTCAAATAAAGTCAACCATTCGATTATAAAACCCAAAATATTAGGTATTTAATGGCTCGATAAAGGTTCAAATTGCCCTCCGTCACATTCCAAACAGTCTTCCAATCTTGTTCTGGTAGTTGACGAATTGCATCTCGGATTGTGTTTTCCATGTCGGAAACTTCGGAAAAATAATTTTCAGCATTTTCTCATGGCCACATTCATAATAAAAATTTTTCCCCATTGTTGTCAGATTGACAGGTCCTGAGATACAGTCGCTTACCTTACTTATTTGTCCACCCGGTACAAGCTTAGGCCATATGGTCTGTATGTACAAGCTACGTCCATTTCACCAATTTTCCCTAGACTACTTTGTGACGTGACTACCTCTATTTGTGTTACTTTACTTTACTACCGTCATTTATGATGGCCCGTTTCTATATGTGATAATGTACATAAATTGTTGCCTAAACAAAAGTCTCACGTTACGCCACTGTTTGGGTATAGTTATCTTTATTACTTTCTTTATATTTAAAATAGAGCTTTTATGCTTTACTTAGGGGAATAAATATATAGCTGTTTTTATACAAGTGGATTTACTATTGGTACATAAAAATTGCGTACTTATTGCTATTTATATTAATTCTACCACAGATTTGATATAAACGCTATCTAACGGTACAAGTAAGTACCTAATTACTTTCAGCTTTAAAACGGGAATGCTAATACACATTTTTTCCAAAAACTTCTTCCGTTGTAGGTACATTAATTAAACGTAACCCAATCAATTTTGAGGATTTTGGTTCTTTTCTTAACGTGCACTTTTGATACGATCTTCTATACCACTTGAAACTTGGTTTCTGGGGTTCGCTTAATTGCTTCCTTAACAATTGTATAAAAAGAACATATTTGATTTGAATTATTGACGGAAGTAAATAATAATGGTTTTTTTGTTGAATTTTTTTTTCATTTTAGCGTTCCCCTTTCAGTGTCCATTTTGTTGATAGTTGTCAGCATTAATTTTTTTCAAGCAATGTCATTACGCTGGTACTGTAAGTACCCCCTAAGATCTTTTGTGCACTATGATGGTACACAGTCACCGAAATAAAATTAATGTTTTTAAATATTTTACACACTCTTAAAATTCCTACTTGAAATAAATAACAGCCATTGGTCGTACCGACTTGTTAGTTTACAGCTTCGAATAATAGAGCTTATTCAGAAAATAATTGGGTTAATTGAACACAGCTCTCATAAAAATATAAGGTCAGTAGTTTCACACAAAAGTCCTGCACTTCGCGTGAATACGTTTGGTGATTTAAGCTCCGCATTGAATTGTGCGAGACGGTTCTTTTCTTTATACCACATCACATACCATTGATTGCATTTAACTCAACAGTATACAACTAAATTACTAGATAAATCAAGAATCGTACCCTGATAAAATTTTTGATATTTAAAATATATATATATATATATATATATATATATATATATATATATAGTAATAATACAGAGTACACTTATCAGTAAATAAAATATACAAAGTATCCTGTTATGTTGTGGTGCGCTCCTGAGGAGTCTTCGTCCTCTTCAGCGGGCGTTTTCTCGACTGAGGTTCTAACCGCATTAGGTACTTCCGTCTTCTCACTACCACTCGCCGTCACTTTGGCGTAACTAATGCCGATTCGATGTTGAGAGGGTGTCGCTGTTGGTCGTACCATTTCTGTCGCCGTTGGCGTGGTGGGTCGGTCTGCTTCCGATGCTGCTGTGAGAGACGTGGGAACTTCGGGCATTCCCGGAAGTTGACCGAGTGACCACCACCGCAGTATACGCATTTAGTACGATTGGTACGAGGTTTGGTACATTCGCTGGAGTGGTGATTTCCTATGCACTTGACACAGCGTGACGCCGCTCAACAGTAACGCTGTACGTGATGGAATCCCTGGCACCGGTGACACTGTCCGATGCCGAATTTCCGATGCGGAATATTCGATGGAGACACAAATCCGAACCAAGTACTCTACTTTCCGGGTCCTCTTATGTAGGGAGCGTCACCAGCAGAAGCAGAATCAGTCATTTCTTCATCCTGAAACCAGAAATGGGATTAATGTCACATTCGTGTACATATTTCTACAGGTACTTCCCGTAGAACCACCTTGAGCGTACGTTCACTCATTGACTGACAGGTATGGTACGTATGCTTATCCACATACCCCATCAGCTTGTCACGGTCCTTCGCTGTGGCACACTGAGTCCTGTATCCATCCCCCATTGCCTTCTTTTTGGCGAAGGCCCAATTCTCGAGAGAAGGGGACACAGTTCTCCTTCTGGTGAAGGGTTACCCTCTCCCTGGTAACGGCGGCTTCCGCGGATTCCGGGCGGTCCATGGTCTCTGCAAGAGCCTTAAAAACGTTGGAGGTCGGTGTGGGCATGGTAGGGCGGTCCATATATGTCTTCTTCGGCTTCTTCTTCTATCTCACGAAGTCGTCGGGGCTGGTAGATCCAGAGCGAGCAGCTTTTAGTTTCCTCTCTCAACGGTGTCGGTTCTGGCTGCGGCGGAGGTGGTCGTCGACGGAGTTTCTGGCTGAACCACGGCTAGCGGAGTGATGTCTTCTAGCGGTACTGGTCGTGTCTTCGTTTGCCGCCTGCTCTTCTCTGCAGAGGCGGCCAGTGGTGCGTCACTGCCGGTTCGGTGGAATAGCAGTTCGAGCAGCGACGGTGCCGCGTCCTGCGGGCTACGGTGGTCGTTCTCGGCGTTTCTATAACAATCAGTGATAGCGGTGCAGATTTACCTCTGCGTTGGACATCGTAAAAACGATATTGACTCTTTTTGAAAATTGACAAACTTGTCTTTATCTGTTAAGGACAACTTGGCAGTAAATTGAACTATTAAGAGCAAGCGAGAGAAGGAAGAATGTACTTTTTATCTAGATTTTTGTTTTGGGAGTTTTGTATGCTTGAACGTTGAGTAACTGCATGTTGGTATTCTTATGTGTTTGTGTTTGGGCGTTTACTTGATTGCTGTGTTTACGTGTTTAGGAATTTTGTTTGTTTGATTGTTTGCTGCTAGATTTTTGCATGTTTTGGGAGTTTATTGGTGTATATGCATTTTTTGGTCTAATAATTTTTAAATTACACTTCAAAAGTGTGTTACATTGTAATATTATTCACTAGATGGCGTTATAAACTACGTGCTAACTTTTAACTGTACCACAAGATTAAACTATACCACAAGATGGCGCTACAAACTGTACGTTAACTTTTAAAAGGTGACTTTGGCGAATACTCAACTGTTGGAAACAGGGACCACACCGAAGCCCTCCTGCTGAAAATCGGGCTCGGTGTTACCCTAGCGGAGACCCAGCGATTTAAAATGGGGTCCAGAGAGGGACCCAGCTGCTAAACAAGAGAACCGCAGGGTAGTACCAGCTGATGGGAAATGACTGCTAAGATGAGGACTGCGGTAAAGACGTCCTGTACTAGATGGCGCTCGTTAAATGGTGCAAGCTGTAGAACGAGAAGTGGGGATTGGGGACCAATCAGAAACTAGTTGGAGAGGGAAATTAAAGATTGCGCATGTGAATAGCAGACCTACATGGACAAAAGCTCAATAAAGTGGCCAAAATGGTACTAAATAGGCATTACAAACGAGTAGAAGGGAGGCACCTCGCCTTTCAGTTTTGTGACGTCATTTGACCTTGGGATTTACCACGGTTGCCCACGTGGGGGACCGTATTTTCCACCCCTATGGTTTCTTTTCGGAGATATTTTTCAACCCCTAATTTTTTATACGCCCACGTGTGAGACCTTATTTTCTACCCCTGTGGTTTCTTTTCGGAGGCCCTTTTCATCCCTAATTATTTTATTACAGCTCACGTGTAGGACGCGTTTTTTCTACCCCTATTGTTCCTTTTCGAGGGTCAACCCTTGATGGAATTTTTACCCCTAATTATTTTTGGTTGTATTAAGAGCCTTTTTTGACAGCAATTTTTTGTACTTGCTCACGTGAGGAGCAGATGTAGGGGTTGGTTTTGGTCTTGGGCTAGGGCTGGACCTGGAGCTGGTCTTGGGGGTTTGGTCTTGGACTTGAGGCTAGGTCTTGGACCCGGAGTTGGTCTTAGGATGATTTTTGATGGTCATCTAATTAAGGTCTTTTTGGTTGTATTAAGAGCAGTAGTAGTAATGAGGCACCTTGGCCGCCATCTTGGATTTTGACGTCACAAGACCGCCCACGTGGGGAACGCGTTTTTTCACCCTTATTTTTTATGGTTTCTTTTCGGAGGCTTTCTTTCACCCTTATTTTTTATGATTTCTTTTCGGAGGCCTTTTTTCACCCTTATTTTTTATGGTTTCTTTTCGGAGGCCTTTTTCAACCCCTAATTATTTTTGTTGTATTAAGAGCCTTTTTGACAGTAATTTTGTACATGCTCACGTGAGGGGCTGGGGCTGGTCTTGATCTTGGGGCTGAACCTGGACTTGGTCTTAAGGTTGAGATAGGTCTAGGGGGTTGGTCTTGGGGCTATTTTTGATGGTCATCTTTAACCCTAATGAAGGTCCTTTGGCTGTATTAAGAGCAGTAGCCCTGGAGGTTAGGCAAACGCACACGCATACAATGTTGGAAATTGCATAATTACCCTAATAAGATATTATTATTAAAATTATCGATCCTATTGTTTTAAAATGGTCATATGCTATTGGGTACGTTCGGATGATCTTTTACCTATACGAGCAATTTATTTAGACGTTGTATTTCTAATAAGGAGGTTCTTGTAAGACACGTGTAGGGCTTTGCAACTTGTTCTCGGGCCTTCGCCCCCTGGCTGGGGATGGTATGGGAACCCTAACCTTATAAGACAAGTGTAGAGCTTAGTCCCTATCGTGGCCTCCTTGGTGCAATTGTATGTGGTTTTAACGTAATCTTACAGCTGTAGGCCTTCGCCCAGTCATACAAAATTGTATTCTAATAAGGAGACCTTAGCCTTGTAAAACAGGACTTGTATCAGGGTCTGCGCCCTGGTCCCTTTGAGTTAAAATTGATTTTAGTGCCATCTAGTGGCGTATAGACTAATGAACATTTTCTATAATAGAAGTTGATAATGCACATCTCTCTCCTGCTCTATCTTGTTTCTCTCTCTCTCTCTCTCTTTAGGCTCTTTCTCACACACACACACACACACACACACACACACACACAAACAAGTCAATTAATTAATTAATCAATCAATCTCAAACAAATCATGCTCCATCACCAAATCAATCTCAATAAATCAACCGAAATTATGTCTTACAGTTTGCGAAACCAAATTACAGTTCAAAACTGAATACATTAAAGTCTAAATTAAATATTACTTGAAATAATAAATAATTTCTACCCTAATGCAATGCTACCTTTGTATAGGCAGATCCTCTGTTTCTAAACAGGCACCACCTATACATTCGGAAAATTATATCTGATTTATTTGCATGTTCAATTACATACACACACAAAATTGTTGCATAGTAACGTGTTCGTTAACTGTTATAAAAACCCCATTAAAAAAACCGGAAAGTAATAATTACTTATATATAACATAGAGTTAAATTAAATTAACATGTTTTTAAGAATATCAAACTGATATAATGGAAATAAAAGGCAAAAGGTTATAATGGTTTTATTATTATAAGCGAATTAACAATAACTACAAGTTTAAAATCTTCGAATACGTACCAACTATTTGTAGAGCTGATCTTATGACGTCATCCTATAAGAGTAATAATACATTTTAAAAACCTTTATCGACATTTTTGTTAGCAATATCAGGTAAAACACACACACACACACACACACACTTTTTCATTCAGTTGTTCTAATAATGATAACATATGTTGAACTGAAATATTTTTTATACAACGTGTCCACATGTAATCTCACTAAACACGATTTGTGAATGATTGGATATAAAGTGGGTATTACATTCCGATCATTAACTAATTTAGAAAGTAGTACACAAAACCTGATTACTGCTACTCGTATTTAGCAATTATGCTGTACTTATAAAATTTACTTTCAAAACACTTACAAATATTTAAAAAATTTTGCTAACATACACACACTCACACACACACACACACACACACACACACACACACACACACACATATGTACTTCACGTTATATGGATTTTTACCAGTTGAGATTAATAGCAATGTTAATTAAACGATTTAAAATTTCTAATCTGAAATAAGAGTGACGTAATCTAATTTTATTTGAAATTTCATAGAGAGCACCACCATCATCGAGATTTTGAGATACATTCATCTCACCGTCTTCACCTTGAACGATTATATTGTAACAACATATAAAGCAGCTAATAACCCTAACAGTTTTATCAGACACTATTATTACATGGACATGAGGTTATCCCTAAATTAACTGGTTTCAGCATGGCTCTGGAAATGCTGCACACTCTTCAAATCTTTCAGTTCATTCGCAGAAGTTGTACCATATTAATTTCCTTCAATTTTATCTGCATTCTGTTTCGAGACTGTAGTACGTTTTCTAATACATAAACAGAATCTTCAATACTGTGATGCGTGTAGCAGCAAAACACGTTAGCTAGCTAATTTCACCTCTATTATTTTACATGCAAGCCTGACCTTATCATAAATACATCTGTCAAAAAAGCTAATTAAACATAACCCCACGGACTGGGCATAGCAAGCAGCGTTTCCAATTGTGGCTTTTAGTCAACACAATATTGCCTACAACTACATACAATCGACTATCATTGCTTTAGCACGAGGAGCAAACGAAAACACGCACGCAGGCACGCACGCACGCTCGCACGCACTCACATACGCACGCCCGCACGCACGTATGCACGCACGTACGTACGCACGCACCCACGTACGCATGTACCCACACACGCACGCACGCACGCACACACGCACGTACGCTCTCTGCACACACGCATGCACGCACGCACGCACACACACACACACACACACGTGCGCGCGCGAAAACACGCAAAAGCAAAACATACAAAACACGAAAACACACCAACACAAAATCACGCAAACACGAAAACACGTAAAACCAAAACACGCAAATACGAAAACACACAAATGAAAACACGCTAACGCAAAAACACGCAAACACGATAGCACACAAACGAAAACACAAAACACACAAACGAAAAAAACGCGAAGACATACAAATGCGAAAACACGTAAACGAAAACACGCAAATACGAAAACACACAAACGAAAACACGCCAGCGAAAAACACGCTAACGCGAAAATTCGTAAAGCTGCAAACATGAATCAAGACAAGTTTATTGACAAAATTGAAGGAAAGCTTAGCGCTTGAAAATATATTATTATTATTATTATGAACAACAATACTTCATTTTTATTTAATAACAACCTTTATCGGTTTTCTTCTTCTTCTTGAACAGTGATTCGTCGCTATCATCATCATGGTTTTGAGATTCGTCCTTCTCCTCTACCTCATCGCTCTTCTTCCTCCTCTTCTGTGAATCATCACCATTACCTTGGATGTGAGATACATTAAGCTCATCCACGTCATCGTTTCAATCATTATCTTGAACGGTTATGTTGTAATAGTTTATTTTAGAATACATCATAATAATGCTCACTCGATGACAGTTACACTTTAAAGAGCGAAACACACGAGAAACGAGAACGCTGCTAGCCTAGGATCTTGTGCGTTGGCGCACTCGTCAATGTTCGGGTAGAATCGGTTATCCTCGAGGGAAGTTTGAAGTATTGACCTAACCACACTCTAATATATTCCCTATGGGCATGTTTATTAATCTAAATTCCTTTTTTATGGCTGAGTTATTTTCTCCTAAGATAGCAGCTTGCGGCGCAAACTGCTGCATTTGTATGTCTTATTTATTATTTCACGTCATATTTAATTTAGACTTTAATGTATTCAGTTTTGAACTGTAATCTGGTTTCTGCAAACTGTAAGACATAATTTCGGTTGATTGATTGAGATTGATCTGGTGATCGAGCATGATTTGTTTGAGATTGATTGATTAATTAATTAATTGATTTGTTTGTGTGTGTGAGAAAGAGCTTAAAGAGAGAGAGAGACAAGATAGAGCAAGAGAGAGGTGTGCATTATCAACTTCTATTATAGAAAATGTTCATTAGTCTATAGGGCGCAGACCCTAATACAAGTCCTGTCTTACAAGGCTAAGGTCTCCTTATTAGAATACAATTTTGTATGACGGAGCGAATGCCTACAGCTGTAAGATTAAGTTAGAACCACATACAATTGCACCAAGGAGGCCATGATAGGGACTAAGCTCTACACTTGTTTTATAAGGTTAGGGTTCCCATACCATCCCCAGACAGGGGGCGAAGGCCCGAGAACAAATTGCAAAGCCCTACACGTGTCTTACAAGAACCTCCTTATTAGAAATACAACGTCTAAATAAATTGCTCGTATAGGTAAAAGATCATCCGAACGTACCCAATAGCATATGACCATTTTAAAACAATAGGATCGATAATTTTAATAATATCTTATTACGGTAATTATGCAATTTCCAACATTGTATGCGTGTGCGTTTGCCTAACCTCCAGGGCTACTGCTCTTAATACAGCCAAAGGACCTTCATTAGGGTTAAAGATGACCATCAAAAATAGCCCCAAGACCAACCCCCTAGACCTATCTCAACCCTAAGACCAAGTCCAGGTTCAGCCCCAAGATCAAGACCAGCCCTAGCCCCTCACGTGAGCATGTACAAAATTACTGTCAAAAAGGCTCTTAATACAACAAAAATAATTAGGGGTTGAAAAAGGCCTCCGAAAAGAAACCATAAAAAATAAGGGTGAAAAAAGGCCTCCGAAAAGAAATCATAAAAAATAAGGGTGAAAGAAGGCCTCCGAAAAGAAACCATAAAAAACAAGGGTGAAAAAACGAGTTCCCCACGTGGGCGGTCTTGTGACGTCAAAATCCAAGATGGCGGCCAAGGTGCCTCATTACTACTCATACGAGTTCCAATTAGGAGTTAAAAATGACGCCGGAAAAAATATGAGAACTGGAGACATAAAATGGGAAGTGGTGGGGGGAGGTACATCTGCTCAGATCGTACCTGTGGTACGCCTAACCTAATCGTTATGCTTAAGTTACCGAAAATTATGAAAGCATTTAGAGTTTTAAGGTTTCAAACACGAGTTAGCATATGAGAAGATTTGCGGTTTCAGGAGTTGCCTACATTATTGTAAACCATTTATTAAGATCAAGCTTTAATCGCGTATATTTTCTAATTCTAGTCCACATCTAAATCACATCACTTAAAGATTTCGAAACAAATTAATGAAGATAACATCGGTTTACACTTTAATGTTTGATATTTGCTGTCGCTAATAATGGCACTGTCGAGGTTTTAATGACGTGATATTACGTACAACCCCTTAAGCAAATGTAAATTTAAGGTAATTTTGTTTTTGAAGCCAGTTTTTACATCACTCATTCTTGTTTGATAGACCATACCTTGTAGAATAATTTTTCATTAACGATTATGGGTTGAATTTTTCGGGTAGCCATTATTTATATATTGTCTTGTTTTAGTTGTTTTAATGATTTATTAATAAATTTAGTATAAATTATAAATTAATAGTAAAAAAAATTAACAATTAATAACTTATGTTTATACTTTTGAAAAATTAATAAACTCAGTTGGAGCTAGCAACCATGCTATTTAATAGGATTATTATCGTCATAAATAATTAAAAACTAAATGTAAGGAATTTTTATTATCTATTTAAATTTACTGTGTGGTACAGATAACTGTCGCCTCACGACATTATAATTTTGACATACTAAAACTTTTTGTTAATAATGTACTAAAGCAATAAAAACCGTCTTACGCATTACGCCTTATGCTTATTCGCTTCTCTCTTTTTCGGACATGGAACATTATAATAAAATTTATGAATTCCGGCCATAAACTCACTTAATATTTGCAATTTAATTAACGAGCGAGATTCAGGTTGATGATGCTGTTCCCATTTCAGTATTAGACGGCATCACAACGTAAATGGTCATTTTACTAAAGTTACAAGTGCGACAATGCTTTGACCCTTGACCCTACTAAGATCTAGAGATTTCGATCTTAAAAGTAATGACGGTCATATATTTTACGGAGTGAAATTTCGTCACTTCTATGTCAACTTACTTGTAGGTCCGCTTTAACTTATAAACGTTTACAAATGTTAAGAAGTGAAATAAATTTATTCAGAATTTTAAAATAAGTTGTACTATTTTTAAAATCGATTATTTTACGTTGCCAACACGTTCAGTCATTAACTTTCTTAAATCTTCGTGTTGTACTATCATCAAAGAACTTGGATTGTAATATTAATTTGAGTATTTCAATGGGTTAAGAAACTTTATGTTGGCGTAAGCTTAAAAAACATATTTAATGGATATAAAACTTTTTAACTTCCAATATGACAGAGCAGTAATAAAAACTGGTGAAGTCAAGAGTCTTAAACTTCCAACTCATGGAGGTGGTTTACTATCAAATACACATTTATCTTGTTGAGGTAGGTCGCGTGCATCCAAAAACAATCATTAATCCTCTTCTGCCACTGGCAAACCACAAACAATACAAAAATATACCGAACTCAATAATAATTTATGCAAGACCACCTGGCCGCCTTCACTTTTACTTAAACACAATTTAATGAAGTAGCGACAAGATGTCGTCTTTAATAATATATTTTTGTATCTGCATCGATATATTTTAAGCCTTTTTTGTAACATCAATATAATCGCATGTTTCCATCTCTCAAACGTATCGCAAATCTGTGGGAGAACAGCGGCTGCCACCGCTGATTTGCTCAATTTACGCACGTCACTCTATGTCAGACGGAATGAGATGTAAAGTGTCTTAAAATCAAACTCAATATTTCGTCAAAGCTGTCTGCCAGATCTTGGCACTTTACATACAGATATTCTTCGATTTTTCAGTTCGTAGTTCTGGGAATAGAATTAAGGCTTTAAAATTTCAAAGTAGTTATTGTTGTCATAGTCAGAGAATATGTCTTTATATTTCATTTATGAAATGTGTTTCTGTTTTGTCTCCATGTATTGATTTTACTCTGAAAAATGTTGCTCTGTAATTAATTACGTACAGAAAACGTATCAAATAGTTATTGTGTCTTGTTGAGTTGTTATACTTATAGAGACTAATAAATTAGGCAGTCTTTAAACGACTATAAATTCTGAAAAACCAGATTTATTAACTCATGTTTGTTTCTAATTGAAATTTCAAAAAAATGTCAGTTTGACAAATTAGAAGTTTGCATCGCAAAACTCATATACGCGTTAATAAATCCGTAGATTTCTTAAACATCACAGTGTACCATCAAAACAAGCGGATTTATTTCTACTTTTTGTGTATTATATTTTATGAAGGAAAACAATTATACAGAGTGAGTTTCATTTGTAATTAACGTATGTTCCATGTTTTGAGACCAAAAATATTACGCTATAAATATTTGATAATAGCTATTTATGGTATGAGCGAATAAAATTTCTTTATTCATGTGTATTATACAAGATTTCTTCCAATTTCGCAGAAGAAAAAATGTATTCCTTATGGATTTTATTAACATAAATGTTAATTAATGTAATGAAGATTTAAAGAAGGAAAGTGGGGTGCATCAATGGAAGTTAAGTTGGCTCTACTTTGGTCAGAGTCAAATGCAATGGAAGTTCCAGGTCTTTCATTTATGGACAGCGTTGCTCTCAGCATTGAGTAACGACACCACAAGGAGTCGTCTACTTTCTTCGATTTTTTAAAGAAATACGCTAGCAGTAACTCCTCGTTAACAGTTTTCAAATTTTTAGTGTCTTCCATTCACAAAATTTTACTTTATTTTAGTTTATTCACGTTGGCAATGGCAGTGTGAATAAAAGTGTTACTGTGAACACTTTATCCACTCTTTTGATTAAACGATTGTTTGAATAATGAGATTTGATTTTATTAATAGGAATTGAGAGAAAAACCTTATCTAATTTTTTTTGCATATTTTACAATTAACAACTTATATTATTCGAACGATGGAATTAAATTGCTGCTAGTGGCCTATGACCTTCAATGTGTCACAATTTTCTTCTAACGTGCAACATAAGTTTTTGAATGGTGGTGAGGTTAACTACTCGTATCTTCTGTTCATGTTCGTCAGCAGCCAACCATCATCATACACTTTCCTGAAAAGTGTAGCCCAAAATTCCTCGATGGGCCTGCCCTGGAGGGTTGTTATCCTTTATTTCACATTATCAGGAGCATGTCTGTATAAAATCCCTCATTGCCCTTTATCTCTTCATTTATTAATGCCTATCAGGTTCATATACGTCCTAGAAATTTTATTTTATATGACATTATTATTGTTTACTTTGTTTAACTATTACTTTACAACAAGCCAATAATGGCTACCAAGTAATATTATCACCATAGCAACAAAAATTAAGGCTTCCTGCGTTACAAATATGTATTACAAAAGAAATTTGTCTCAAAACTCATGGGATATACGTTAGTACTGGGATCTAGGGGAGTATGGTAGAGAATTGGTTAAATGATGAATGATGAATGATTTTAAGGCCTAAAGCTATTTTTTTAATTCTTTGCTCACTAGATACAAAAAAAGTGAGTTTGATAGTTATTTAGTTTCTTCCTATTCATTACCTTTGGTGTTACATTAAAATTGTAAACCCAAAAGTAATTCGATCTCCTATTTGACAGTGTAATTCACTATGTTACTATGTTTTTTAACTGGGGCAGTAGTAATGCTTCCCCGGTAACCCTTTCCCCGTCACGTCCCAATTCTTAAACGCCATCCACTAGCTTCCATTCCTATTATGGTCAGCATCTGGGATCCTGAACCCCATTTTTCTGCCATCATCTATTTGGATTAGGTGATCAACACCTACTTACTGCCATTTTCATTTTGGACCAGTTTTTCATCACCTGCGGATGTGGTCCATACTCCTTCGTCCTGATCCTTTCCACTTACTTTTCACCGCTCACATAGTCCCCTCCCTTGATTGGACCACTCCCTCTCACAACTTCCAATTGGCTCCCCAACTTGCCTTGATTAATCGACGTTCCACGACTCACACTGTCCATGTGAATTCTCCCCACCCACGCCCATCTTGCCACCTTCCTTTCTCCAGGTGTTCCCTTAAAACCTAATATGATACCTAAATCTTGGTCCTGCATCTTGAGTGTGGTTTCAGTATATAGAATTAACATCTTGAAATAATAGTCTTTTGACAGTATCTCCAAGCTAGTTTAAACATCTATAGATAACGCCGTTTTGGCAGAACTCAATAATGGTCCTACATCTTCGATATGGTTGCAATATCTAAAGCCCTTTTGACAAAATTCAACATCATGGTCCTTCATTTTGAATCTGGTTTCAACATACAGATTGCTTTTAGCAGAATTCAACATCTTGCCCTTGCCTCTAAACTGGTCCAGTAAATACAGTGCATCTCCCTTATTTTTAGACATAGGTATGCTGCTTTCGTGACAGTGTGCTACTTTTTTATGAAATTAAAGATGGCGCAAACAGAATTTTCATAACCCTTTTGGTTACTGGGATACAGGATGGAATTGAAAAGTATCACTTTTGCAGTACTTCTCGTATCTTTAAACTTACCGAAAAAGTTAAAACGTATTTTCCGTTTTTCACTTATAAAGCAAACATATGTTCTTTTAAATGGAACACCCTGTATATTATTCCTTATTTTTGGTATTTCGGTTAAATATTACCTACACCAAGGTCATTTCTTTCACCAGGATAACGTAACTACATCCATTATGAATCTTACCCGTTACGACATAGTTATACTATTCAATAGGAAGCTTTCACTTATGAGTCATCATAGTACTTTCAATTTTTTTGTATTACGCAACAACTTTCATTTCTTGATGACTCATTATCAAAACGTCAATGTTAAACCGTTCTTTAAATTATAGTTAACGGAATATTACAAATTCTTTGTTCGACAGTCTCCTGCAACATAGCCCGTTTACCTTGATCAATGACAAAGATGCGTATTATTTAATAGTTAACCATCTTGAAACTTAATTTAAAAGCCAATATAGAAACTAGTAGTTTACTCAACAAATAAGAACCTGCAAACATCCAAACACAACAAACCAGCAAGAAAACATACCAAAATTACTAAAACATACAGAAAACTAGTATCCAACAAGCACAAATGCAAATGAACAAGCACATGCAAACAAAGAAACTAGGCCAAAAACACGTAAACACGATAAAACTCTAAACGACGAAACTTCCCAACAAACATCCTTAAATACACAAGCACCCAAACTAGTTAACATACGCAAACAGGGACACAAGTGAACATCCAAACATACAAATACACAAACAAAGAAACTAAAACAAATGCAAACATACAACACCTTCAAACATGCAAACTAGTGAAGAAGCAAATTATATAAGGAACACACATACAAATAAGCAAACATACAAACATCCGAACGAGAAAACTAGATACCACACAAACACGCACAGCACTCAAACCCTCAAACACAAAAAACTCAATCATCACAAACCTTCAAACGAAAGAAACTTCACAACCAAGCGTCCAAATATCAAAACACGAAAAAACAGACCAACTGGTTCTCATAGACAATACCACCCACTACTCCCGCTCCCACACCCTCCCCACTCGAATTCCTACTCGCACTCTAACTACCGCTCTCACTCCCACTTTCAAACCCTATAGAATAGCTGTTCAGTCAGTGAAGGGGATTAGTAAACCAATGAGAACCAAATATATGTTAGCATAGACAACACTTCTGTAACCTAGGAGCACTGTCAACACGAGATATTGAATTAAAATAGTTTATTCGATTTGTGTACGATTTGTTTCTTCTACATGAATATCGTCCTCTCTATAATTAAGAAAATATACCAATAACAACAGATGAAAACATTTGAGACAAAGTGGACAAGTTTTGACAAATAGGGAATTTCGGGAAACCAAATATGAAACTCTTAAAATTCTTAAATATAACTCAAATTCGATAATATATGTCACATGGACCACTACGATCGAAATTTTTTGGTAAATGGGTTTTCGGCGGGGTGTTAAAAATTCTTAATTATCGTAAGAAACTAGATAAGTGCCAACTCGGATAACTACTAACTTAGTTTCTAACACAGAAGTGAATCCTAAATAAGTAATAAACAATTGTTAAGCAAATGTAATCTATAAAGCTTTTTCTAATGTACTAACTGTACGAAAAGGACATAAACACAAGCTAACACGATAATTTTTTGAATACTTAGTAGCATTCATAACTGTGTCTGGTAAGTCAAATTTAATTAATAACATTTTATTTGAAATAAGGTTAGTCTTAATGCTTAGTTATATATATATATATATATATATATATATATATATATATATATATATATATATATATATATATATGTTGTCATTTAGGCTTCCACGAGTATTAATATTTTAATGTGATGACATTTCAGGATGTAAACTAGTGTATTAAAGTAACACTTCGTTATAAATAATGTAAGTTTCGGTAGTTTTTAATATTGATTGACAATTATCAATCAATATTATTTTATAATCTTGATAAAGGTAGTAAAGACAAACTGCCGAAATGTATATTATTTATAACCAAGTGTTACTTTAGTACACGAGTATATATACTGAAATGTCATCATATATATATATATATATATATATATATATATATATTAATCATAATTGTGATTAACGTAATGCCTTGTAATTGTTTCAATAGCAGTAATTAAATTATTGAGTTTTTATATTTTCCGCAAAACTTAACTAATCTATCAATACTAATTCCCAGTATATGCAGTAGTTCCCTTGTATTTGAGAATGTAATTCCAATGTTTAATATTATTTAAAAATTGTTGTAATTTTATAAGTGCATGCCAATAAAATATTAAATTATGTTAACTGTTCACTTTTAATGTCATTCACCTGCAAAACAACTCTCGATGTAACTGAACATTTAGCGCACAGCTCGTCTTAAGTAATATATCTTGAGGTATCCTAGGTTCAAATACCAAACAATTTAAATTTCAACTATACATTTTCAAAATTAACATTTAGGATGAATTCTCTCAACATAATTGCGTTGCTATAGGTTCACTTCAATGAAGAAAATAATTGTGATAAACTTAGTACATCCATATTCAAAAGAACAATACGTCAGGTGACTCACATAAACCATACAGTGATTCCTTAATTAAAACTTAATCAAATTAAGAAAATACGAGGCTCCGTTATAAAGTATAAAGTATATAACGACATAATCAGATCAAAATGAGTTCTATATTCAACTACCTGCCGTAAAACAATGATCTAATTCAAAGATTTTACGCTACTCGTTTTACCCCTCAACTATCTCGCTTTTTATTACTTCACTGTATCTAAGCGGCTTCACTAGCTGACGGTCCGTTAGTGTGTAAACGCGTAAGTAGTATAATTTACTTCAACGACTCCTGCTTTATATATTTACAAGGGGTCGAGTGACCACTAACCGATACTTTGAGTATCTACCAAAAATTTCACTCATAAAGATTTATTTCTCGAAGTATTTTCAACACAGCTAGTATAAATAGTCCTTAAAAATATGGTATTATGAAGGGTTAAAGTGTGATTGCTCATTTTCTCTTATTTAAGAAATTATAAACCTTTGGATAAGTTAAATGTTACTGGCGCTACACTTTTCCAGTGACAGTTTTTTTTAATAATACTGTCATAGTCACACTTTTATAAATTGGAATGCTTTAATTCATTTTTAAAACAATTTTGTCGTCAATTAACCTTTAGGAACTTTGGACATGTTTTTTTAGGCTTTAAGCTACAGTGCGATATTATTATGGCAGTTCGCGTCAGTCCAAAATATACTTTGCCGTACTAAAATTTGCATATAAGTTTACGTCGTGATTGCCTAAAGACAGTCTGGAGACTGAATATTGACAGACTGCTCCAACCATCCAGTTTTCTTTTAAATCTCAAGAGGATAACGATTTTCAATCCCTCCAATAATAAAATATACAAGACACCACGCCAGGCTTATCATACGACGTATCTGCGACACTAAAACGAAATAAAAAGTTCTTGCATCTTTTTAGTTTTTATCTTAAAAATTATTAATGACCATAATTTTACTCATCAAGCAAAGCTTATTTCGTATATCCGTAAATTGCATCATATTCCTGATACTTCAAAGGTTCGTTTTGTAATAATTTTAAATTCCACACTACACATTAAATGCTTAAAGAACGTAATAGTATCAATTCACTACGTTCTAAGATGACCAAGTTGCCATGTTGTTAAACAAAGAACATCTATCCCGTAACGTCAATTTAGGTCATTATATTTACTCAACGTTGTATTGAAACAGCAACTAAACCTTCTGTAATACGCCCACAAGCGAACTTTATATAATTGTGCAAAATGCTAAAATTTCAATCGTTATTTGACTTTCAATTATCTATAAAAGTTTCTATTATTATGCATTGAGTGTAACTTTTATGAACGACAATGCATTCAACACAAGTGATACAATGTGACATTTTCTCTACTCAAACCGGTGCATACAGAAACACCCAGTGATGTGCTTCAACTAAAACAATTCTTTAAATATTCAAATACTTTTATGCTATAGTGGGTTTCAGTCTGACTTTACTACAGTGTACCATACATGGGCTACAGTATTGCAATACTTCCCGGTCAATCAAAATCAATCCTTCGTTTGTATTACACACAGCTTACCTGTTAATACCTTGCCGAAGGCGGCCTTACCTGCTACCTTTTTGTCTGCGGTTGGCAACCCGGGGTTTTTTTCAGACTGCATTTTCTGTGAAGTAATATATTTAATTATTTACATCATCAATTATAAAGTATACAAAATGGTTAACTGATGCTATTTTAATTAACAGATATATATATATATATATATATATATATATATATATATATATATATATATATATATATATATATATATATATATATATATATATAAGTATTAATTATAGTTAGTACAGAATTATAAGTAAATATAAACATGGTAAATACAGTAAATACAATTAAACATAATGTTACATTATTCACTGTCACTATTGTCAACGTCGCTATTAAAATCATCATCGGTATCTACAATGTTTATATTTATAATAATCGGATCTGTAGCATCCATTATATTATCGATTTTCCACATTCGTTCTTCTATTTTTATTACGTGATTTACGTAGTTTTGCCATTTAGCTGGCGTAATTTGTAAATAGGCTTCTCGAATTAGGTTTCACATTTCACCATCCTTAAAAGTCCTGTTATGTCCTGCTATATGTCTCTTTACTTCTTTCTACACTATTTCGTTTGGATTTAATTCGCAATGGTAGGGCGGGAGTCATCTAACAGTTCCTACCATTACACACTATACTATTAGAATAATTAACACTGAAAACCAACGAAAATGCCAACGCATTCTGAAGAACATACAAACAACAATAATAATTTGATGTATGCTCCACTTTTATTTACATTAGTACGATAATTACCTACCAGTAATTGTTAAATTCATTTACATTCGATTAGGTACCTTTGAATAATGTTTTCAAGTTCAGTTTAGAAAGTAGCAAAAGTTAGAATATTACAAATTCCAGTTAATACAAATTCCTTACCCTTATAATCACGCTAATTAAAAATTAACTTGAAGTAGTAGTAAGACCTTGTACCTCAATATACAATAGTACTTACAGAAAATTCCATTCCAATCTAAACTTTCTCTTAATTTCATTGTGATTTTAATATATGATGCACATAAAAGCACAATGAACCTTAAATATGCACTTTTTTACAAAATAACACTTAAATAAGCTGATAAGTGTTAGCTTAAAAATCTGGAGACTCCTCATGTAATGTCACTCTTATTTGTTCCATTTTAATAAGCAAAGAAGTTACTATTATGTACGCGATAAATGTACAAATAATGTAAAATCGGGCTTGACTAGTAGAACGCACGCCGACTTAGTACACCAAGTTGATAACTGACAAACCCTGAACCTATTTGAGATAAGCAACACTCATGCATGTTCTAATCATAAAATAATCTATTATATCAGGATGTGGTTCATCTACGGAGAGATAAAAATATGAAATCATGAAAATTAATTTTTAAGAATACTTTTCTTTGTCTGTCATAACCTTGGAGAGATCAATTTGCCTAAACTTTCTAGTCCCTCTAAAGTGAAAGAGACCGTTCCTGAAAATTATTAAAAACACATATTTTTAATCTGTTTTGTTGTAATTTTGCAATAACTGGCCTGTAGTTTTAAAGGTTTTTTTCTTGCTTCATATTAATGGAATTTAGAAAGTTAACACAAAATTAACTTAATTAACTTTGATACTCACGAATTATTTCAATTGACAAGGCCTGAACCTATTTATGATAAGCGACCCGAATTACATTTTAGTTTAATAAAATGTAAAGATAATCTGCAGCATATGAAGCTGGAATTTGACTAAACCACTGTTTAGTTTTTATAAAAGCGCAAAACAAAGTAATTTAATTAGACGGAATTAAAACTAAAAATCGCAAAAAAGAATTTGAAACAGCGAATTAAATTCACTAACCTTGAATATCACGAATGAAATCTAAAAACCGCGAATTAAACCGGAAACTGGTAATTAAACTGGGAATTAATTTATTATAAGTTTTTGTTATGAACGAATAAGTTCAAAGGTAAAATGTAATTAAAAATTATTATTAATTTTATTAATAATAATTTAATTATTCGCATAATTAATTACCTGAAACCAGGATTTAATTTAATTGGCCTTGAATATCGGACTTAAACCGGACATTGTCATTCAAAAATAGATCCAATTAAATATCCTTTAATGGAAAGGTATAAGTGAAATTCAAATAAGACATTAAAAAGCAATTCTCTAAGTATTCAACTGAGCAATATATATTTGTTAAAATGAAGTACAAAAGTGTTAAGTCAGGCTTGTGTAATATTGATTTAGGAGTACTCCAAGGATCGGTTCTTGGACCTTTGCTTTTCCTGCTATTTATAAACGAACTTCCTCAGTATATTACATGTGGTGTGGTAGTGATGTGCTGTGATGATACTTCTATAGTTATTTCATCACATTCAGAAGAAGGTCTTAAAACTAAAGTAAGCATAGTGTTTAATGATATGATTGAATGGTGTTCTAAAAATAATTGATACTAAATGTAGATAAAACAATAATTACAAACTTTTCTAAAAAAAAAAGCTATCGTGGGCATTTTATTTTGAATTAGAAAATAAACAAGTATCACTTAGTAATACGAATAGGTTTCTTGGTATAGAGCTGGATAAAGACATGGATTGGAAAGTACACAGTAAGTATGTGTCTAAAAAAATGTTGAAATCGTATTACGCTTTATATCAATTTGAAAAACTGTTTATCAATCCAATCTCCCATAAGTGTATGTTACGGTATTATTTACTCACACTTATCCTATAATATTGCTATATTGGGAAGACCAACAAACATTCAAAAGCTTTTTCTGCCTCAAAAAAGGATTATTCGATTTATATTCAACATACTGCCTCGAGAAACGTGTAGAAATGCATTTATTAAATATAAAATTTTAACTTTGTCCTGCATACACATATATAAGGTTCTCTGTTACGCTAAGAATCATCTTGTTAACAATTTATCAAATCCTGCACATTCAAGTAAATATAATATTCGTAACTACCATTTAAGAATTCCTTCTCATACTACCTCAACATATGAAAGTACTACACTTTACCTTGGTATCAAGATTTATAACAAACTAAACAGTAGTATTGAATTGCTACCTATTCATCAATTTAAAATGGCTTTAAAGCAATACCTATTTTCCAGAGCATTTTACTGCAGCTCTGAATTTTTTAACTCATTGTGTGTGTATTTGTATATGTATATATGTATGTATATATATGGGCGGCGGAAAAATACCCCATGAAAAATTACCCCGGAAAACAAACCCCATGAAAAAATTCCCCAGGAAAAAATACCCCACTGAACAAATACCCTCGGAAAAAATACCCTGCAAACTCAGTTTATATAAGGATCTAGGCATTTCAAACAAAGGATTTATTTCAAAAGGTTAATTACAAAAGATAATACATAACATAATCACTCTTTTCTTGCAAGGCTCATTAGGGTTAGGGTTGCCATTAAAATAAGGTTACAATTACCTTTCTCAAATGGTTATTGTTTACAACCGAAGATGAAATAGATACCATTGGTAATGCAAAATTTTCGAATTACCGTTTGGTTATTTTGCGGGGTATTTTTTCCGGGAGTATTTTTACCTGGGGAATTTTTTCGCGGGGTATGTTTTCCAGGGTATTTTTCATGATTCATATATATATATATATATATATATATATATATATATATATATATATATATATATATATATATATATATATATATCACAGGGTGCGGCGTTAGTGCGTCGAAGTACAATATATCCGTTATTAAAGGAGATATCAAAAAAAGTTATTTACAAAAATTATAGGCAACCTCAAACTCCACATTATAAAATTTTTCGTATTTACAGGCTGTTACAGATTACCGGGGTGAACCAAACATACTTTTTTTTAAACAGGCACCCTATATATTATTTCAAATTTAGATTAAGCTCATTTCCCCCATACTTCCAATATAGGGTTTCATTACGTTATACAGTTATTGTCAATTGTACACGAAAATCATTCTCATTTCAACGTTCTGTATACCCTAGACAGAACAGCCTAACAATAATTTTTTCTAGGCATAACCTTTTGACATTGGTACAGTGTTACGAGAAAGTGAAATTTCTTTATTATTGCACCAATTGAATATAAAGCGAGCCAAAACTCGAACACATGATTTTGTCAATTTTTTCAAATTCTTATAAAATTAATGAATTTCATAATAAATGTTCAAAATGTCCACCGAAAACATCAATACAATATTGCAGTCGATATTCAAATTCTTGACTGACATTTTTTAACATTTTTACATTAATACTCTGGAATGCTTCTCTTATGCTATTCTTCATATCGTCTTGTGTGGTTGGAGGTATTTGATACACACGGTTTTTCACATAACCCCACTTGAAGAAGTCAATTTTACTTAACACTGGCCATGCAATGGGTCCTCCTCTTCCCACCCATCTTCCAGGAAAATGGGTATTATGTTGATTATAAATTAATTTAGTGTGATGTACCGGAGCTCCACCGTGTAACAACCACATTCTTTGACGAATGTTAAGAGGAACGTTTGCCAACAGTAATGGTGAATGGTTTTCTAAAAAGTCCAAATGGAAAAAATGTGGTCAATTACGTGATCTCCAACTACACCCCAAACATTCAAAGACCACCTAATTTGACTATGAGGTGCTGTAAGATGGGGATTACGTGGCTTCGTCTCCAAAGAGGACAAAATCAAAGAAATCCTCCTGATTGTGGATTTGTTGTTGAGCCCATTCACAAAAAGCAACCCTTCTGGGATAGTCATCTTCAAGTAACTCTTGATGCAATCGGATATGGTATGGATGCATCTTATTTTTACGCAGTATTCTTCGGACGGACCTGTCACTAATATTATGCTGACGCGAGATTTCACGTGTACTAACATGTGGATTATGCGTAACTTCAAGCATCACGTTAAATTAATTTTCCTCGTTAAGTACAGGTTTTGTCCTTTGCTTTTTTTCATAAACTACTGAACCCGTACTATTAAAACGATCTACTAACCTTTCCAACGTTATTTTCTCGGGTTGTATTCGTGCGGGATATCTCTCTTTGAAAATTCTTTGTGCTAATAAACAATTTTTCATACATTCTCCCAGTACCCATATGATGTCTGTTAATTCCTCAACAGGAAAGTTCATTTCAAACAGTATTTAAGTGTTTACAAATTAATAAACACTACACAATCTCAAAGAAGTTTGTTAAATGACAAGCTACTAATTATTACTGAATAATAGCTATCTGTCATTTGTTCACGGCTAACTTGTTATAATAGAAATTGTTAAAAAAATCTCTTTCTGTTATTAAACTGAGAATATAATTCACATATCACATGGTACATTTTTGATTACTGTCATTGGTTAAAATACAAAAACAAAATCGCAGAATAGACTATCAAATCGGTGATAATTTTATGTCCACATGTTGATTGTCACATGATTTTAATGAATAAAATAGTTTACTGTCAAAGTGACAAAAAGTTTCAAAGAAATAAATAATTGTATTGATTATCTTGCAACTGTAATATTTACTATCAAAGTGACAGATCGTTTAAAATTGTAAACTTTAAAAAATATATTTTCTATTAACGTTCATTACGTTCTCTTACCAAATATAACACGTGTTATTATTAATAATCGATGATACCACGCGTTAAAACCTGTCGAAAATTGAACGAGTGCTTAATTATCGGTTTTAACTCGAACTATTACCGATGATAATCATAACACTAGTTATATTATCCCCGAAAACATGCGATACATTTTGGCGGCTCAATTTTAGTTACAACAATATTGTTTATTATTTTGTAGTTCGGATCACTATCTGGTTTATTGAAAATATCACAGCAAAATGAGTCACTGTTTTGAAATTCTCGTAAAGTTTCTACTTTTGAGATCTTTGTCTATTTTTAATGTTTTCAACGTATATACTTTTAGAATGCTTTCTTCGGTAATTGGATTTCGGCTTAAATAATCCAAATGCGCCATATTATTACCAACTCTATGTTCTATATCAAAATCATAATCCTGTAATTTAATCCACCAACGTACAACGCGTGGGTGCAATTCTTTTTTTAACGCTGTTGTACGCACAGAATTACAATCAGTGTAGACCACAAAATGTATTCCATACAAGTAAACACGAAAACGTTCTACTGCTTCAACGATGGCAAGTGTCTCCAAGTCTTACGAATGATATCGGGACTGATAATCTGTCGTACGACGACTGTCATACGCTACAGGTCTAGCAACACCATCTTCTTTTTGAAAAAGCGCGGCACCGATACCCATAGAGCTCACAACTTAATTCCGGATTGTACATACGTAGCACAGGTTTTTCAGTTAACTTACTTATAATTAATTGTCTTGCATTTGCACATTCTTGCGTACATTTAAAATCACAATTTTTGCGCAATAAGGCTGTTATTGAAGAGGTTATCTGAGAAAATCCTTTGATAAATCGCCGAAAATAACCAGCAAGTCCCATAAATTGACGTACACCTTTTACATCAAAAGGAGGTGAAGTTTGCGTCAAAGCGGTCATTTCCTTTGGATTAGGGCGTATTGTTCCTTCACTCAACACAACACCGAGGTATTCTTTTTCAAGTTTAAAAAATAGAAATATTTCATTATTTAACGAGAATCCGTGACTTGACAAAGCGTATAATACTTCGTCCAAATTTTGTAACCCTTCTTCGATTGTCCTTGAGGGCACCAAAACTTCGTCAATGTAAACAAATGCCTTAGTTTCGTTTAAATTGCCTAAAGCTTCGTCTATCGCCCGTTGATAAATAGAAGGCGAATTAATGAAGCCGAAAGGCATACGATTAAATCCGTACTGACCATCGGGAGTTATGAATGACGTGATGTGCTTGGAATCATTTGGTAAAAACCGGATTTCATATCTAAAAGAGTATAATATTTAGCTTTTCATAAAGCATTTACTTGATCTTCTATCAAAGGTAATGGATACCTTCCTTTAAAGGTATCCATTAGGCATATTCTGAATAGCTGTGACGAATTATTCCGGTATTTAATAAATCATCTATTATTTTCTTCAGCTGTATTCTTTCCTTGTATGCCAGCCGTCGCGAGCGGTAGGCTACTGGAGTACTGTCTTTTAATTTGATCCTCATTTTTCCTGTAGTAGTATGGTCAGGTGTTCTATCTTTATAAAATGTCAAAAGTTTTTCCACTTGTAATTTTAAATTGCCTTCTAATTCTGATTGATTAATTTTTACTTTATTCGATGGTTTAAAAGTAGTAAACACTTTACGTATATTGAGCAGATCATTGTTTATTAAATTTAGTCCGTCGACACATTTCTCAACGTGTAAACAAGGTCTGCTTATTACGTACACTTTAGATATATTGAGCAGCCCATTGTTTATTAAATGAAGTCCGCCGACACATTTTTCAACACGTAAACAAGGTCTACTTATTACATCCCAGCCAATAATAACATCAATATGGCCTGGAATAGCATTATCACAAACCACGGTAAAACTTATTTCTAATGCAACGTTCGGTAAAACAACTATTAAATCACATAATCGAATAATATGAACAACTTGAGTTCCTAATCCTAAAAAAGCACGTAAGTTTTTATTCGAAGGTTATATTAAACCATTTAATGTTTTTACTACAGATTGTTTAATAATTGAAATGTCAGCACCGTTATCAATAAGATACGTGAACGACAGAGCTTCTTTGCGACATAATAACGTGGCGTTCCGTGTTTTATTTTCTTTATTACAAACGCTTTTTTAGGCTTTCCGTGTTTGTACCAACAAGTAGTTTCTTTGTGTCCCATTTTTTTATAATGACTAGATTTGGTGATCGGCGCATCGTCTTTTTCATGTGGAGCATCCTTGTCAGTGTTCGACTTTTGCAAAATTCGACACGTGTCTTACTGATGCCCTGGACGTCCACACTTAGAACACGTACATTTAAACGTTCTCTTGAGTCGGCCGGTGTCGCGTTGTTCTAAAAAGTGTCGTTCATGTTGCCATTTAGACACTTTTACCGCATCCGTGTGTCCCGGCATTCTTGATGATCCGGCACGACGATCATCAAATTCACTGAGTAGTTTCATTAAATCGCGCTCTGATGGTGGTTTTTGAATGTGTAAAGCAGAACGTGCTTCGGCATGATACAGTCCATATTCGACCATACTAAGAATTGCACTCCACGACAATTTATCATGGAACCTATGTATGCTAATAAGCACTTTGCGTGTAATAATCCCACTTCTGATGAAAACTGGAGGGACGATTAACTATAAATAAAAACCCTTATTACAAAACTCAATTTATTTAAAAATAAAATAAGTCACAATTTTAAAATACGTTTTATATGCGTATTCCACAACCGGCCGCGAGTTCTGCTCTGGTGCCCGCGTCGCTTGACCGCCTTCGTCCGTCCTGACACGCATGTGTGACCTTCTACCAGCCAAGTGGGGGCCGAAAGTGGGAACAGCATAGAACATTGTTAACATATATATATATATATATATATATATATATATATATACATATTTTGTAAATTGAAATAACTAGGGACGTAAAAGCCCCATCTTTTTGTTCTTGATGTCAAATTGAAGGTAGCAATCAGGTATAAGATCTCTCGTCATTTTATAGTTAACTATAACAATTTCAAAATAAAAATAAAGTAATTTTTCTTTTTTCAAAAATCTGTTTTTGTTTTATTTGTTCTTTTATTATATGAAACTTATTACACCTATATAGACTAAATAACATGAAATTGTAAATTATAGTGCTGTCCTCATGCACACAAAATTTCATTCTTCTAGCTTGAGGTGTTCTCTTAGAATATTAATTTCAGTACCTGAAAACTAACAAAATGAGTTTCGCTATATTTTATTTCAAAGCTGACTGAGATATTAACAAAAATAGTACTTCTGGAGACAAAATCAAATTAGATCTAAAAAACGCAAGAATCATAGTATAACAAACGAAAGTTATGTAAATAAAATAACAGAATTAAACAAGAGTAGTATACAAAGTGGAAATAAATTTAACGTATTAAATGTTGAAACTGTGCACCGTTTACTTCTTGATAATAAGATATTCTGTTCGTAAATTCCCTGATAACATTGGCTATTACTTTAGGTGAGATTTTGCGAGTGGATTATTCTATCGGCCAGTTCTTGCAAGGTCGGTGAAAATAAACTTTTGACTTCAAATAACCCCGTAGAAAATAGTCTAAAGAAGTACTATTTTTGTTAATATATCAGTCGGCTTTGAAATAAAATACCCTAATGTTTGATATTGTAAGAAAATACTCATACAAATTTAAAATAATATACGGGGTGTGTCATTAAAAAATTTAAAGTCGACATTACTTCCGGTTGAACCGGAAGCTTAAAATCGTTAAATAATCAAAACAAATGCATAATTTATTGCAATATATACCTTCCAAATTTCATATTAATATCTCTAAAAACTCCCAAGATATTTACTTGGTTCCACACATTTGCCCATCACTGTATATGTTTGTACACATTTTTATGTACATATTTATATTTTTGAAAATGAGTTTATTGTTTATGAATGTTAGTTGCTACAATGTGCTACAAAGTCGTCCTTACCTCACCAAAATTCACCAGCTCCATAAGTTACACCTTCTCTTTCTAGTTCACTCCTCAGCTTGTATCATAGCAATCCTTTTATTTCTCTTATAATTTTGATGTTTTCTCTTTCTTGAAATACTCAACCGATGCGTGTCGAATCGCTTCGCAATCTTTGCAGCGTTGGCTCCAGGGCTAGTATGAAGTCCTATTGTTTTACGGATTTCATACAATGGTTTAAAATAACCAGTGTTATAATTACAAATCCCTTCACTGATTCTCATATCAAGAGTACTTTTGCTAACAAAAGTTGTTTTAGGGCATAGTAACCTACGTAGCGCCTATTTGGCATTTTGAGTTTTGCCATCTACACATCTTGCCACAAGGATCAGAAGCCAGCCTGTCATATATATTTTGAATGTTTTCAACTACATCTTTTCTAAGAGGGGTTTTCATAGCTTCCGTATGAGGTTCAGGGACTACTTCTTTTGCCAAAGTTCTTTGATAAAAGCACCGTGAAGTTTCTCCCTTTGTGTATTTATCATGCATCGGGTAGTGAATAGCGTTGTGGTAGTAAGCAGTAAGTTTGTTGGCAGTGCTTTCCTTTAGGCTACCAAACTTTTTTCCGCCTAATGAATTTCCTGTCTTCGAACTACCTTTTACAGCCTTTCTCAGAGCAGTTCCAAGCCGTTTGGCAACATACAGTTTCAATGAGTTGAGGTATCTAAATGTTTTAGAATCACCATCAGAAACTAGTGTGGTGTTTCGGAAGCCCAAATTTTCAGATTGGAAACATTTCTCCTTAGCTGCTGAAACCTCCGTCATAGGAGATGATCCATCGAAGTTACAATTGTATTCTTCTTTGTGTGATTCACGCCAACCTCTAGTGCTTCAGTGTTATCCTTTAGCTTTTGACAAAATCTGATAGCCAATAACCAATCCCGTTGTTACTTCAATACAACAACCCACACCACACTAAAACCTCTATTGTGCCAGCTGCCATCATTACTAACACATATGTCTAAATGTTTGTTATTATCAATATTATCATCTAGTTGCACATATACTTTTCTTACTTCAACACGAGCTTCTCTGAGAACCTTCTGAACATCAATGGCTATTGAAGAACATAGAGAATTTCCTGTGGTGACTGTATGCTACTATATGCATTTTATTCATGTTCATATGCATACTAAATGTTTCCAGTGCTCTATTGCCTTTGCCCATAGCAGAAAATACGCAAACCATCCTGCGGTTTATATCAAAAAGGTGCCGTGAACTAGCATGGTTTGGTAATCGTGTCGAGGTCTCAAGTGAGGTAGAGAAATTACAGTTAGAACAAATAAATCGTAAAGAGTTGGCGTATCCTAGTGATGTTGATTGATGCAACTCCACACCTTTAGTTAGACACTTGTCACTCAGGGCATGGAAACAATGCAACAAAGTTGGTTAGTTGAGTCTTATCAATTAACATGGACGTAATGGTATTGTTATGGATTGGTATAGGTTCATCGTAACTTTTGTAGAGCGCAAACTCTGTATTCCTTATTGGTGGCTCAGTGGCATGAACATCATTAACATCTAAATTACAGCAACTCACATTGGCGTTATTTAAACATAGGTCTGAGCCTACCTCTTTTACACCTATACTTCGAGTTGCCTGAGGCTACGCACACGATCTATTTTTTTTTATTGCATATCGATAAAGATATCTTAGATTTATTCAATCTTCCCATTTTTTAATTATTTTCAGCAAAATGTATAACACAATATAAGTTCTATACTATAAAAAGTGATAAAACACAAAAAATGTGCAAAATCAATATATCGCTAAAATGTATGGTAATGCGATAATGAGTACTTTATACATAAAAAGATATGAACAAATAACAGCAGTGCGTTTTTCGTGTTCATAAAGAATACAAAAAAATTTTAAAAAAATTTTGAAAAAATTTCAAAATTTGACATTTCAGTAATATCTTATTTCTGGCATTAGTAACATACACAGCTATAACAGTCTTATTTTCAAATAAAACCCTGAACATAGAAATAGAATGATACTCTCAAACAACTATTTAGTCCTATTTCATTATGGATTTATTACTTACTACATATTTTTTATTTCCTTTTAGTTCACATTTTTGAGAGAAAGGTTCTTTGAAAACATTGGTGCAAAACCTTTTGAAAACAGATGAAGACTCAATTGCTTCCATAAACGTCATAGTTATGTATAAAATTATGTCGTTACATTTAATGTTTTAACAATGATAATAATGTTAATTAATTAATGTAAGTATTAAAGAATATTACTCATAAAATTTTTAGTGCTCAATTATGAATGGCTATGTATGTATAAAGTTATTAATTAAGAAACAATTGTTAATAGTGCAAGTGCTTAAAATAACGGCAGCAAGTTTGTATAATATGGCAGTTAATGTAGGATAGTACAAAGGGTGAGATCAAGGCAATGGCGTTCAACATTTATAAAGGATAAAGTTGAGAATATTATTTTGACTTACGACATGTGTACTGGACGAACCTCATAATGGCCTTACACACAAGCTATAAAGTCCGCATAAATAATATGCAAATGAAGGTAAAGAAAACTGCGGTATAGCAGCTTGATTATAATATTCAGGTATGCGTAGCCAAATGAAGAACTCGATATATACGTATAAAAATGCATCAAGGTAGACTGCGACAAAGGAATGGTAAGAATCGATAATGTATCAGATTAGCACTCTTGACAATTTGCATTCACTTGAATTATACATTCAAACCGGCATTGCTAAATGTAAAAATTCTTTTTCCAAATATGTAGACGTTTCTACATGCTCTTTCATTCAAGATAAAAAAAAAAAAACTGTTAAATACAGCACTTGTTAAACTTTCGAAGGCAAATAATAATCATAATAAAAATAATAATAACGATTCTACTGGAATAATATTTACATCCTCACCTGAAATCAAATATTAGTGATGTCGTTACTAAAACGTTAATTTAATCACTAACACTCATACCCATCGGTAAAATAAAAAAAATGTGGCCAGCGTAAAGGTGCCATGTTGCGTTACTGGGCGAGAGAAGGATATTTTTAATTTATTTATATTCTCGCTTATACAAACAGTGCAAAGTATAACCTTTTTTTTCTTACATCCACTATCCACCAAACTAAACAATTGAAAAATCATGTGTGCATAATTTAAAATGAACTGTCTGTTTAGGAATGCAATTAATTTCTCAGTGTAATTACAAAAATTCAAAGTACATCTTGATATAAAAGTCATGTACTTATAGTTTTAACAGTTATATGTGCACTTAATGTTACACAGAATATTATATGTTATGCATAGTACTTTATAATAAATGGAAACAATTGACCAAATCCAGAAGCTTTAGAATACCTACTATTTTAAGGTTAACTTAACGTAAGCAAATTTATATTAAAGAATTGCAACAATAAAGCTATGTTTGTCAATCTTTTAAGACCACTGATGAAAGAAATTATCCATAAATAGACAATTTTAATACAAAATGAATCATCGATAGTTTCCATATATATTCAATCTGCAATTTCATGATTCGAATAATAAAGTGCTGTGACATTTTTAGGTTTAGTTTCATTTTAGAACTTCCTACGAGATACTTTTAGCAAGAAAACTTATCTAAAATTGAATTAACCATAAAAAAGATATCTACACTTTTTGCTATAAAATTGATGGTTATCCTAATCACAAAAAGTACTTTAGGAATTTTTTTTTTATGTTTTTTTCCCTAGGGAAACCTTTGATGAAGAAAATAGCTCAAATTTAATTCGCCTTAAAAAATGACTTTACCTTTTTTCTCCTAATTGACTGTTATGAGATAATTTCGAAATGTAGTTTAACGCCTTCTATACGGTACCTTTATTTGTAAATCGGTTTCCGCCAAAATTTGATAGAAGTGATATTTTGTAGAGGTACTAAGTGTAGAGTTTTATTAAAATCACCGGCGTAAGTTACTGTGGCTATCTACAGACACACAAACACACACGCACGTGATCACCTACCATTCACCTACCCAGTTATAAATGAATAAAAAGTGCTTTTGAAAACGAGTTTATAAGTCATTTTGATAAACAAAAGTATTCAAAGCGTTGTAATCTATTATGAAAAATAGGGTGATACTTTAAGGGGATATAATTCTTCAATAAAGCTAAATTTTTAATTTAAAGATATGTTAAATAGGAACTTGTTTCTATTAAAAAGTCATCGCAACTAGATGACTTTTTCCATAAGACAAGTATCCGAAATATAAACTAAAAAATGGCAATTAAAGCCTTATAGTACCGTTTTCGACAATTGCAAGGGAATTTGCGTGCGAATGGGACACTTGAGATACGTTTTCTACCACAAGCGGAACAACCACCTCGTGCCGTTTACATCCCTATTTTTAGCGTTTTACAGTACTATTAACGGGATTTTTGTAGAGAACCAGCTTTATTTCGTTAACTCTCTCAAATTTTTAGAAATAAATTGATAAAAAGAGAAAAAATACACAATCAGGCGCTACATTACGCAATTCCCCGAAAGTTCATCATGGTTAAGCCCTTCATTTTCACTTTTTATTAATCACGTGTTTTAGGTTTTGTGCCGCATTGCAATTTATTTTTAACGTATGTAATGTAAAAAAGTCAGAAATTGCAACATGCAGCTTCATCCACACATAAACTAAATGTTGCTGATAAAGGAACAGCGAAATTGACACGCATTCACACACATACTGAATGTTACTGAGGCATTTACTTAATTATGATTTCACTCGGTTTGCTCACGTTCTCTCATTGAGGTTAGGTTATCAGTTTCCTTTTACTTTTACGTGCACATTCTAATTAACACAATTTACTAATAAGACCTTATATACTTCATGTACCAAACGGAAAATGGTATACCCTCACTGCCTTTCACTGCCGCAGACACCAGCAATATTTTCTAATGAGTTTTACTACAGTTCTTTAAATTATATTTATTATTGCAAAATTACAAATTTCTTGCTAGACAAAGGAGATATAAGCCGCCTATCTTGAAAAATCACAAAAGACAGATAGCAGTATAATTTAAAAGTTATACAGTAAACGCAGAAACTAGCAAACAATTACTCGACGAACATACACACACACGCACGCACGCACGCACACATGCACACACGCACGTTTGTGTTTGTGTTTGAATTAGTGTTTGCGTTTGCGTTGTATTAAGTATTATATCAAGAAAAATGCGAAATTAGTCGACCAACTCAATGGGATATACATTGGTCGTAGTATATATTCATCATCATCAATGCTATATCATATATCATCCATCATTTCCGCTCTGTATCTTCTATCCTCTATCGTTAATTCCATATCTATGTTTTATCATACAACATCAGCACTTGCTTTATCATCTATCTTCTATCCCCCGTCATTCATTCATTCATTAATTAATTATCTAGCATCTATGTTCTATCATTAGTCATCCATCATCGATTTTTTGGCATCTATGTTCCGTGATCCATTAGTTATGCTCTGTGCTTTATCATATATCTTCTAACCTGTATCATCAATTTTCTATCATCCATCCTCTATGATCTATCCTTTATCATATATCCTCTACTCTCTATAATCTATTCCCTATCATCTATGTTCATCCATCATCTATACTCTATGATCTGCTATATATCTTCTAGTCTGTATCATTAATTCTATATCATGCATGTTCTATCATCTATCACCCCTTTATCATCTATGTTCCGTCATCCATTATCCAACTGCTGTCAAAAAGAGCTTTATCTTTATAAATTATTGAAAACGGACAAATTCCTGGGGAACAAATAAACAAGTTGACTTTCATTTCCATATGTCAAGGGTTCCTTCGATAAATACAATTCTACTCTGATAAGTAAAAAGAGTTTTAGTACTTTAGTGGTTTTAATTACGACTTAGGGTGACTAACGTGAGATTCTAGGTTGAAACATGTTTCAGCTAGAGGAGCCTAGATAAAGAAATAAGACGCAAGTCTGATGTTGATTTGAAACCAGTTTCTACGAACAACCAAGGATTCAGAATCCCTATGCGGTCATCATACTATTTCAAATTCCCCGCCATAACAATTTCTCAAAATAAAGGTTATATAGAGATGAAGTGTATTATCAAAATTGGAAATGAAGGTCAACTTGTTTGCCTTATATGTAATTACCTATTTACTGGGTTTTTCCAAATACGTTAGAGGTATTTGAATAGTGAACTGATGTTATTGTTGGTTACATAACCGAAGGAAATCCAAAAAATAATTACTTTATATTAATGATTGAGGAAAACCCTTACGTACTTTATATTGGCTAGTTATAAGCAAAACACAAAAAGTGAGTGTAACCTACAGTTATTCACTCTTGTGTCAGCCTGCCAAGGAGTTCTTTCAACAACAACACTGGTAAGTGACTGGCTTTGGTTTTAACCCTTACCCCTTATTTACTTTATTTAATTACTTGTACAGATTTTGAATGTTATGCTATAATTACAGATATGGATTGATCCACTCTAAACGTATCAATATGCTTTAAACCTTTAAAAACGTTAAGGATTTAGGAACTGGTTAGAATTCAAGATCCTCAATCTGGACATCACAACAAAATACAGTGAGAGGGTGGTTGTGGAACTGAAGAAATTTAAACGCGTGCTACCATAAGCTTTTCAAGTCTGAGGACCATCGTATACAAAAATTTAACGAGCGGTTGAAGGGTAAAGATATTTCAATGCCCTCTTTACAATAGGGAAAACAACCAATTTAATATTCATTTAGAAAAATGGCTTTATTATTATAATTATTATGTTATGGAATAATGATGAAGAGATTGGATTAATAAATAATCATTTTTGTTTTATGGTACTTGAGATTGATTTGATCAAGACTGATTTGATTGAGATTAATCTGATTGATTGATTTGAAATAACAGGGGTGAATACCCGAGAACAAGTACCGGAGACATGCAGCTGTCTTATGATAAGGGGGTCAACCCCAGAGAACAAGTTCCAGAGTCCTATACCGGGTACGAATACTCGAGAACAATCTCCAGAGGCCGACAAGATGACCGACAAAACGAAAATGGTCGGCAAGGTGGCCACCGAGAATTCCGACAAAACCACGTTTACAAAATGGCGAACGAAAATGACCGATACCCTTCGGTGTTTGCACTAAGTCCCACAAATTCAGACCCTGACGTCAGGCGAATCAATTGCTGGGTCCTACTCGAAGGTCCGGATCAATTACTGCCCTCATTCGAAGGTCCGGATCAATTGCTGCCCTCACTTGAAGGTCCGAATAAATAGCTGCCCTCATTAGAAGGTCGGGATCAATTGCTGCCCTCATTCTACTATCATTCAGTATTTATGTTACTGGTCGATACTTTATTTGAGTACTATAGTCCTTCATTCGTAAAAATTTATTTTCCACCATATTTTCAACACAACTTACTTTATACAATTTATTCTACATGGATAGTCCTCTATACTATTGCAATATAAAGGATTAAAATTTAATTTTTCCTCTTATTTATGAAATCATGAACCTTTAGGCACATTAAATGTTACAGTTTAGTTACTTTACAGTAACGATCTTTTGCAAAACTGCCATACACGCACTTTTATAAATTGAAACGTCTTAATTGAATTTTTAAGACAACTCCGTTATCAATTAATTTTAGGAACTTTCCACATAATGTTTAATTAGTTCATTACACTTTAAGTAGCTTTAAAATTAAGCAAATGCACTATATTATGGCAGTTTGGGTTGGGCTAAAATAACCCTTATTTTCGACCATACTGAAATTTGCACTTAGGAGCACGTCGTGATTGCTAAAAAATATCTAAAGACTGCATATTATCTCCACTCTCTGATTTTTTATACCAAAATTTTGACGTCCTCTAAAATTAAAGTTGACTAGTAATAAAACCCGCAACGTCATATCCAACAAGTGACGTCATGACACCATCGACATAAAATGAAGACGTTCGATGCTCTCTTGACATCTCCTTTAAAAATTTTACCAAGGACCATTATAATTTTACCCATCCACAAAGCTTGATTCGTATATCTGTAAAATCTATCATTACTCATATATCTAGGTGATACAATTCATAACAACTTTCAATTTGATACCACTAAATTAAACGCTTTTAAACGTGGCACGTGAATCCATTATGTTGGACATGTCCAAGTTGCCATCTTGTTACCAAACGAAAATGAAGAAATCAATCATAAATATCATTTTTAATCTATTATAAGTTTTATTATGAACGAATAAGTTCAAATGTAAATATGTAATTAAAAATTATTATTTATTTTATTAAATTTTATTAAATACATAAATAAAAAGTTTACCTCGAGTAGGATTTGAACCTACGACCTGTACTTTGCTAGAGTACCGCGCTAATCATCTGCGCCATCGAGATTCAAGCCCCAATCGACGCAAATTTTGTCTTTATGTATGTAGAACTGATGTTTATATTTATATTTAGAATTTACATCAGTTCTACATACATAAAGACAAAATTTGCATCCATTGGGGCTTGAAGCTCGATGGCGCAGATGGTTAGCGCGGTACAATCTAACTTATATAAATTAAAGATCATTCTTAATCGTCCAATTCAGTCGACGTGATATTGAGATATAAATTAAACCTAAGATCTCGAGAGAGCCACCAACGATTTAACTTTCTTTATTACGAGAGCGATCGAAACCTCAGTGCTACTAAGAAGAGGACGTACTGGAAGTCAGCTTTCACCGTCATAATAACCAAATCGCACTCCGACCCTACAACTTCCTTCCCCCTACAGACCTCTTGTTCTTCAGCTGCCTCGGAAAGTGCACTGAGAAGATTCTAGCCAGGCGACTCAGAGATCAGTAGAATTCAGTTAACTTTTTTTTGACAGCCAATTCGGCTTCCGACCTAACTGAACGTGTAATGATCCCTTGTTGAAGTTGCTTACAGACATCACCAGAGCATTCAATCGAATCAATTTTTCTCGACGTTAAGTAGGGATTGGTGCTTAAATACGCACCACCCTACCCTTCACTAACCAAACCTATTAATTAAAATCACACTTACACACTACTCCAGCTAATCCACGCTACGCAGAGTAAAAACTTAATCCGAGCACTAAACTCACATTGTAATCAATACATATCGCAATATCAACAACACAAGAATAACCGAGGTTGAAGAGGAATAACACTCCTGTACTCTCCACTACAAACTAACAATAAGCTAAAAATAAGTTACTAACAATGAGCATGAGTGTACTAAAAAAACACCTCATTACAATTCAATTTTACACATGATTTTAATATTATTGTTATTTTAGTAAATACGAGTATACGTAGTGGTAATGTCTTGTCATGCTTTAGTTAAAATGAAAAAAAAAAATAATATAAAAGAAATATAATGAAAAAAAAAAAATAAGTAACTTGATTTATTTGCTCTAGTAATGTTTTTGATTAATTCGTCCTCCGATTTTGCCTGTTTCTGTAGTATAGACATAATGTATCCGGTATCGCGGGATTATATTAATTCATTTTGCAAAACTGTGTACGTTTTTGAATTAAAAGAGATGGTGTTAATTTATTTTCTACGTTGATGAGAACGTTAGGGTGAGGCTTGAAAGAATATAACATATTTTACCATTATATATTCTACAGGTAATCGTAAAATAAACTTCCAATTTACATAATTTTAATATGAACCCTTAAACAGTCAGTATCATCTTAGCAGTCAAAAGTTTAAATTCCGATAATATCTAAATAAATAAAATTCTTTGTACAAATATGTATAGTTAGAATTTAATGTTGTATGATAATATAAGTACCTACTAAGAACTGTTAAAATTCCTGGATCTTAATAAGATTAGCACTTCTCTAGTTTTAGTAGGTATAATTAAATTCAAAACTATTTAAAAGTCTCATGCTAGATATAATTATGTGAGCACAAAATATTTAAGGTACAGTTTGAGTGTATAAAAGTTTTCTTAAATATTTTCTTCACATGATGTTTATCTGGAAACATTTTAATTATAGTGACATAGAATTTACTCAAAGAGTCCGTTTACAAATAAAACTGAAGTTTGCTTGCTTTATCGGTTAGATACTCATGTAGATATTTAAACTTGCGTCTTTTAAAAGTATAACAGAATATTATTAAGGGGTATATGGAGAGCGCGTATAAAGATCCGTAAAACTGTTAAGCTTTCTGTTTGGTTCAGACAGTTAATTCAAGTTTAAAGAAATTCTCAATACTGGATATTGTTTGTCAAATGGTACATATTAACTGTGCGTAAATATTTTCTTGATAATAATCTTAATTTTGAAAATAATTACCACTATTAGCAAAACTTACTTAAAAGTTGGTAAACGCGATATGAACAAAATTTTTTCGGTTTTATGTTTCTTTAATAAAATTGCACAGCTGTGCGTAAAGATATTTTTTTCAAGTATTACATAAAAAAGTATTTTATATTTTGAAAAAAAATTCAATCGGCGAATATAAAGTTAGGCAACTTACATGACACCAAACCCTAAGGCAAAATTATTACTATCCGAGTATCGACACGCTACCTGCTTATTGTATGACTAATTCATTTCTAATAATTGCATCCAAAACTCATTGTTGTTATTAATTTTTAATCTGAAGGCAACTATCATAGCCCATAGGGTTATGATTTACTTTATACTTTGTAACACAAAGTTATATAAAACGTTATATATAAAATATAACTTGTATTATTAGTTTTCACTTTTATGTATTATTTACAGAATTGCGTTAGGTAGGTATGTTTTTTTTAAATACATAAATAAAATTACTATTTATTATTATTTTATAATTATTTTTATTCTGAACAAATAATAAATATTGGTATAAAATAAAGCTAAAACATATAAACTTCTCTTAGAAGTTGACTTCGACTCCTTCGTGGCTGAGCCAATTCTGGGAGTAAAGAATTATAAAAAAAAAAATTGTTTGCACCATCTTTGTGGTCCAAAAAGACTCATTTGTGCAAGTAAAAAAAGTAGAAAAATAGTTGTTTTCATTCCTACGTACGTCTATTTAGGTACCTTTCGATTTCTTCAACGTGTATCCCCCGCTGGTATAGATTACAAAACAAAAAATATTCTTTTTGGTAATGTGAAGCAATCCCTGAACTTGGTAATAATAGTTATGGGTTTTTTAAGGCATCATTTTTGCCCTTCTTTCACGCAATAACCTATTTTACCATTTTCAAATGCTTGAACTGGTGGGAGGTTTTCACTTTGTGCAGAGGACTTGACTTCAATTACCGCGTAGTCATCTACTAAACCATCAGGTGAACACGCGAGAAATGGAAATTCCTCATCAATAATTAACCCACTGCGTTGAACTTTTTTTTGATGTTGGTCTTCAAATAAAGAAATGGCAGTCGTTTCGTGAATTAGACCAAATTCTGTAGCATATGTGCCCCTAATACTAGAATACAGTAGCAGAGCAGCGACAGTTTTAGCCGTGGAAGTGCTTTTTTCCATTTTACATATTTTTCCTAATGTCGATGCAGTTAAACGTTTTTTACGCTCCATTTTCCATTGCGCACAATTACCTTGTAACACCCTTTCTTCACATAGCACTGCTCGATCAACGCTTTTTAATTCCTCCATTAGTTGGTTTACTTTTTCAATATAATACTCCAGGTCTAAGTCCGGTATTTCCTCAACTGCAACTTCAGAACCATAGTGTTCATCTGTAACAGCAAAGAACTTTCGTTTTGGAACACGACCTGTATAAATAACATTGCATTATGATTGTTTAATAATGCATCCAGAATCTTACGTTTGGAGGTAACCTGTGGCGCTTTAATTTTTTCCTCTCGGAATTTTTGCAAGTACAGTGGTTTATAGTCGTCCTCAAAAAGTTTGGCCTGCATACCATACAGAAAGTCACCTTTGGTGTTAAACGATATAGCAGCGGACTTGCATCTGCATTCATATGAATCTTTCAATACAAAGTTTACTCTCCTTCCTCCCACAAATTTAGCTACTACGGAATTAAAAGTTTCAGCAGTATTGGTGTCGAGATCATACAGCAAACTGGTCACATTTTGGGCCAATCTTCTATTAATGTTCATTATTGCGTCATATCATCCGCTTAGTTTTAAGTCAGGAACCAGATTCCCCTCTGCTCAATTAATAATAAATAGTGTTTTCAAATACCTTTTGTTTTCCTTGTCAGGTTGCGTTGACGCACCCTGTATGTAGGATGTTATAATGACGTGTATTACGTGTTTTGAGCACGAGTGTATTGAGTTTGAACGAAAAAAAAAATTTTTTTTGTGTATGCATAATGTATGTGGGTGTATGATACGCCACTGGAAATTTAGGAGAAATATAATTCAGTATGTAGATACGTGTATTTGAATGTTAGAGAGACTTTAGTGTTGGAATAATTAGATTCTGATGAATGTAAATGTGAAAAGAAATTTGTCGATGGGACGATAATGCTTACCACTGTATCGCTACTGTTTTGCCACTATATGGAATGGAATGTTTGAAGATAAATGAGTAATCTTTGCCAGAAGATGTGAAGAATAAGTGTAGAATGTTTTAGAAAATATGTAGAGAAAGATGTTTAAGTGTTAATTTCAGAAAGTTTTTGTAATGTTGTGCAATTGTTTTGAGAATATATGTATGTGTATGGGATTTGAGACCTTAGACGGTACTTATTTTTGCAAATGTTGCGGAAGCAGATTGAGCGCAGTTTGGAGATAAAGGTTAAAAGTTGTGTAATGGTTCAGAGTGGCTACTGAATGAAGGTGGTGACGAAAAATGATTTCTTCATGAAGTAATTGGAAAATTTGTAAGTAAGAACAAATATGGCGATGTATTGTAATTACACGCGTGCTTGTATAGAGGGAAGCATCTATTGGAACTATGAAATTTTGAATGAATACTATTGGAGAATATAACGCGGAAGGAAGGCATGTTTAAAGATGGATGACTGAAGGTATAAATAGGAAAGTCAGGGATTGACGAGGGAGTTAGTTAGGGTTGGTTAGCTTTTGGCTTTTGGTGAGAGACGCGCACGCGAGGTAGTGTGTGATAGAATGGGATGATGTTGGAGTTATGTTTGTGAATTTTAATGAGGCAGTAATTGTTTAAACAACTGCGTAACCCGAACCGGGGATGAATCGTAAAAGACATTCATAAACAAAACAATAATTAAATTGAAGTTGAAGATAAAATTAGTTTGTGTTTTTTCTTCAAGAAAATAATAAGTGCGTAAGCAGATTTGAATATAGATAACAGTTGTAACGTTAGTAGCGTCAAGGTTAGCGCGTGTTCTTGTACCGACATTCAGTTAAAAGTATTTATGGGACCACCTGTTAAGTGAACGAAGTGTTCGTTGTATATTAAGCCAATGTTTAAGTAACGTTATATGACATTGAAAGTTTATTTATATAAGGGACTAAATTGGTGTAAAGGTTGCTAGAAATTTTAAGAGGCAACCAAATGTTTACCGTTATTACATGTTTGTGGGAGTAATAACCTCGCATAGTGAACTATTCGCGAGTGCACAGAGGAATAAGTTTTGTTGAGCCTTTGTAATGTGGCTTCATGCAATTTAAGGATTACAAATGGACTACAAATAATTGATTTACGGAAGAAAGAAGAGAGAAAAGCGTAGGATTAATGGACAATTTTAAGTAAGAAATTAGATTTAAGAATTTTTAAGAACTCATTTAAGCCCGATTATCTTTTGTCCAGTTTATTTGCGTATTGTTTAAATTATTAAGTAGTTTTGAAAGGAAGAGATAATCGTTCTTGAGTCTTATTGTATGGTTTGTTTTAGTAGTAAGAATGAAAAGTGGTATTTGGTGGTTTAACTTTCAACCACGCTGATGTAAATTTATGTAGATATTTGTGTTTTTGTTTCATTTTGTGCAGGACAATATATGTATTTACCGTTGATTGTTATTCTGTTGTTTATTTAGCCAGGTATGAGACACAGTTGTAACATTTACTTAATTGGTGATCTAGTTTTGACAATTTTAAAAGTAAGCTTTGCATATTTTAATTTTCAGATTTATGAGCAACCGAAAAGGTTTTATTAGCCAGGTCGATTGCAAAATTTTTCATGTTAGTTTATTTAACGCAGTACAATTAAAGACAAGAGTTTTGAGAAATTATACAGGTACGGATGTCTATTACGATTCAGAGAGATTATTTTGAAGTAACATTTATTAAGCCGAAGACATTGATCTTCTTTTATTTAGGAATTTCCAAAATTAATTACCGAATATTGGATGAAGAAATATTTTATTCAGTAATAGGTAGAAATTTAACGTTATATTAATATATTAAATATATATATATATATATATATATATATATATATATATATATATATATATATATATATATATATATATATACGAGGATACGCAGAAAATATTCAGTTACTGTATTATAATTTTGTTTTGGATATTTTAGTTTACGAGGTGTATTCAAAAGTTTTAATAACCTGGGTAGTGCTAAATTTATTTGAGTTTGAGTTGAATTGTTTTGGACGAGTGTTTGTTTTAGAACCTTCGTATAAGAGTTTACTGAGTAATCCTACTTTCCACAATCAAGTAGGGTTAATTAACATCCAGCTTAAGACAATTATTTTAGCGAAGTTTCGATTGTGGTGGCGCCTAGAGACATATTTTCCCGGACTGAGCTGTTTGAGTGTAGGTGTAAGGTGTTTGAGCATATTAATCATTCATTTTACTTATTATTTCGACCACGCCCATCTCCCTGTTAGCTGGCTTGGCAACCCGCTTACATTAGTAAGCATGCACGACGCCTAGTGCGGTTTGGACGTGTAACATCCTTCCTCTTTACAGAAATACTTATCACATTGAAAGTGCTCCCCAAAGATATGATTGGGACCATTTATAACACCTTTGCTAAGCAGAACTTGTTTTTTTGCAAACAGTTTGTTCTCATTTTCTCTAAAGGCAATAGCTTTTGTGACATTACATCTGAACCTGCGCAATGAATCACTTGAGGTGACTTGTTTTCAAAGAGTGATAGGGAAGGTGGTGTTCTTTGAAACGTCGAACAATTTATTGATGTAATTTCTCAGGAGATGATTTCTATATTCCACCTTTTCGATCACAAAGGTAGGTCCGTATGGTGCCGTTTCTATTAATTTTCGGTGAACACTGCTGTCACCATCACCTATAACCTTACCGTAAATTAATCCATGCATCTGTATAGATTGTCGAAAACCTTCGGTAATTATTGATGCCTCCATAGTTTTTGAACTGCCGGTCCAGTTCTTAAAACAAACATGAGTTGGTGGTTCTGTTAATTTTTTTCTCTGCACAAACAAAGCAATATTTATTTTGTACGCCCATATACAATATCTTCTTGGTTTTTGCTCCAATAATGTGTCTACGAAAAATAAAATGTAGTCATTATTTAATTAATAAACTTCAGACAAAGCGTTATAATTCGTCTTATATGTTTGTTTGCTCCAAGCCCCATCAACAATCACTGATATGATAGGTATACGGTCTTTTGTCATATCGGGCGCGTATATTGATAGCTGCTTCTCTTCTTCACCAGCCTGTTTCATTTGTGCCAAAATTTCACAATCAACGGCTTCAAAAACTATCGAATGGTATTTGTTGTACGTCTTGGTTGAGAAAGGTGGCATATCCAACGCCGAAAGTAATTCACTCAATTGTGACTAGCCAATGCCAGTTGATATTGTACCTAAAACAGCTGATAAATTAGTACCTGTTACGTTACGTTTTAATACTATCCGATCTGATAGTGTTACGAGTGTTACATACGTCACACATAAATGTAAATATACTTTTTCAGACCTTCAATTTTTTCGGACATAAGGGATACATTCCAAAAACTGCAACCAAACCCTTAAAAAACATATTTAATCACTAGGACAATGATAATATAAAAAATTAATGGGTACCTTCCTGAGATATATTTTTTAGCTGTTCAAGAAAGTGGGAATTTATTGGGCAAAAGTCAACTTTCGTTAATACACGATTGCTGTTTTGAGGATAGTTTTGCCATTATCTGACTGTTTACCTCCAATAATCCTTTAATGACTTGTATACTACATCAGCCGGGTGGATTAGGTGAGTACAGTTAGCAGGTAATGCGTACAGAATTATACCATGTGAATAGCACTACGGCCACTAGTAACGTGGCTGCTTTCAGATTTATTGTTTTCATATTGTATCTCATAATATGTCTCTTCATCATCACTAGTAACGTGATCAGTATCAGTATTGGCTTCTTCATCATCTTGTCCACTAGCCATGGCAAATTGAATGTTTTGAAATGGAATCGGTTTCAGCACATATAACTCTTTCTGAATTACATGGAAGATTTAGAACATGACCCTTATTTAGTACTGTAACTGTATCTGAATCTAAAACCTTTTTCCATCTCCTACAAACATTTAGAATTACCTATTTATAACGATGCGTATGTTTTGGTATAATTATATAAATACAAAATAAATATTCTACTAACCTGGCATTCAGTTGTTTCAGTCGCACTTTCATGCTTTTCCTTGGTAAGGATAAGCTTTTTTTTTTATTTTTCGGCACGACGAATTCAAATAAAAATTTTCACACACCAATCGTTGATAAGTATGATAAAATTCACAACTGCTGCAGTAGCACGCGATAAATAATCTTTTACGTTCTTACGTTTTGTATAAATACCAACATAGGTGCAATTATCAACCTAATTAATCACTGCTGATGATTTATTTATAATGGTACACAACAGTTAACAAATATTTTCTAATTCGTAATTCGTAATTAATTATCAATTATGGACAATTCATTCCACAATTTGAGAAATTTTCACCTACTATTATTTTCAATAAAGAGTCATTATCAATTAAGACAATTGTGAGTAGAAGACAGGCACTATCCCCTCTACTTTTTTACGTCACAAGCCTTGCCCCCTGGGACACCTTCCCCTCCACTTTTTGTACTCGCCCACGTGGGAGGCGTATTTTTTTTTTATGATTGTGGACCTGAACAGGCTAAATAAGGCCTATCGTGCTAAAGCACTCAGGAACACTTAGGAGGATGGATAGAGGGATAATGAATTGCCAATAGATGCCTATGAACAGCTACCTTAAATTTTCTCATATCATAAGTGAGAGGAAAACAGGAACTAGGGAGATCATTCCAGAGTTTAGAAGCCGTGTAGAAAAATGTGGATTGCGCCCGTTTGGTACGACAAGTGGAGATTTGTACTGCATACTGATGATGTGATTGAGCGAACCGAGTGTTTCTCGCAAAGATAGCCGGAGATGGTATCAAAGAATGTAATTCACCAGCACAATAGCCGTTGTAATAACGATAATACAAAGAAAGAACTGAAACCATCCTTCTATGCTCAAGGGACTGTATGTGAGAAGTTAAGGACGGGTCATTTATAAGCCTAATCGCTCTCTTTGAATACGATCAACGATATCGAGAGCGTATTGGAGCACTAACCAAAGGTGAGAATTATATTCCAGATGAGGCCGAATTTGGGCCTTATACAGCAGAAGGAGTTGTCGAGAGGTAAAGTACTGCTTAGATCTGTACAAAAGCCTATTTTACGAGCAGCTGTTTTGGTAGCTGACAAAAGATGGTCAACCCATGAGAGATTTGAAGATACAGTCATACCCAACAGAGTAATAGAGTCTGAAAACTTAAGAACTGAGCCATTCATACTTACAACAGGAAATGATCGATCTTTTTTTGGCGGACATAAGGCAACACTGAGTTTTGTTAGCATTAAATTTAACTAGATTATTGCTTCCCCATTCGAGAATACGTTGAATGTCTTTGTTGATTGAATTTGCCATTTCAGCTTTAATTTCTTGATTTGACATAGAAGGTGGATTATCACCATGAGTAGACTGAGATGAACTACAGTGAAGAGTGCTATCGTCAGCAAAGCAATGGATGGGGTTAGTTGTTGAAGAAATAAGGTCGTTTATGTAATAAATAAAAAAATTGTAGTCTAATAAGGTGGTCCTATCCTTGTAAGACAAGACTTGTATCAGGGTCTGCGCCCCGGTCCCCTTTGAGTTAAAATTAATTGTTAGCGCCATCCAGTGGCGTATAGACTAATGAACATTTTCTGTAATAGAAGTTGATCATGCACACCTCTCTCTGTCTCTCTCTCTCTCTCGTTTATCCGTGTCTCTTTCTTTCTATTCTCTCTCTCTCTCTCTCTTTCTCTCTTTCGGCTCCTTCTCACACATAAACAAATCAATTAATTAATTAATCAATCAATCTCAAACAAATCATGCTCGATCAAATCAATGAGATCAATCTCAGTCAATCAACCGAAGTCATTAAATCATGTCTCACAGTTTGTGGAAACCAGCAGTTCAAAACTGAATACATTAAAGTCTAAATTAAATATTACGTGAAATAATAAATAATTTCTACCCTAATGCAATGGTGCTTTTTATATAGGCAGATTCTCCTACTAAACAGTCACCACCTATACATTCGGAAAATTATGTCTGATTTATTAGCATATTCAATCACATACACACAAGATTGTTTTATAGAAACGCGTTCATTAACAGTTATAAAAATCTCATTAAAAGGACTGGAAAGTTATAATTACCTTTAATAATCTTTATCGACGTTTTTGTTAGCAATAGCAAGTAAATCATATATTAAAAACTAATACCCATACCTTCAGATGTGTTATTCTTTCAACTGCTCCAATAATAACCATATGTTGAACTGAAATATTTTTATACAGCTCACTAAACACGTTTTCTACTTATGAATGGCTGGATATAAACTGGCTGTTGCTTTCCCTTATTAACTAATTTAGAATGTAGACCTAATTTTCTCTATTACACTTACTGCTGCCCGTATTTACCTTTCACTAAACTGTTTGTATGGAAAGTAAATATGAAATGAAATGGAAAGTAATCACCCGTCAACATCGTGTTAATTAATGTGTTTACAAGTATTTTTAAAAACTCGCTGTTGCATAACACATTAAGACCCAGACATTAGGTGGAATAATAATAATTTTCTACCCTAACGTTTTATATAGGCAAATTCTCTACCTATCTAAGTTGTCATTACCTTTACATGCGAAATTATAACTGATTTATCTGTATGTTCAGTTAAGCGCACCACACACACACACACACACACACACACACAACACACACACGCGCGCACGCACGCACGCACGCATGCATGCACCCACACACACAAATTGCTTTTAAATAAATAACTAAATGAGCTGTGGTTAAGTAAACAGGTAATTAGACATTTTAAATAACAATACCAATATTGCCGATTTTTTTTCAGCTATTCTTTAAGTCGTGATGATAACAGAATACTCTTTAGTATCGATTAGCGTTTCGAGATGGAAGGTCAGTTTAAGCATCCCTTTTCTGCAATAGTAGCAGGGCCATCTGGTAGTGGGAAATCATATTTTATCCTTGATTTTCTAAAGAATATCGAAATTGTCTGCTATACAGCTTTTAAAAAAGTTATTTGGTTTTACGGCGAGTGGCAACCATAATTCAAAGATCTCTCAGTGGAATTTCAAAAAGGATTACCTGATATGGAACAATTTGAAGGAGAAAAACCAGTCTTAATAATAATTGACGATCTAATGCGCGAGACTAACGGTTCGGTGGTTGATATTTTTACAAAGGGTTGCCATCATAGAAATCTAAGCGTGTTTTTCTTAACGCAAAACATATTTCATCAAGGACGTGGACAGCGAGATATCTCACTCTGTGCTCATTACATAATCCTGTTTAAGAATCCACGTGACAGGGCACAGATACAGCATTTAGCAAGACAGATTTCACCTGACAACCCGAAATTTTTAGAGGCAGCGTACCAAGATGCTACTTATAATCCGCACGGATATTTATTGTTCGATTTAAAACAGAATACACCGGAAGTGCTACGCTATAGAACAAACGTATTCGGGCCTCGAGGCATTTGCCAAGTATGTATAGCGAAAAAAGAGTTTAAGCTTCACAGTCATAAAGATTACATCATGTATGATGGTTGACGCTTTAATCGAAAACGCAAATATCCTACGCGCATTAGCCAGATTAAGTAAAAGTCAACGTTATGCTTTATTGAAATGTCTGAATAGTAAGCAGGTGGAATGCTTTTGCGAGTGTGCACATAACATTTTAAAAGGTCGTGTACCTCTGTCAGCTGATCAGAAGCAGCGACTCTCTCAACATAAACACACTTTAAGTCGACTGGCACAGAGAGTCGAATCTATAAAAAAGAAGAAACAGTTTCTCGTACACAAGGGTGGAGCGTTTCTACCGCTCCTATTAGGACCATTACTTGGCGTAATTCTAGGTAATTTGTTTCAATAACCATGGTCCACAATCTGAAGAAGATGATTATTCTAACTATGGATTTTATACAACGCCTGTAAGCGCCAGATGTCTCGCAAAACAACATGTTAACGCAGTTGGGCAACGACATGGATAAAGTATTAAAACCAAAATGACCGACCATGACAAATGGCAGCAGTACAATCAGGTTCTTCAAAGATATCTACACTTTTCCAATGAGCTACGTCAGCCCGCTAGTATAACAATCATCGGTGATGATGGTGATATCAGGGATTCACCGAACCGCAAAGACTGGCAGGCGACGATATAGTATCAACACTGCCTGTTTCATACAGGAAGAAAGGTGAGGCTTTCTTGCGTATACTTAATGCGGGCGGTGACTTTTTTGAGATAAAAGGGGTACTGTCACAATAAAAGGTGAGATCATCCCTCATTCTAACATTATCGATCTGGTTCACGCAACGTTAAGACAGCGAAAAACTACAAACCCACACAGCTGGCGACAGTTTGCGACGTACATTAAAGAAATAAATATACCACGAGAGTTTATCGGAAATTCTCGAAAACGTGATGTTACTGTATCACCTAACATTGAACCGAACCTTATAACTATAGGTGACAATTGCGATGCCGATAGTGAATAGAGGAAATCCCGCGAAGATCCTTTCGAAGAAGAAGACTTTCACTAGATTGGGACTCGTGGAAGCTGTATACTTGATCCAGAGCATCCTGCCGGGTTTGCGGGCATAACACCTTTAGTTAATGCTGTAAAGGGTAGATATGGTGAAATTAAAAAATGGCTGCAGGCTCAGGAGGCTTATACGGTTCATAAACCTGTCAGAAAAAAATTTCCGCGAAATAAATATATTGTGAGCAACATTTACGAGTTATGGTAAGCGGATCTTTGCGACATGAGAACTTTAAGTAAACACAATAGTGGATACAACTACATACTAACGGTTATTGATGTGTTTAGCAAGGGGGCCTGGGCTAGAAGTCTTATAACGAAGACATCAGCATCCGTATTTGAAGGATTCACCGATATTTTTAAGGAAAGTGGTAATACACCGGCAAATCTACAGACGGATAAAGGCAAGGAGTTTGTAGCGGTCTGTGTACAAAACTTTTTCAAGAAACAAAATATCAATTTCTATGTATCAAATAACCCTGATGTAAAAGCATCTGTAGTTGAAAGATTTAATAAAACACTGATGACAAAGATGTGGCGTTATTTCACCAACAAAAATTCCTACAGATATATTGATGTGCTCCAAAAACTTGTGACTGCTTACAACAATAGCCCTCATTCAAGTATACAGATGGCCCCTGTGGCTGTAAACGATGAAAACGTTTTGGAAGTGTGGAATAACCTGTACGAGAAAGGCTTAGGCACATCACGTCATCCTAAATATAAAGTCGGCGAACATGTTAGAATCGCCAGAACTAAGTACACGTTTGAGAAGAGATATGAAACAAACTGGAGCGAGGAAGTTTTTACAATTAGTGCAGTGATAAAAAGAAGACCTCCAGTTTATCGCATAAGCGATCTTAGTAACGATCCTGTTGAGGGTACCTTTTACGAGGAGGAGTTGCAAGTTGTTACGGTTTATAAAGACGCTTTATTCAAAGTCGATAACATTTTAGCTGGGTATTAGCTTCGCAGCTGAGAGATATATAAAATGGAGTTTTATCTCACCTTGTTAAGTAATAGTTCCATGACGTACTTTCCCAACAATATGACATCAAGTTTTATTACACAACTGCCAAAACTAATAAGGTTAACAGGTTCATGGGTTGTAGGCATTTCTGAAATTCAGTACCCTTGTTGTTTTGCTGCTGTAAGTGCGACAGACAATTTAATTTATTATAGAACTGATCCACCCCCAGGAGAAGAGGATGTGTTAGAGACGATATTAAAAAAGGCTGCGTCACATTTCCAACACGACAACGAGAAAGCCATTTATACCGAGGACGGATGGATTGTGTTACGTTTTGCCTCGGGGAATTATGCCAACATAGAAGAAATTGCCAGTGAGCTAAATAATCACAAGCTAATAAGTAGATTGCTACCAATGGAATACCTTAATCTAACTAAGCGCGTCACTACGAAATTAAAAACCCCCTTTTCGCTATTCGGATTCTCACAACGTTTAGCTTTACAGCTGGGTTATCGGCCGTATCAAAACATAGCTATGGAACCAATACCCCCTCACCCCGCTAGTATATGGATTGGATTACCAACACAAATGTTTGTTTATTGCGACACGTTGAACCGCAAATTGTGGGCAACGTTTTATCTCCGCTTATGCGTATACTAAATATTAGTTCTGAAAACTACGCTTACGGAGGTCATAATGATGTGGTTTTTTCGCCTGCACACTACATGCCCGTGATGACACGGGAATTTGAAAACATCGAGATTAATATAAAAACAGATACGGGTGCAGCAATGCCATTCGAGTTTGGAACGTCGTGTCTGAAGCTACACTTTAAGGAAGTACAATAATGGGTTGTCCTTATCAACAATATTATATGAATCAGGCCGGTAACGGCATTGGATCCATCTACAGAGGCGCACCATATCAACGTGGTCACGGAATAGGAAGCTTGCTAGGTGGCATATTTAGAAGTATAATATCGTTATTTAAGTCTGGTGCAAAGGCAATCGAAAAGAAGCTCTCAGAACGGGTGCCAATCATAGAGGATCGACCTGTTAAGGAATCGTTTCATGAAAGATTCCAAGAGGCAGGTAGATATCTTAAACGCAAAGCCGATGCGAAAATCGATATAGTGATGGAGGGTTCGGGCTATAAAAGAGTATATCTGGCCGGTAATAACCAGTCTTTACCGAGAGCTGCTGCCGCTAAGAAGAAGAAACCTACTTAGGACGATATATTTTCAAGATAATGGCTTTTCTACATGCTCAATCATGTGAATGCGTCAAGTTCGAATTGGATCTGTTCGCTTTACCGTCGACGCAGACAAGTATCGAGGGTGGTGAAGGGATATTTTACAAACCCTTATCAGCTCTTAGTGATGACGCTCCAATAGAATTTGTAGTGCCCGGAAATGGAAACGATTACTTAGATTTAGGTCAGACTATGTTGTACATCACAGCTAAAGTTCAGAAGCAAGATGATGCAGCACTTACTGATGCGGATGTTGTAGCGCCGGTAAACAATTGGATGCATTCACTTTTCTCATAGGTGGAGGTTTACTTATATCAGAAGATGGTGTCACAACAACACCTACGCCTACCGCTCATATATCGAAACACTGCTAAATTATGGAAGGGAGGCCAAGAGTTCACATCTAGGTTCTACCTTATGGCACATAACGGTTTCTCGAAACGTCAAGTACTTGCAGCGACCAACAAACAAATCCAGATGATTGATCACGTGCACTCGGATTTGTTTAATCAGGAAAAGTTTTTCATAAGCGGTGTTGAATTAAAGGCTAAATTTGTACGATAAAGAGATAGTCTAATGGCGGCTCACACTTCAACTTACAAGACGCGAATTATGGACGCTAGTTTACTGGTGAGACGTATGCGAATCAACCCCACCATTCTAATTGCACACGCTAAAGCTTTAGAAACAACTGCAGCAAAATATCCTGTTACCAGAACCGACGTAAAAGTGTTAACTGTACCTACAGGCATACAGCGAAAATCATTGGATAATATTTCTTGGTCTGTTACCTAAACGATGTATCGTAGGTTTTGTCCCAAATAAAACCTTCAACGGTGATTACCCCTCAAATCCGTTCAATATTCATCAGAGGAGTATTAATTACATGTCGTTATATATTGACGGTCAACAAATTTCTTCGAAGGCCTTACAACCAGACTTTACAGCTAATGGTTTATATGTAAGGGCATATCACACCTTATTCTCCGGTCCGGGTGTGCATTTTTTGAATGAGGGAAACGATATATTGAGAAGCGATTACCCCAACGGCTACTGTTTAATGGCCTTCGACCTAACCCCTGACTTGTCTGCAAACGCTGGCACACACGGAAATTTAATTAGAAACGGCTCCCTTCGCCTAGAAGTCGGATTTGAAGAAGCTCTCGTAGATACCGTTAACTGTTTGGTTAAACATCGGAATGTGGTCGTGGATTTCGCCTGTTAAAAGGGACAACTCTAGATCACAAACTTCAGTATCCAGTAGCAAGTTAAAGAAGATGGACGCATACTTGGGCGTACAAGAGTTTAGAGGTGTTGATAACGAATTCATACCGAAAGAAATTGCCGTGATTACAGATCATGGTTCGTTACTACTGATGCTGATAAAGTCACCTTGAGGTTATTTTATATCAAATCCTATATCAAAACAGATAAGGTACTTAGAGCATAAATATCACGGCTTGAAATGACGGTCAGGATATGTGCCATACAACGATTTCCAAGAGGAGCTGATAAGCTGCTGCCGTTTAACAATATTCACGTTAAGGGTAGTGAAAAACAACAGTTTTAAGATTCCTTAGCAAACCAATACTAAACTTGGACGAGATTGTTTGTCCGTCGATTAAAAAATTGAAAAAGGAAGCAAAGTCGTATATTTGTTTAAACCATAAGATCGAGGAGTCTATCTGAGCTCTGGAAAACGCATTACTACTGCAAGATTGGGCGCATACCAACTCCAAACATGTATGCGGTACAAGTTCTGAAATGTTTTAAATCGATCCCCAACCACAAAAATGTGTTTCGACTTGTATGTGCTTCTAATCAGCTGCCACGACACGCACCTAGATCTTGTGCAATTATTGTAAACACGGATCCAGAAAACAAACCAGGTCAGCATTGGTCTGTTATCTACGTTGACGACCCCCGCTAGGTTACCATTTACGTTTCCTTGAAAAGAATTCTAGATGGTTCCGCTACAACAAAACATTACTGCAGGATTATCATTCGGATGTTTGTGGACTTTATACGATAATGTTTTTGTATTTTAGAATAAATAATTTACCAATGCTTTATTTTGTAAATAAGTTTTTCACTATATGTTTAGTTATAAATGATGAGATAATCCAGTTACTGTATAATGCTTGTTTTTTAACCATTCTACTCTGATAAATAAATAAAAGCGTTTTTAGTACTTTAATTGTTTTAATTAAGAGTTCCGTAACAAGAGAGACGTGCATGATCAACTTCTATTACAGAAAACATTCGCTAGTCTATACACAACCAGAAGGCGCTAAAAATTAATTTTAACTCAAAGGGGCCAGGGCGCTGACCTAACAGAAATCCTGTCTTAAAGTTAGCATTAGGGCCGCCTTATTAGAATACACATTTTTATGGGGCGAAGGTCTACACCTGCCTTTAGGTTAGAACACACATACAATTGCACCAAGAGGGCCACGATAGGGCCTAGCCCCAAGAGATACTTTCTGCACTTATAAGGTTAGGGCCCCATTTCCAACCAGGGGGCCGCGACAGGGATGAAGGCCCGAGAACAAGTTTTGAAAATATACACGTGTCTTACAAGTTAGCATTAGGGCTCCTTATTAGAATACAAATGCAAATTTCCCCGCCATAACCAATCAGAATGCAGAGACTTAGTCCTCCAATAAGAGCACAGTGGTTGAGTGGCGGGGCTAAGGACCAATCAGAAGCCAGAGAGGCGGGTACACGCACGACCAATCAGTTAAAGGGTGGGGCGTAGCCTAGTTTTAATCCCTCCAATAGAACACTGCATGCACGCACAATTGCCTAACCTCCAAGGGGTATACAGACAAAAAGGCTCTTAATGTTGCCAAATTAGGAGCTCAACTCCGCCCAAGGGTTGAAAATGGCCCCCGAAAAGAAGCCGACCCCACCCTCAAAATATACGCCTCCCACGTGGGCGTGTGCAAAAAGTGGAGGGGAAAGTGTCCCAGGAGACAGGGCTTGTGACGCAAAAAAAGTGGAGCGGATAGTACCTGTCTTCTACTATTGAGTTATAATATAACATGGGCAAATAAATTTCTATTTCTACATAAACCTTAATTTATAAATTCGTATGCTAAATTGGTTCTTAATTACGCTAATCATAAATTGCGATCTTCACAAAGCATCAGAAACCTATCAATTTGCGAATTTGAAAACAAAGTTGTAACAAACAAAAAAGGTGCATGAAGAGTAATCGTGTAATTTTAATTATTTCTAAGGTAATGTACTCAATAACCTTCCAACAATAAACCACATAAGTTACAAAACTGGTTTTACTATCCCGAGTTTCAACAATAGAGGATTAGTAGTTGTTATTTTGCCAGATCAGGTAAAGATGTGCTACGCCAACAGCGATGTAAACAATACATCGTATATGCAAATATATGTGGAACTAGAGACGTTTTCAACAAGTTTAGTTTTATCCCTCAGGGAGTATTGAGATATGTATGTTGCCTATCAGTAGGGAGTAGGTCTGAAATTTTTACAGCTGTATAGAGGCGCCTTGAGGCGTGCTGAGCTGTTAGATAGGGCCTTTCGTTCAATGCTGATCCAAGGTAATTGATGTTCTATGAAAAAATTTATAAATCCGTCCTTTCAAATAGAAAAAAGACTCATGATATTTAAAAATATCTGGTGTGGAACAACAAACTACTATCCAGCCCACAAAATGGAAATTAAAAGAAATGAAATAATTTTAATAACAATTTTTACGATAATTATGCAACCTCCTTTATAATAAGCTCATTACGAAAATAAGCAACATTGTAAAAACAAAAACAATAATTACGTCAAATAGACGTTTAAAACTCCATGTCAGATAGAGGTTAATACACATCTAGATAGAAACTTAAAAAAAAATTCACTTATTTCGCTTTATATTAACAAACTTTATAAAGAAAAATCATTATTAAAATAATCGGGTCATTTAGTTCACGCAGATTGCGAGACAACTGCATGATGGATTTCGATGATTTTTTTTGATATGAAGGTAATTTTGCGTAGAAAGAAATAACGAAGCCAGAATTTTAAATAAATGTAAAAATTAAAAAAAATATGACAAAATGCTTAAGCTGTACTATCGATATTTTTATGGAAGCGGTAGGTTTTGGAATTTTTGTTTTTCGTTAACATATATTTATGTCTATTAATCTCTATCTGACATGAAGTTTTAAACGTCGTTCTGACATAGATTATTGTTTTTGTAAATTTAATATAACCACAAAATTCTGCGGGAGAAAAGCTCGTGTAAAATTGAATTTACTTTAAAATAAATTTCTACACATTTTCTTATAAAATGTATAATTATAAAATGTCTGCTTGTTCCTGTTCTATCAAATCCTACATTAATTATAAAAAAAAAATTATTGATCGCTACATTGAAGCAGACTGAGAACTTGCCACTTCCAGTAAAATTTTTAATTACAATTTCAATTTTATAATCATAGGCTTCATCACTTTTATTGCGAATAAATGTTGCTGTTATCACAGTTAACGAATGTCTTTCTCCTAAATATACCTAAATATTTTTATGACATTGTATAGCGAGTGACCAAACCTGTCAAAATCCTTGGAGAAAAATGGGGTTGTCATTTCAAAAAATTTTTGATGCTATTCCAGTATATTAAGTATTAAGAACGGTAAGGGTTGTTTATTGGTCGAAGGCAATGTTCGCTTCGATCGAGCAATACCGTTTGAAAGCAATTAAACCCTTAACGTTCGTGATGCTTAAACTATTTTTCGTCCGATGTCTTCTTTTAATTCTTTGGTTGAGTTAAGAAAACAACATTATATAGTAGTCATGGTTTCCATGGATCCAAGTGCAGATGAAACATTTATTTTAACTTACTGTTCTAGAACGGTAAGTAATTATTTACCCGCCATCTTTGCCTTTCGCGACCATAGCAACCTACTATGAAGGGTAAAGTCAACTTGCCAATCTAAACGCAGGCATGGTAAATTGATAAATACGACTCATCGGACGAAAAAAAATTTTTTTTGTTGAGGAATTTTTCAAAAATCGCTACGTTAAACTGTGTTAAGCCCCTTTAATCGTATATCGTATGCCTAATAACTAATAAGATTTAGTACAGATTTGTGTCCTAAAGTGACAAGGAAACTTCAACAACGAATACAATATTTAAAAGAGTAATAGATAAAATGAAAAGAAAGTAGAGGAAAATGTATTCACAGGTTGTAGACGTTTATGGGTTTCTCTGACAAAGAAGACAAAAAAGATAATATAGTTTAACTATATCAAAGGAAATTTAATTACAGTAGAATAAAATTTTATAAAATAAATTTGCTTCTTATTTATAGCTTCTTGAAAGCGAAAAATTTTTATTGTTAAATTATGCTAAACAAAGTCATGGAATATTACGTGAGATATTAATTTTGCGAAATAATTAATATACTCGTAGTTCTATTAGATATTGTTGACAGACATCTTTTATCTTTAACCACATGGATTTTACATTGCACTATAAATTGTTATTTTTATTTTATTTACTTTGATAGAACAATAAAATTGTACATAGTAACGATTTTTTATTTAAATGGTGTAGTGTAAAATATTTTGAATTATTTATGAATTTTTTCCATACTATGTAACCATTACGTTATTCAAATAATTTTTGATGCGAGTGTAATTTGATTGAGATATCAAGTAGTAATGGTAATACCTATAATTTGTCACTCTACTTATTTTATTCGCAAACGTCACAAAAGTGACACTTTTATGACTAAATGGTAAGAATTTTACTTCTTGGACATGGAGTAAAAGTTTCACTTTTGCGCCTAGGCATCGTTACTTTTGCCAATTTGCTTATTTCATGAACGTCGTTATGGTTTCATTACTTGCAAAACGTCCTGATTATTTTATTCTTTTACCTGCTAATTAGTTTTGCTCTTTCTGTTCGATCTTTACCAATTATAAATAGTATATGTTATTCGGAGTTTATGTGGGTCAGCTGAATAATTATTTGCCCTAACTTCGTTCGGCAACATAAATATTCAGCTTCGCCACATAAACTATCACTTTTACTCCTAATAACATAATATACTATTACTTGTATATTTTCAATTGATAATGATGTACACTTTATGATGATAAAGTTTGGAACATAACTCATAATTGCGAGAAAAGCGCTCAAACAGGTGAATTTTATCCTTTAAATAGCCAACTTATGACGTAAAAATTACATTTGTGACGTCACCTATTTGTAAAAGGTGACGTCATCATAGTTTTCCTAAACGACAACCATGTTTTATGGTATTTTACCATAGACCTGCTTACTACTTAAATCATGAAAAAATTTGGTACCTTTTTCATCATCATTTCAGTAGTAAGTAAGTCTATGGAAAATAAAAAATATGATGACGTCACAATTGTAATTTTTACGTCATAAATTGGCTGACCCGAATACCAGTTGCGAAGCCCTATGTCTGCCTTATAAGTTAGCATTAGGCAAATTTCCCCTCATAGATGGCACCGCAAACAAATTCAAATTTTTGGTCGAGGGGCATGGGCCTGAGAGTAAGTTGCTAAGCCCTACATCTGTATTACAAGTTAACATTATACCCCTTATTACAATACAAATTCATATTTCCAGCCATAACCTGCAGAGTCTTAAATACAAATTCAAATTTTCTGCCAATGAGGCCTCGATGGGGGCCCGAGTCTAAGCTGCGCAACCCTACATCTGTCTAATTTTTCCAATCTGTAAATAATAGATAGAAACCGCATACCATTCCTCGAAAGTTACTCCACAGCTAATCAATTAGTCTTTAACGCAAAGGTCACTGTTTTGGAAATTGATCAACCTGAAAATAATCACTAGAAAATGCATCCGCTCATCATCGTAAAGTAGCATCACATTCTTGTTTCAATGTTTCATTATTAAATCTCTCAGCTACAGATGTTTTTACATCAGTTTATCTGTCATATAGAAATTGCTCAAGCTTCAGTATCCAGTAGCAAGAGAAAGAGGATGGACGCATACTTGGACGTACAAGGGCTTAGAGGTGTTAACAACGAATTCATACATAAAGAGATTGCAGCGGTTACAGATCATGGAGTTTTATTACTGATACTGATAAAACCACCTCGTAATTATTTTATATCAAAACCCATATCAAGTCAGATACGATTTTTGTGGAAAAAATATCGCGGTCTGATATGGTGGTCGGGGTATGTACACTACAACGATTTCCGTGAGGAGCTGATAAGAGTGCTGCAGCCCTTTAACAAAATTCACGTTAAGGGCAGTGAAAAAAAAACAGTTTTTAAGGTTTCTTAACAAACTAATAGTAAACCTGGACGGGACTGGCTGCCCGTCGCTTAGAAAATTGAAAAAGGGAGCAAAAGCATATAGCTCTTTAAACCATAACATCGTTGAGCCTATGTATGCATTGGAAAACTCCTTACTACTGCAAAATTGGACACATCCTAATTCCAAAGATGTATGCGGTACACGTGTTGAGATGCTTGAAACCGATCCCTAGCCATAAGAATGTGATCCGATTTGTATGTGCATCTAACCATCTGCCCAGGCATGCAACTAGACCGTGTACAATTATTGTAAGCACTGACCCTGAAAACAAACCAGATCAGCATTGGACCACCATCTACATTGACGAGAATGGTAATGGGGAATATTTTGATTCCTTTGGACGAGCACCGCAAGGAATCATTTACGTTTCCTAGAGAAAAATTCTAGATGGTTCCGGTATAGTAAAACAATGCTGCAGGGTTACCATTCGGATGTATGTAAACTTTATACGTTAATGTTTCTATATTTTGGGTTAAATAATAATTTACCAATGCTTGATTTCTTGTAAATAAGTTTTTACTATACACTTAATTCTAAATGATGAGATAATCAAGTTACAACCATTCTACTCTGATAAATAAAAAAGAGATTTTAGTACTTTAATTGTTTTAAGAGTCCTGTAATACCAAAAATAATCTCATTGTTTTTTTTTTTTGATTCAGGATATGTGTTTTAAAAAAATGCTCTCACGACTCTTCTTTTTTCTGTTTCTAAGTGAAGCCCCAACAGTTTGTCGTACGTATTTGGTGTATTTACAGAGGTTTTGTTATGCTACTCAATAAAAAATTTTTGAAGTATCACCTGAACATGAATAGTACAAGAACTCCTTTTAACAACCTTGCAGTTAATGCAAAAGGTGATTAGAAACATACTTTAACAGTCGACCTTTCAATAGTTGATAGCCCTATTAAAATGAAACGTGAAAAATTGATATGTTTCTAACTATTAATATATATGCGCAACAATTCAATAGTGTTATTAACTTTTTGGAGGTCGTCTGTAATTTGTATGCAATACAAGGTGAAAGTCGTCTGAATTGCATGTTGTTGTTATAAAATTCGTATATAGATAGAAGGTCACAATCTACAAAGTGGAAGTTAAACGAAAATGTAATAATAACAATTATGCAGCCGCTTTTATAATAAATCCTATTACCAAAAATCACATTGTAAAAACAGTTATCTATATCAGAATTACATTTAAACTTCATGTTAGATAGAAATTAATTAATACATGTTAACCTCGGATATTGAAAATTAGAGCTAACGCTTAAATTCAAAATGCATAGAACATAATCGTTTAAGGTCGGAGTTTTTTACATCCATGATGAAAAAATCAATAACCTTGATACATGTTAACAGGTTAAATTAAATTGAATAAAATCGTTTTATTATGAAAAAACACTTGTCATCATCTTATCTATTAATTATTCTTTATTACCATTTTTGTGACAGGCGGTGAAGGTCATCTTATAAAACTAACAAATTAAGTCATTGAATAATAACCAAGCCCTAATTACAAGGCCTGCTTAACCAATTAGAATGCTAGCCCTCAAATCAGAGCACAGGTTCAGGAAAACAAAATGGTTTATAATTACCAAGAATAACCGTCACCCCTAGTCCCAACTCCAAGACCACGTCCAAGACCAAACCCAAGCTCAATCTCAAGGCCTAAATACGCCCCTCAAGTAGGTGTGTACAAAAAAAAACGACAACAAAACGACCGACAAAAAATAAATTGTTGTTGGTGCTACGTAAGGTAAACTTTTATTTTTTTATTTTGTTGGTGACAATAATAAAGTGTGTTTTGTTTCTTGTGTCTATGTGGAGGATGCATTCGCTTGATTTCGTGTAATTTATTGTAGAAAAGCCCTTCAGGCAATTTTAGAAACAAGCGTATTCATTCACAGGATTTATTTGTTAAAATCTTCAATTTTTTTATTTGTGTAATATTGCTGAAAGTTTATTTCATGCAAGTATATCAAAATGTATGTTGCCGATATCTTTATTAATTCTCTTGTATTGATAAAACGACCTTGCAAGCGCTGACCCAATTTAATGACTATCTCTTTAGATTTCTTGTTTTGGAATTGCGAAATTTAATGTGTTTTTCTATATAACTGTACTAAAATTTAATACGTAAATACCCTAATATATGACCATTGCTAATGCTTATAACTATGTTATTAAGAGATTAGAAACTACTTAACTTAATCCTCTCTGCCTACGATTCGCCGACGTAAAGTAATAAATCGAAAAATTAGATATTTTTGAAAATTTGTAGTAGTTGGTCTATTTTATGAGAGGTATAGAGTTAAATAATTTTGCAGTGACAACATCCAGGTATCGTTCATTTAGATTGCAATCAATGTTATTGAAGTAATACAAGTTTTTTTGTTAAGTAACAAGCCACCTTAACAGAAGTTTTAGATTGGAAAGTAACGTAATTACGAAGTAAGTCGGTCGTTGACCGAACAGCTGTTTAATTTTGCATACGAGGATTTTGCGAATAGTCGCGAATATATTTTTTGGAGTTACTTTTTATAAGTATCGACCAACTAATTGCAGAAATTGGTCTGATTTGCCAAAAGATAAGCAGTTTGTTATTTGTTTGAAAATGAGCTGTATTTTTCAACGAATTTAGGTGTTACATCCCGAGATCGACGTTACGTAAATTTTAGGGTTTTATAAATTTTCTATCACGCTTAATTTTGTTGTAGTGACGTATTTTTGTGTTCTAAATTGAAGAACTGAGTATCGTATTTTCATTTATATTTGGTTATTTGAGATAATAATTTCTGCGTTGAAGTTTGGCGAGATTTTAGGGAGTTTTGGGTTTTATTTTTGCAATTTTGCGGCTTTTATAGAGAGTTTAGAATTTGCTTCGAATTTAGGTGAACTTCGCGTAGATATTTTTGGAATAGCATTTTTAGTAGTAGAGTAGTTTATTTTTGAGTGAACGTTTTGGTTTCCTGTTACACCATTTTGTGGCCTATTCATGACGTTTTCCCGCTATAAATGTGTTTAAGAGGTGGCGCCTTTTTGACAATTTTTACTGGAATTTGACGTTGTTGGAGTTGTGACGAGTGCCCTTTTACATCATTAAGTAAGAACTCCGTCTATTCCACTGAGCTATGCCGTGGCACAAATTGCATTTACGGGATGGATGCTCTAGTGAATATTTAGCCTGTAACAGTACAAATATATTTAAGTAATGCTTTAGTTGTTAGTCATAGAGTAGTTCTGTGCTGCTTATGTTTTTGTGCCAAAGCCAATTTTGTTCATTAACAAAATTTAGTCGTTAACAATATTTCTCAATTTGTTCATTACATATTGGGCTTTCCCTTCATTTTGAAAAATTCAATGTAATGATTCATAATACATTATCCAAAGCGTAGTGATACGATTTGTACGTTCATTATTTCCATGGTTCATCATATTAGTAAATTTGATTTGGATTTGTTAAGCAATAACGACTTCCATGGCCTAAACTAATTTCTCAACATAACAAATTTTACATCATTAGAGAGGCCAGAAAAAAAACCCTTTCTTAAAAAATCATAGCCAACTATTGTTACCATTTAAAAAATGCATGTTTATGTTGTAACTCAAAAACAAAAGCTTACGTCAAAAACTGAATTTAACCGCCTCATAAAGAATATAATTATCTACAACTTTTTCCTTTGCACCTTTTTTCTTAAAATGGAAATAATGGAATTATACGCTTTTAAAGCAATTTATTTGAATATCCAATTAGCCTTGGATTTTTTAAAGGAAACAAATGTTACACAGAATTGCGTTCATAAAGCTACAAATCTTTCCCCATTTAACCGTCCCTTTATATATATATATATATATATATATATATATATATATATATATATATATATATATACATTCTTTAAATTATTTTTAATTATACACGGTGGTTCAGAAAATTGTAATATATCAAAGTTAGACCCGGCATTTCATGTCATTTTTACAATATACCTTAAAAATTAAGTCAACTTTATTCAATGTTCCCTATATCTGTCGCTTACCAATTTTGAGAAAATTGTCATTTTAAGAAAAATATTCAGTTTTAACAAGAACTAAAAATACGGAAACCTCTTACTTTTCGTAACACAAATTTATATCAATTTATTCTGACCTTTAAGGCTTCCATTTGCACCGTATAGGATTTCGATATTTAATACAGGGCGTTTAGGAAAAGGATTCTTATTTTATATTTTTCAAACATCAAAAACCCACTTAACTTAAATGGACCACCCTGTATAATTTTTGTCTAAAATTAACGATTAAAAAGTTAAGATTTTTCTCAAAAATTTCTATGGATTTTTTTTTGTTTACATTCTAGTAGGTAATGACTTTAAAACTAAGATATTGTTTGATTCACCTAGTTGGCGGCTGTCCGTAACCTTAGTGTTTGGTCAAATACTGTCAAAATTTTTACTTTAGTTTCAAAAAAATGAAACAGTATTCTTAAGAAGAAAGCGTGGATAAGACGTTTATCCTTGGTGAATGTTTTAAAAATTGCTTGTTAGCGTCAAAGGTATACGCAGAAATGTACCTCGATCGACCACATTCAGCCAAAAGAGCGTTTGAAGAACTGCAACAAACTTTTTGTGAAACTGGTAGTGTATCCTACAAGAAACAGGCTAAAGCGAAGTATGTTGTAAATAATGAGGACAATGAGTTCTTAGTTTTAGGCTCAGTGGTTAATAATGCAAAAGTAAGTTGAAGAGAAATTTCTAGACAAACTGGAATTAGTCAAGCAAGTGTTTGGAGAATTTGGACAAAACATAAGTATCATGCTTATCACATACAACTTCATAAGAATTTATCTGGAAGAATCTTTCAACGGAGGTTGGATTTCTGTGTATAGAGACTTGAAAAGGTTGGGGAGATGACTTCTTTAAATTTGTTTTATTTACCGACAGATCAACTTTCCACGACAACGGCTTGGTAAACCGACATAATTTTCATTTCTATGATACTCAAAACCATCACCTGTATTGCCGGGATTGCAGGAGACCATGTGATTGGTCCATACTTTTTTGATGGAAACTTGAACGGCGTAAAATTTGTATAGTTTTTAGAACAAGAATTTTCCAGTCATCTAGATGAAGTTGCTTTAGATCTTAGAAAAAAAAAATGTAGTTACAGCTAGATGGTACAATGTAAGGAATTATTTGAACAGGAAATTCTCCAATAAATGGATTGGAAGGGAGGTCCACATGAATTTTCACCTAGATCGCCTGAATTAACCAGCATGGATTTATTTTTTTGGGGTTACATTATAAATTTTTTTTATAACACCACATCTACCACTGCTCATGACATGAAGATTACAATACTGATATCCTGAGAAACGTTAGGAGATCTTTTGAAAAACGAGTGCGGTTATGCATAGAAGAAAATGGTCATCGTGTTGAGCATTTGTTGTATAATTTTTTGTCTTTTTTTTCATAAACGTTTACGTCTTGGTTTTAGTTTTATTTTTAATTAAGTTTCGATCCCATACCTATTTATCAACTACAATTGAAAAACCATTACCTACTAGAATGTAAACAAAAAAAATTTTCCATAAAAATTTTAGAGAAAAATCTATATAACTTTTTAATCGTTAATTTTAGACATACACGTTAGTCATAGTTTTTGATAGAAAGTGAAAAATTATTTCACAAATAAAAATTATACAGGGTGATCCATTTTTCTTAAAATCACAATTTCCTCAAAATTGGTAAGCGATATGTCTGGGGAACGTTGAATAAAGTTGATTTAGTTTATAACGTATAATCTAAAAAAACCTAATTTTTGATATATTACAATTTTCTCAACCACTTGTATAATTAAAAATAATTTAAAAAATAGTCCGTATCAATTTACATACAGGGTGGCGCATTAGTGTGACAAAGTCCCATATCTCCTTTATTTAAAGAGATGCAAAAAAAAAAAAATTAAATACAAAAGTTGTAAGATATGATTTGGTGCATATTCCAAAAATATTTTTAATTATACAGGGTAGATCATAAAAGCTTAGAAGTAATTTAAAATTTTTTTTTAAATAGCAAATCCTATATATTATTACATATTTAGATTCTACATACAATTTTAGACACATTTTATGTATAATGTCCTATACCTAAGTCTAACCGTTTTTGACAAATTTCAAATTTTTTGTCAAAAATGACGTTTGCAGGCCAAAACATAGGTGGAAATCTTTTCTAAACGAAGCCTTTATCAATTAGTTATGGTTGGTTTCCTTGGAAATGGGGACCTACTCTAATGAGCTGTATTGATATTTTTGTAATACATTCATACAGGGTGATCAAAAATGGACAATTAAAAGTTTATAAGAGTGTATATTCCAAAAAATTGTAGTTTTTGAAATAATGACAATTTAACATTTTTTTATTTTAAACAGGCTATACGGCTTTTAAGTTTTGTTGTTAGTTGGCCGTGACGGCGGGGCGCGGCGAAACAAAAAAAAATCGAGCACTTCAGATCGAAATATTACAATTCATTGAACCCTATATAAATAATTATTTTATTAAACGAACTTAAAGTAAAGACAATATTTTTTTGATTCAACAAATTATGTCCTAATCCTAATCATAAACTTAACACCTCTAATGTAACTAAACCTGCAACTAACTATACAGATAAAAGTACTAGAAACATCAAATATGTACTACCTAATAAGTTGTTCGAAATGTCCGCCTCTTTCTTGAATACACAATGCAATACGTCTCTCAAATTCGCTGCTTAAATTTCTACACATTTCAACACTAATGTTTTGAAAACAGTTTCTAATCCTAATCTTCATGTCTTCCTTTGTTGTAGGCGGTATTTTATAAATCTGCTCTTTGACGTACCCCTATATGCTAAAGTCCATTTTAGTAAGATCTGGGGATCTAGCAGGCCAAGCAACAGGCCTTCCCTCTCCTCCCAATCCAATATTCTGGATATCTAGCATTTAAAAAAGTTATTATCGGACCTGTATGATGTACTGGGGCCCCATCATGAAGAAACCACATTTCTTCTTGCGTATCCTGTGGCACTTGACGCAACAAATTAGGTGGATGGTTTTGCAGAGAGTCTAAGTATACTTCCCCTGTTACTTGTTGATCAAAAAAATATGGTCCAATTACATGATTACCGACAACACCTCCCCAAACATTTAAAGACCATCTAGTTTGAGAAGTATATCTTACAAAATGTGGATTTTCGGTAGAATAGTAATGAAAATTGTGTCTGTTTACACTTCCGTTTCTGTGAAATGTGGCCTCATCTGTAAATAAAATCAAATGAACAAAATTTCTTTGTTGGTTTATTTTGTTTTGAGCCCATTGACAAAATTCCAGTCGTCTTTCATAATCTTCAGGAACCAACTCTTGAAGTAGTTGAATGTGATAGGGGTGCATTTTTTGAGACTTCAATATCCGCTGTACCGTACGTCGTTCAACACCAACCTGCTGAGAAATGGATCGTTGTCCAATATATGGATTTTCGGTAACTGTTAATAGTACATTTAATTGATTTTCCTCAGTCTGTGCACGTTTTTCCCTAGTATTTTTTTCATATAACACATTGCCAGTTCTTTCAAAACGCTCCAAAAGCTTTTCAAATGCCCTTCTTTCAGGTTGTCGTCTCTCTTGAAACCGTTGTTGATACAGTCTTCTTGCTAAGAGCGTATTCTTATCACTAGCTCCCAAAACAAAAATCATATCAACCATCTCGGCTTGCGAAAAATTCATTATTTACAATTTTAATTCAAGTCTTAAATCAATTTGATATAAAATACAATAATGCATCACACAAATTATCAACTAACAATAAATAATGACGTTTCTGATGATCTCTAATATTTTTTGTATGCCACGCCTCGCCGTCACGGCCAACTAACAACAAAACTTGAAAGCCGTATTGCCGTTTTACAATAAAAAAATGTTAAATTGTCATTATTTCAAAAACTACAATTTCTGGAATATACACTCTTATACAAAGTCACCCTTATTTTTAATGCTAAATATGATAGAATTAAAAAAATAGGGAGTTTCTATTAAAAAAAAATTACTTTATAGGTTTTTTTGAATCTACTTTTTATTGTCCATTTTTGATCACCCTGTATGAATGTATTACAAAAATATCAATACAGCCTATTAGAGTAGGTTCCCATTTCCAAGTAAACCAACCATAACTAATTGATAAAGGCTTCGTTTTGAAAAGATTTCCACCTATTTTTTGGCCTGCAAACGTCATTTTTGACAAAAAATTTGAAATTTGTCAAAAACGGTTAGACTTAGGTATAGGACATTATACATAAAATGTGTCTAAAATTGTATGTAGAATCTAAATATGTAATAATATATACGGTTTTCTATTTTAAAAAAAAATTAAAATTACTTCTAAGCTTTTATGATCTACTTTGTATAATTAAAAATATTTTTGGAATATGCACCAGAACATATCTTACAACTTTTGTATTTAAATTTTTTTTGTACCTTTTTAAATAAAGGAGATATGGGACTTTGTTACACTAATGCGCCACCCTGTACGTAACCAAAAAATTAAGCTGATACCTCATACCGTCTAGGCACAAAAGACCGAGGGAATAGTCGTGAGTCACCCTGTATAGGGTGGAATTATATTTTTGGACAATTAAATAAAATTAAAGTTTTATAGAGTATTTAAAAAATGTAGTTTCTTGTCACCAAAATTATGTTGTGCTACTGTTTCACAGCTTCTAATGTAGCATTGCCCACCTAACTATATTTACAAATACATCATTAAATAAAACACGTTTTCAGAGTATCGTTTATTAATGGGAATTATTAAGCAACTCTAGATCATGCATTAATAAGTTTTATTAATAAGCGATTTAAATGAAGTTGCTAGGAGGCGCGGCATTGATTTGTATGAAACATCTAGCAATAAATATATTGTGTCAAGGAATAAGAACTGTCAGGCGTTCTGTACTTTTATTACGAGATGGCAGCCTGGTTGACATAAAATTTTCGCCTTGGAAAAACATAAAAGTAAAAGAAAGCAATTCTCTGAAATATATTGTAACCAACGCGTGGGTTAATGCGCGGTTAATGGTCTCGACGCTCAGGGGTTAAAATGTCTTACCGTTAATTGCTTTCCTTAACACACTTGATGGTTAAATAACTATTAAACGCCTTTGTGAGTTAATATTATGAGGTCCAAATTTATTTATTTTTGATAATTTTTTTGTAATTGGTATTGATTTATAAAGTCAGAGCCTTGCTTGATTTGAAATTTGTAGTTTGGGGTCCTACATCTTTTCGATGTTCATTACAGCACAGTGACACAATAACGTCATTTACGAGCGAAATAGCATAAAACACTTATTTTATTTTCTACGTTATGCGAACAATGTTAGAATAATCTCCGAAATAGTGTATATTGTTTTCCACAGGTTTTATCTGTTTATATTATTTATGTACCACATGTTAAACTCTGAAAACGGTCTTCTTCAAGGTCAATACTCCTGGTGTCTGGTTGGTTCTAGTCTCGATCCATCTACCATCTTATTTCCACATACCTTTTTATTCATAGACCCAGGCCACCAACTATCTAGTTTTCGTATGCCTTTTTATCTTCCCTTGTTCCCGTGTTGCTTACTGGCTTCCCGCCATATAGTTTCTGCGTGTCTTGTTCGTTTCTTGTTTCCCTGTGACTTTTTAGGGTTCTCGTTAAAATCGCTGATTCAGATGTAAGATGTATTAGAAGATTAATAACTTTTTCTCAATCATGCTGCTCCACCGATTTCTTATAGTAAACAATTTTTTTATTGGCGTAACAATTTTAAATATATTTGTTTAACCTTAATATGTTAATACGTTTAAAAAATGTAATTCTAAATACCTCTCGCTTTAGCATCTCAATTCCTGTTTACATAATAAACGAAACTTAGGAAAAAACCCATAACTGATTTGAATTCCTCATTTAGCAGATTTATTAAAAATAGCCAATTAAGTTAATCCTTTGTTAGATTAAATTAATTTGGAGTAATTCATAATTAAGTGAAAACGTAGAGTATTTGTATATTAATTTAGAATTTATAAACACTGAAAACAGAGTATCACTAACTATGTTAAACGAGATATTTAAAATTCGCAAAGTTGTATACTCTAACGAAAATGTATTGACAATTTAAAGAAAGTGATGCAACCTTTCTACAAACCTATTTACAATTAAATCTATTCTACACTAATTATTTACAATTAAAGATTGATTTCAAACGCAAAGCTATGTAAATTTTCCACCCTTCGCCGTTTCCAATAACTTATACCTTTTGTATAAAATTTACTTTACACTGTTAATATTTAAAGTAGTGAAAAAGTATTTTAAACAAAACAGAAAATATTATTAGAAATAATTAAAATATGTCATAATAAAAATAATAATAGTAAAATTACTGAAATAATACAATGGTTATGTAAAATTCCAAAGTTGATTTTAAATAACACTATTGTCATACTTTAAAATCTGTAAAAATAACAATAAAATAAAATACATGACGTGTTATTTTATTTACAAATGAATATTGACTGTTACCCGAGCTACTAGGTCTTAAAAAAGGAATGTAGTTTTTTAAAAACATAGTAACTTTTTAAACAATAAAATTTCTCTAATGTGATGAAATTTATCAAGTTATAGGTAAATCAAGTTGTAATACGATGGATAAATTATTATTTTGATATCTGTGCTCGTTGTATTTTGTGCTCTGTGCTGCTTTTTATTTTAAATATTAAAATGGCGGTTTTACTGTCTCGATAGTTCTCTTATGATCACGATGGTGTTATATTACCACACTATCAAGGGGTGACTTCTGGAGAAATACTGAATGAGGTGGATGTTGAGCGACCAAAGAAATTGTATAAACCTGTACGGAGAATACAAACCGTTTTGATCGACAGGTGGATTAATCTCCTTAAACACCAAAAAACCAGAAATTCATCATTTTAGTTCAGTAAAAGTCGTGAATAAAACCACATTAACTACAGTAAATTATTTTAATTATACCCCTTTGAAAACATCTCTGATTTTTAACTTTCGCACCTAAAAGGAGCATTATTAAGCCGCATGACTCCAAAAAAGTGATTTCTGAAAACTATTAAAAATCTGTATCTGTGTATCTGAGTGTCCATATGTCCGTTGTACGTGTATCCGTTTGTTTGTTTGTTCGCGTGACCGTGCGTCTCTGTATCTGTCCACTTGTTCGCTTCTGCGTTTACGCGTCTGTGAGCCTGAGCATCTCGTCTACGCTTCTATGCACCTGTGCCTCAGTCTACGCGTGTGGGTGTGTCTGTGCGTGTGTTTGTGTGTGTTCGCGTGTGCGTGCGTGCGTTGTCGTGTGCATGTACATGTGCATGTACATGTGCATGTGCATGTACATGTGCATGTACATGTGCATGTACATGTGCATGTGCATGTGCGTGTGTGTGTTTTCAATTTGGGACTGAACATCCTGCCGGGCCGTCCTCGTTTCTTTCATCTGTTGCCTTAGATATTAACTCTCTTTGGATATTTGTTTACTTGAGATCGATGTTTAACTGCTTGGGTCTTGTTGATGTGAATTGGTTTGTGATAACTATGAATCACTACACTGTACCTTACCGTGTGGGACTCTCTTTCCCACCATGCCTCCAACGTACTGCGGCGCTCGTTTATGTAGACCTAGTTCTTCCGTGATGTTGTAACGAACCGCAATTCATTACTACAGAATTTTTTTAATTAATTATTTAACAATCAGCCCTCGTAAAAGAAATGATGTAAGATTTCTTAGTATTCAAACACCTGCAATACCTAATTTAATATTTCTTGGTATTTCGTTTGATTGCACAACCAAAAATTAATTTGTTTCCCCTCCAACGTAGATTTCATAAAACATCGAATGTTTTATACGTCAGAGTAATCTCCGCCAATTACAGATAGGATTCCCCAAACGGAAGCCACCACCGCATACCGAGAGTCCCCTATAAAAACCGCGCCGCGCACCTTAATAAAAAAAGTACCTGTAAACCGGTAGAAGAGTAGAAGAAGAGAAGAAGTTTTTATCCGATCCTTGCGAAGAGTTCCATCGCGCCTCGTGAACGCATCCCGCCGCCGAGAATTATTTAGTTGGTTTTACCAGCTCCTGTATTAGTTAGTCCGTTAGACTAACTCCGGTTCTAGAAAACCTGCACGTGACGGTTATTTTAAAGTAAATCGCTGCAGACCTAGTGATAGCCGCCGCAAGTTTAGCTGCCTGTATTTGCAAACGCGCACCGCAAACCTTTTGTAAATAAATAGCTATCCTCGATCTTTGTGATTAACGACACGTAAGTCTGTAGAGTAGTTCATTACACACACACACACACAAAACCCTCAGAGAGCGACGGGCTAAGTCCCGAAGCAGTCGGGTGTACATACACAAAATACACACAAAACCCTCAGAGAGCGACGGGCCAAGTCCCGAAGCGATCGGGTGTACACACAGTATACGCATCAAAAACCCTCAGAGAGTGACGGGCCAAGTCCCGAGGCGATCGGGTGTCTATACACCACCTACACATACCAAAGGTGTTTCGACGGGTCAACCCGAAGTCACCTAGATCACTACACGCTACCATACACCTGACGACGGGAGCTAGATAGGACTGTATAGCCCTGCAGCTCTCATCATTTACTCTCACTTACATTCTAAACACCTGCAATCACCAGCTCGCTGGCGAAGACCGAAGTACCTGTAATCACAAACGAATTAAACGTAGAGTATCCGTCAAAGACCTGTAGAGTAGAAAAACCGTACATCGATAACCACGTGCTTAGTAATTGGATTTCAAGAAAACAATCAATTAAATGTTTTCCACCAGCTTATTCCGCAAGTATAAAAACCGCGTTTAATAAATACGCGTTTTGTGCGTATACACTTAGGTAACGTTTGCTTGCATCTACGTGAGATTTCGTTCATTTACATAAAAGAAATCACCACCATAAAATTACATCCCAGAAGATAACGCGCAAATATATTAATGATACAACCAAACGTGTATAATCCGCCCAGCCTAAATTCAATGCGAAAGTAAACCTCTGAAGATATTAATATTATCGAACGTAATAGATCGCGAAGGTAAATTGCTTCACGAAGCATACGCGCCTGTCCGTCTCCCAGTAATTACTAAAGTTAAAGCAGCAAGTAAGCAGGCCGGTGAACGCTGGTCATGCGTACGACCGTGAACTCGGGATATCGATTTTCACTAATGACCTAGATCTGCGCAAACCCCGTTTTAAATAACCAGTAGTTTAAAAATTATTATTAATTTTATTAAATACATAAATAAAAGTTTACCTAGGTAGATTTGAACCTACGACCTGTCTTAGCTACGCTACCAATGCCACCAAGGTTCAAGCCCCAATCGATGTAAATTTTGTCTTTATGTATGTAGAACTGATGTAATTGTAATCTCATTATATTTAGAATTTACATCAGTTCTCATACAAGACAAATTTACATCGATACGTATAAATCTACAAATAGTCAAATTTATATTTTATTTAATAAAATTAATAATAATTTTTAAATTACATATTTATCTTTGAACTTATTCGTTCATAACAAAAACTTATAATAACCAGTAGTTTGTTTATTCATTCTTTTCTTTTGTAGACAGGACCGTATCCAGCATAAATAATTAATTAAACGCAACGTTATTAATCATTTAAACATTACGTTCCTCATTGAGTGTAACTAGGGAGTATTAATATTTGTTTACAGAAACGACTTCGACAAAACTAAGCCGCCTTCCCGAGTGAGTGGATGGAATAGGACATCCAAATTCTCCGTCCAAACCTAGTGGATGCCCCGACGCCGCTGTCTAAGTATTAAATTCAAATTGTTTTCTCATTTTTTTCTCAATTTTATGTTTATGTTGGTTGTTCATAATGTTATTAGCCTAGTTTAAGTGTGAATACGTTAGACTTGTATATAATAGAATAATATACTATTAAACCGTTTTACTATAATTATTTTATGTGGACAGTGTAGAGCTAAAGTTTAAATCTTCCGACGAACCCACCCCCCTCTTTAGTTTCTAATCTAAAGACCGATTGCAGTTTAGCCGCGGCAAATATAGAAATTGTGAGAAAGGACCTTACAATGTTTGTTAACAGTTTATCCAGCGCCTTGCCAATTTCAACTTGATTGCTGGCCGATTTTCGTTATATGCTTTTCCTACAAAGTTTAATATTTATTGCCCGCTGCTTTTAATTTATGCCTGTATGTTATTGTTGTAGATGCTGGCTCTGTTTCTGACAGGGGTTAAGTTTTTACTTTATTACTGGGACGACTCCAGTTTGGCCTCTTGATTTCCCTCGATCGGGGTTGATTCTTCTGCGTTGTGAGGATCTTTTCCTCTCAATGTTTGTATGCGTGAGAGGGTAATGGAACTCTTCGCGCAATTTCCGTTTATTTAAAAAACGAAGTGTAAATCTCTTACCCTCTGTTTTTTAGGATGTTATTTTCTGTAAGGGGCGTAAATCCTTACAGTTTCAGAGGGGTAAACTTTTCCACTTCGCAACGCACCTGTTCCGTAGTACTGGGGGATTGCAGCTTTTTTTTCCCGGCGTTGGCGATCATGTTTTCACTGCTTATTGCCCGAGCTGGTGGCACGATGGAGTATGTTTTCTTTCACTGGTTGCCGAAGTTGGTGGTTCAAAGGACCATGTATAATTTCAGTGGCTATTTGAGAATTAATGTGTTGTGGATTCATGGGAGTACTGTTGCACCATTAAGTTGAAATAATAAGCTTATTATTTTAATTTTAAATTTTGACGTAGATCACGTGATAGGGCCATGTTATTTTGCGAATAGTTTACAAATATTTTGATCTGACATCTTTTGTTAGAGATACCTAGGCATATCGTCTTAGAATAAACAGCAAAAATTATGATAGTTTTTTATACATATTAAAATTTTCATTGATTTAGTACAGCTTTTAATAATTTATTACATACATTTGCGTTTATTTAGTACAAAAATATTAACTCTTGTAGCACCTCTAGCTTATTGTAAAAAATTTATATATGACATTTCTATTTAGTTTTGGATCCAGTAGTGTCTGCACGAATCGATACACCCCGTATAATTTAACGGTCATTTGAATTGTGCTGATACGGTAATTTAACTGTTACTGGGACTTCTGATATATTCATTATCTGGACCTATAGTAGTATCATGTTGTACCTATCCTCATTCATCGATGCGGTACTAAACTGTATAATTTTAAATTGTTTCAAATATGCGTAAAAGTGGTAGGTTTTAAGGAATTTATTAATTAACTTACTAGCCTTTATGTGAAATGCAAGCATAAAGTTTGAAATTCAAGGGTTGATTGACCATGTGACCCCGAATTGAATCTGGGTGATGTTTACATAATCGTTCAGTATTTTTTTAAAGACCGCCAGTAGACCACATCTACCATTAACTAATTAAAACAAGTAATTTGTTTTCTAATGATTCTTCGAGTTTAATTTATTCAGACCCAATCTTTATTCTAATATCACTATGTATATCAATATTTCAGACTAGTTCAGCGTGGTTGTTTGCTCCAATGAGATTGTGATAAACAAAAAATATTTCATAAAAATTAATTTACTAATCAGATATACACAGCGAGTATAAAGATGTTAAAAATATCGAACTAATGTTCCCAGCATATTGATAAATTAATCTTGTAATTAGTAAGTAACTTAAATCACTAATTTTCAAACTTTCTCTGTAATAAATTGTAAGACAAAATTTCCCTGGTGATTTTTTAAATTTGTAATTTCTAACATTAATTCTTTACTTAAAACTAACATCCAATTTACCATTATATTGTATATTATGTGTACTTACCTTAATAGTTATTTTACGTGTAGTACAAGTTTTTATTTTGAAAAACTTCAATTAAAACATAAACTTTATTAATTAAAACCAGGGGAACAGTTAAAATGTCTAGAGTTTTCTGTTACTTAAATTTAATTATTTTCTATAAAAAGGAAGTTAAATATGCAGGTAAATTCACCTCTTATAATTCCACACTTTTGTTCTAAAACTTTAAAATAATATACCGTTGCATTCACATGAATTAAGCATTGTCATTGTAGTTGACATATGTTCCTTTCTGCCGTGACATAATAAACTTAAAGTATTAACATTAACTTTAGTCAAAAATACTCAGAAAACTTAATTAAGTTAATTATTAAAAGAATAAGAGCATTATACTAAAGGTTGCGTGTAAATGAAAAGGCGTATATCAATGTTAAGGTTAGAGTCCACGGTCATGTAGCCTATCATGCTGTGACTGGACATTCGCTTAATTATCTCCTACTGTATCTTCAGAATATTATAATAGTAATTAAGTGTCACAATAAGGAAGTATCTAAAGCACCGCTTGTGTACATTCCTCATCAGGTAAAACGTAGCATTACACTTTTTTCAAGTACTTAGAGGTTTCAATTAGTTTAATTGAACAAATTTCTATAAGCTACAAAACTATTTCTTGTTCGCACTCACTTAGTTTATGGTGATAGTTAGTTCTTTGATAAGCATCATTTAGAAAACTTGAATTTTGTTATTAATTACTTTAAATCATGATTGACACCTTAGTAAAAATTTAAACATTTAAATATTTATAACTTGAAATTTAACAAATAATTTGAAGATTGCGCATATTTTCAGGTTATTAAAAATGCTAATATAAGGTAATTTATTTTATTTTGCACTAATTAGATACACCATTAAAACTCCATCAATTTATGGTATTGAATTAATGTACTTATTTTAAGCCGTTTTAACATAAATTCAAAATTATCTAATATACTGTATTTCACTGGCATAACGTTCTATTTTATAGGTGAGTGAGCAATTTGTGGATACACATTATTTTGGATTATAACTTTTATGTTGGCAATGAAAATAATTTCAGTTAATTTACATATGTTAATGACAACTTGCGGAATTAATTATATAACCTAATCCTTGTATTCTCCAGTAATCAACGATATGGAAAATTATTTCCAATACTTATACTTTGGGTTATAAAATTAAAGTTACTAAAATGACCATACCAATTTATACACTGGGTTGCCCACTTGCCCTACATTCTTTATAGTACCTTTAATATTAATTTTAGGAGAAAAGGTCACGAGATATTTTTTTATTCAGATGTTCCTTGTTTTCAACTTAAAAATATTTGAAGCCCTGCACGGCTTCCGGTTTCGTCTTTACAGGACCATAATCAATTATTTTAAATGGAACACCCTATAAATTTTAATATTTTTGAAATCCACATTCGATTCTAGGCCAAGTTTTGTTTGACCTTTCACCTACTTAAGTCCACTCATTTAGGAGAAAAGAAATGTTTAAAAAAAATTCTCTCCGAAATTAACATTCAGTAAAAACTATTTAATCGTTGGCAGCAGAACAACGAAAATAGCCTTTTACTTATCGATATGCTGATTTTCAACGAAATTTGTTGCAAAGGGCTGTACTGATTTTTTTTAACGACCACGGAAGAAATAGCAAAGGTCGACTATTTTAAATGGAACATCCTGTATATTTTTTCACGAATGAACTGCTTATTAAGTTGTCTTTGGTTTTTGTTAAATATGTCTTATATCTAAAGTTAATAGTTTCCGCGATAATAACCTTAGTTTGAATCATTTTGTTTTTTCGCCCAATCCTCTAAATAAAATTAAACGAAGCAACAAACGATAACACTACTTGCATCAGATATTTATTTATTATTTGCTGATATATAACATTCACTATTAAATCAACTTACATAAAAACGAACGGTACAAAACAAAAAACAGTAAACATTAATTTAAAATAACTTCAAACAACACACCATTATTTTGTAAACACTGCTTTACACTATTTGAAAAGCAACATCTTGCAAGATTTCAGGCGAGATTCACCTGAAAGCCTCACGTATCCTGTTTTTCATATCGTCTGAAGTTGTAGGTGGTTCTTGGTATACACGTTCTTTTACATATCCCCACAGAAAAAAGTTGGGTTTGGTTATGTCAGGTGATCGGGGTAGGCAATTTACGGCCCGCCTCTTCCACTCCATCTTTGAGGATATTCATCGCTTAAGAAGTTTCTTACTCCAATTCCGTAGTGGGCAGGAGTGCCGTCATTCCGGAACCACATGCCTTGACGCATCATCAAAGGGATGCCTTCAAGTAAGATCGACAAATAATGCCTCAAAAGATCGGAATAAACTTGAGAGTTTAAATGTCTAGCGAAAAAATATGGCTCCAGTACATATTGACCAAGAATTCCATCCCACGTGTTTAGCGACCATCTGTGCTGATGATCAACGTCCCTTGTCACATGTGGGTTTATATCAGAATAATAATGATAGTTGTGAGTGTTCATAAACCCGTCATTCTGGAACTTTGATTAGTCCGTAAATAAAACAATATTAAAAAAGTGTCATTTATTGGACAATTTTTCATTGGGCTAACGACAAAAACCCAAACGACTTAAACGGTCAACCCCAAGAAGTTTCTGGTGCCTTTCAAACCGTTACGGGTGAAAATGGACGCTTTTAACAGGACGCCCAACTGATGTCCTTCTAACTTGCGAAATTTCCCATCTGCTTAGCACTTCTTCTTGGGTCTTCAACCAAGGATGTCATTATTATTTCTTAATTCTGCTCACTCAGAACATCTTTCACGGGAAGGTTTTAAATATGCCACATCCCCCCCCCCCCCCCCGAGGCCACGAATCTTGCAAGAATATTTTCAAATGCTGCTATTTCTGGATAGCGTCTATCAGGATACTTCTTTTTGTAAACGCGCATAGCCAATAATGGGTTCCGTAAACATTCGACGAGAATAAAAACGATATCAACCAGTTGGTTATTTGGAAAACATGACATTTTCGATTCGATTTTGAGCCATTTTGACAAAATGAAAACGATAATTGTCAAATACAATCAAGTGAAATTAAACCGACATATGTCTTCTGCGCATTGCAATTTTTATAGTTATTGGCATGGCGACTATGTTAAATGTGCTTATGATTAAAGATCAGCATACCCTCTGAATAACATTTTTTAATATAGTCGTTTTTTTCTTCATATTTCTGGTTTTTTCAGTAAGAACGCAATTGACGTAATAACAATAAAAATATCTGATGCAATTAGTGTTATTGTTTGTTACTTCCTTTAAATTTATTTTGAGGTTTGGGCGAAAAAACAAAATAATTCAAACTAAGGTTATTATCGCGGAAGCTATTAATTTTAGATATAACAGACATAATTAACAAAAACCAAAGACAACCTAAAAAGCAGTTCATTCACGAAATAATATACAGGGCGTTTCATTTAAAATAGTCGACCTTTGTTATTTCTTCCGTGGTCGTTAGAAAAAAATCAGTACGGTCCTTTTGCAACAAATTTCGTTCAAAATCAGCATATCGATAAATAAAAGGATCCTTTGTTTATAATAATGTCGTTGCTATGCTGCCAACGAGTGAATAATTATGATTTTTTTACAGATGTTAATTTCAGAGAGAATTTGTTTAAAACAATTATTTTCTCCTAAATGAGTGGACTTAAATAGGTGAAATGGCAAACAAACTTGGCCTAGAATCGAATGTGGATTTCAAAAATATTAAAGAAGCCGTGCAGGGCTCAAAATATTTTTAGGTTGTAAACAAGGAACATCTGAAGTAGGGAACCCGGTATAAGTGAGATGAAACTAATGTAATAATTTCACTTACAAACCGTTTTTACTAACTTGACATTAATGTATAATGAAATAAACTATACAGGGTCAGTTACGACGAGCTGAGTCGATATGTATATACTCAAAATATAATTTTCAAAATTTGCATACCTAGTTTAACTAAAATATTTTCAGTTTTATGCAGCTTACGGTTATACCAGGACCCAACTCTGTTATTTTAAACGGAATGTACCCATTTTTATTATACTTTTTAAAATCAACGTTAAACCTAAATGTTAGTTTGTAAAAAGCATCCTATGTCTAAAATGCACCGTTTTTGAGTTATTTTATTTTTTTTCAAAATTTTTGACAGATGCACGCACCTGTTCACAAATAATAATTGGCGTCAAATTTTGCAATTTCAAAAATTCAAAAAGTTAATTTTCTTAAATAGCAATCCTATTTTTTACTGCATTAATGGATTCTACGCTAAAAGATAATAAGAATTTGTGAACATGTCCCTATCGCTAAAATTTATAGTTTTTGTACAATCTTGAAAAAATCGCCATTTTTGGTAAGTAAACTAAAAATTAATTTCTGGTTGGTTTTACTTGAAAGAAATGAATAATAAACAAATGCTATCGTGTCAACAAACAAATTATTTGACATTTCCCACATTAAATACTTGTTACTTGTAATTATGTCTCATTTAGGTTTTAATAATGAAGATTATTTTACTTTATTAGTAATATACGGAGAATGTGGAAAATTTATACAAGAATTTGCCAAATATTTTGTGCGCGGTATCCGAACCGGCCAAGTCCAACTCATGACACTCTGACGCGACTTATTTTCAATTGTAAAACTTACGGCCAATTTGTTGGAAAGCCGAAAATAAATAAATCCGTAGTTGACAATGAAGCTGTTGAAATTACTGTTTTGACATGTTTTAGAGCACATCCTGAAAATTCATTACCTGACGCCGCAACAGATCTGAGAATATCTACAATAAGTGCTCCTCAAATTTTGAAAAAACACAAGTTAATCCATTTTCATATAAATTAACTCAAAATTTAAGGCCAGGTGATAGTGTAAAATGAATACATTTTTGTGAATTTGTATTAGTTAAAACACACGAAGATGAAAATATTTTGAACAAAATAATTAAAAAAAAATGGTATGTTTAACTGACAAATCTCATTATAGGAGTGATGTAAATCCACATCTAATTCGTGAAAGGCAATACCAAACTCATTGGAGTTTTAATGTTTTTGCGGCAATAAAAAATGATGGTGTGCTAGTGATACATTTTTATAATGAAAATTTGGATGATAAACTGATTAGCGATTGTAAATCAATTTTTGCATTAAAATTTTGATTATTTTAGGCCAAAGATACCTTGAAATTTTAAATGATTATTTACAACCGCTAAATTTGAATTGGAACCAGTTGTGGTACCAACATAACCGAGCTCCACCTCATAATAGTGCGTTTGCAAATATCTTTTTGTAAAACTGCTTTGAGGGTCGTTTGATAGCAAAGAACGGTTTTCATAAATGTCCTCCTATATCGCCCTACCTAACCCCATTAGATTTTTTTGTATGGGGTCGTATAAAAGATATAGTGTATGCTACGCCACTCACAACAAAAGTAGATTGCCAGGAAAGACTTCGAAATGCATTTCGATCTCTTTCTCTGCAAGAAATTCAGAGCGCTACTCATGGCGGCTATTTAAAAAGAATTTCAAATGTTTAGACCTTGGAGACACTCAGTTCGAGCATTTATTATAAATTAACAGATTTTGTTGTTATTTTAAAATTTTAGATTTAGTGTTAATAATTTATAAAAATATTCATTAATTTAGTTTCCGTTGTTAGGTATAATTGTTTCAATTACAAGTTTCGTTTTAAAAAGAATTGTTTTAGTGTTTATTTTGAGTATGAAGTACATACTTTGTTTGATGTGTACTACCTCTTAGTCAAGTAGATAGGATTTGTTTATTATTGATTCCTTTCAAATAAAGCCAATTAGAAATAGGGATATATTTATAAAGTCTCTTTATTTTTTAGCGTAGAATCCATTAACGTAGTAAAAAAATAGAGTTGCTATTTAAAATAATTAACGTTTTGAATTTTTGAAATTGCAAAATTTCAAACCCCCTGTATAATGTTTTAATTTATTTTTGTAAGAATCTTTAAGTTGTGAGTCCTATGTGTGCAAGTATTATATATTATTTGTGGTGCATTTTACAAACTAACATTTAAATTTAACGTAGATTTTATAAATATAATAAAAATGGGTACATTCCATTCAAAATAAAGAGTTAAGGTCTACTTCCGGTATAACCGGAAGCTGCATAAAACTGAAAATATTTCAGTTAAACTAGATTTTTTAAATAACACCTGTATATAGATTTTCAAAAAAAATTTTGAGTAGTTTTCCATATACATATCGACTCAGCTCGTCGTGACAGACCCTGTATGAGGAGTAATCTATATCTACGCTATATACCGGGTGACAACGAAATTACTACCCAGGCCTGCATTTTAAAACGGCTTTAGATAAAAATTTGTCTCACCGGAAACGATCAAAATTTTTCTATTTTGAATGGCAACGCTGTATATTTTCGCATCTTTGAATTCTACGAGAAATCCTAAAAATTTTGTTTGTAGCATGTCCTACATCTAAACTTAATAGATTTTGACTTATGGAGCTCTAAAATTGATTTGTTTTGGTGTAAACTAAAAATTATTTGTAATTTGTTTAAAATGGAAAGTTTTACAAGAAGTGAACAAATAGATATACTTCTCGTTTATGGTAAGTGCTTGCAAAATAAAAGACAAGTTCAAACACAGTAGGCAGAACGATACGCCGACAGAAAGCAACCCTGCTACGCCTATTTTCCGTAGATGGTACAACATTTGAAAGCGGTTCCCAAAATGAAAATGAAGAAAAATTCATTATTAGCGAAGAAGCTGAAATAAACGTTCTGGCATCTGTGGACGTTGATCCTAACATTTCTATGCATCAAATTGAAAATGAAATCGGAGTTAGCAGAAAAAGTGCACGAAAATCCTACAAATACCAAATCCACCAACACTTGGGTGTTAACAGCTTTGCTAGGCGAGTTCAATATTGCCGATGGTTTATGGAGAATTATAACCATAATAATAACTTTAGTAGCATGATATAGTTTTTGGCGAGTCGCGCTTTACGAATCTGGGAATGTTTAATAGGAACAATGTGAGATATTTGGTGAGTGAAAATCCTCATCTGTTATGGGAAGCATCATATCAAGAACTCTTCGGTGCATGGCTAGGAGTTTTAGGGACAAAGATGATTGTGGGGCCAATATTTTTTAACAAGCCCATTATATCGCAAGTTTATTTGAATTTTTTGGAAACAACAGTTAATGATTGTATCGATAATTTACCTATTGCCCAAATTCCCAATATTTATTTTCAACAGGATGGCGCGCCATCTCATAACGCTAGGATTTGTGTGAACTATGTAAATAACAGGTTTGAAGACCAATGCATAGGGACGAATGGGCCTGTAAGGTGGTCATCCTAGACGTTTTAAGAAACCGAATAATTACAACTATTAATATTATTACTATACCACAAAAAAAAACAATGTACTACGGAAAATTGTAGAAAAGCGTGAGATGTGTATTTAAGAAGAAGGTGGTGTTTTTGAAAATCTTAATTATGATTAGGTTCGTTCGGTTTTTTTTTCTTTTATTATTAGTTATACCTATTTATCTTGTATGCCTACCTACTTATGTAATAAAGTAAAATTCTTAAAAAATCATAGATTGAAATACAAATTGAATCATATGTTTTCGCCTTAGCATAAGTGAATCAAAATTGGGCAAACTTGGAACAATCTGCTCAAATCCCAAGGTAATAAATAAGTTACCTGTCAAAATTCAATTGTTTTTAAAAACCACAGTAGCTAATATGATTTGATTATTCTAATAATACCCAGAAACTGAAGTATTTTAGTAATTTAATGGGCCCAATAGGTATAACAAAAAAATAATATCCGTTGTTTGAAATTAAAAAAATGAAGATATAAATGGATAGAGGATAAAAAGGTAGGATTGGGTAGTGAAAGTCTTATGGTTGTAAGTTATACCATTTTCACACAAAAATCGATGAAAATTTTAAAATTGTGATATAGAAAATATCGATTTTTGAAAACTGTTAACTTCAATTTTTTTATTCTGCCAGAGTGACTTGATTTAAGTACAAATTGCACCATTTGTTTTGATTGTAGCGCAATTCGTTTTTTTTTTTTTGAAAAATTCAAATAAACATAGGTCAAACTTTAGAGCTCCACAAGTCAAATCTATTAAGTTTAGGTATAGGACGGGATACATAAAAAAATGTTTAGAATTTTTCGTAGAATTAAAATATGCAAAAATACACTAGGATTGCCACTCAATTTTAATCGTGAAACCGAAAAACAGTACCACAGGGATCAGTACTTGACTTCCTCTCTTGTTTCTAATTTATGTAAACGACCTGTCAATCTCAGTTAGGCCAAACCCGTGCATTCAATTTGTGGATGATACAACTTTTTTATGTGAGGAACATGGTACCAAAAACTTAAATAATACTAATGGTAAAGCAATCAAAACTGTTCAATACTGACTAGACACAAATCAATTAAAACAGAATCCTAACAAATGCAAGAAATTGATTTTAATTTAAAAAATGTATAGTAAGCAGAACGAATGTTAAACTGCTTGGAATTACAAGCGGTAGTGGATTAAATAAGGAACCCCATATTGATAAATTATTTCCTACATTAGCTTGCAACATCTGTTTAATATTAAAATTAGGAAACCTTCTATATATAGGCTGTTGTGTTGTTACTTTTCATTTATTCACTCCAGAATTAATTATGCGATTATCTTATCGGGGAAATCATCTCAGTCAGTTAAAGTCTTTAGATTACAAAAGACAGAAATAAATTACATATTACTCAACCCAATCGTCGATCAAAATTTCAAATTTTTATTTACAGCCATTTTAAAATACGAGCCTGGGTAGTATTTCGGTTGTCACTCGGTATATGCAATACCAGATACTGGATTCGAATTAAAAACATCTAACGCGCTGCTTACGTTCTATTACTACACATTTTTGAGAAAAAACAAACCGTGAGATGGAATATACTATTCATACATCAGCAATTTCGATTTAGAAAAAGTGAAAGTATACCGACATTACTGAATGTTGTATGGCTAAACTAACAAGTGCAAATTTGATATTAAATGCAGCGAATTCATTGTGTTTTCTTCATCCAACCAAAATAATATCGTATACACAAAATACGCATAGCGACATAACATCACAAAATCATCTTTATTAGGTTTTCAAAAATACGTTCCTTTTTCACAAATTGGAGTATTTTTGTTAATGGCTATACCGGTTACGGTGGATGGTACGTGAAGCGTGTAATCAACTCCGTGGAACCTTAATTTATTGAGTTATAAAATATTTGAAATATCTGTCCAAGACGGTAGTCTTCAATAGCTCTTGGTGAGAAACGGATGTGTCGGTTTCCCTCACTCAAAGGTTTTCAGGTTTTTTTCAACCACCACCTTAAGGGCGGAAGGTGATAACAACCAGAGGTGTCTTCTGGATTATTCCGATCCACCTTGAGCCCCGACCTAGTCCTGGATAGTAGCAGTGGAGTATGTTTCCAGAGATCGGTACGGTCGGTGGTGAAGATATTCCTAAAATCAGAATTAATTCGGACGGAGAGAGTTTAAGAATGAAACAAAGGACACAGTTACTTTCATCTACGCCCGCACTTCACTTTCTTACACAGACGATTATTTCTTGCGGTATGGATGATAAATAAAAATGAGTAATACTTCATCTTTTTTAATAAAATAGAATTGCGTGTTTACATAAAACTAAAATTCAGCGATCCTAACTGTCGGTTACACAGAGCAGCAAAGTATTATAATATGCATTTAATTAAATTTGTAACTATTCTCAAATCGAGCATTTATCAAACAAAAGTAACTGTGTGAAAACAGAAGTTCAAACTTTATTTCGTAATAAATTGAAGAATATGATTCAAACGCAACAACATAAGAAAGTTCGGTATGGCTGTTCTCTATAAGTTTGGTACATAATTGTAGTAGGGAGGACGAAAAACCAAAAGCAATGCTACAGTTAGAAGCGTAATAGGTTGTTTTAATTACTGATAAAATAATTGTCATCGTCTCATCTGAATATAAATATGTAATTAACATTTCTCATATCAAAATGAATCGTTTGATACAAAAGAAACGATAAAATTGTACACTTAAGATGTAGCTACTTCTCTAAAGGCTTATTTTAATCAATTCTATCAATTTCGATTTCTTAAATGACGGAACTGAAGGCTTTATGGTCTAAGTAGATAATGGTTTCCATAATTTATTGTATATGTTATAGGAATTAATACTAAACTCAATTGGATTAATTATGATTAATAGTAATTTAAGAACCCATTTTGGTAATTAACAAACATTATTTATACGGATCTACATAAAAGATATTTAGAAATCGGTGACAAAAACTGAAATTCTCTACCTAACGTATGTCTATTCTTATCTTATGTATGCTTATGCTTATTATGGAGAAGCAGCTAGAATGTATGACATCGATATCTTGAATATTTTAACGGTGATGGAGTTGAAAATAATTTTTTAAATCACAACTAGGTGTAAATAGAATGTTTCTATATTGTAATTTTTTTTTATTGTACCTTATCTTCACTTCTAAGCTTTACATTATCTCCATTGTCATTCTCTTCATATATATTGGATGTACTTGCTTTTGGGGTCTCCTTATCCAATAAAAATAATAATTGGTCAAAGTGTTATAGAGAGCTTGTAGATTTCGTTGCCTCTGACATCTACAGCATGTGTAATGAAAATATAATATGTACCTACTCAAATAGAACAAAAATACAAAATCGGACTACCTGATTTTTCTGAAGCTCTAACTTTTTTCATTTCTTTCCTAAAGCAGCTTCTTAATGAATTAATTTTCTTAAGAACTGAATCCTTTGTCGCTAATTGATCCCTTTCTTTTAGTTTATTCCATAACACATCGTATGCTACTTGTTTTTTTATTGCGATTACTATATTCCGAGGATTTTATGTTTCATAAACATGGATTCTTCCTATATATGGATATAAATTCCGTTATGAATTTCCGAGGAAAACCTCTTAAATCTCCCATTATTGATTCAAAAACGCTAGTTCTTTTTAATTTCTCAACGCTTCGGCTCGAACTCAAGTTTGCCGTCCGTCTAGACGTGCCCTCTTCAGGCAAGTGTAAAGTTAAGACGTAACGTGTGTAGGCCCCTTAAGTTACCTACTCCAACCTGAATAAATATGAGAAAAAGTAAAAACAGCTGTGCTGATTGATCAGTGTAATTTAAAAGACATGTACGATAATACACACAATATTTGAAACGCACTAGCACATACATTACTGAAATAAATAAGTGTCTTGAACTACATGTGGAGTAATCTTTACCTATGTATGCAATACTTAAGTTATAATTATATTTCAACTTGTCCTATGGTTCACTAATATTTTGCCTATTTTGAGTTAGGTCACGTAGAACTGTCTTTAACTGCCTATCTAGTTTATAATACTCTTTTAGAAGTACTTCTGCACACACTTACTTTGCAGGGAGACATTATTATCATAGTGCGTTTCTTTCAGAACAACTTTCATCCGTTCAAATATATCGGAATGTGCTTTTCCGATCTGTCCGTTGAGCATATTAGGCCACCCTTCTACATAATTTGTAGTTCTTTGGCGTTCTTCATGGCAAATCCATTTTCGATGAGAATTATCAATCTATTGATCAATAAGATAATCGTTGAATTTAGCAATGGCTTCATTGGTAGGGGAATTTTATATTATACAAAGCCAACCATCTGTAACTTTATTTTCTGGCAGATGAGCTAATGCAGGAGACCTCCTTATGCGGTTCCTTAACTTTTCGCTTTCTTTGTACAAGTGTGTTAGACTAAATCTTGCACTTTAAGCTAAATAGTTTGTTTACAGTGAAAGTTACATCCGTTTATAACTGCACCGGAAAAACTTCTATAGGATTATGTGGTCAAAAAAGTATAAGTTTCTTTTTTAATGAGGAGAAGGGTCTTTCTACGTCACCTCTTTTTTGTCAGGTAGCAGGGCGTATACGGCAGGAGTATTTATTCTTTCTTCTGTACTACCAATATCAACCTGAATTATGTAATTGGTAAACAGTGAATTTCGGCTTTTAAAAGTCGCATGAAGCAGCCAATAACCGACCTCCCTCTATTCCTAATACCACAATTCTGTCTTACATACCATTGTCAATAATGACATACTCTGTCATAAACTCAGAAACCCCTGTATCTTCTCATTTTCTCGGAAGCAATGTAATGACTAGCGATTTATGTCGCTCATTATGTAATACATGTTGCATTGTGTGATATTTGTAACGAAATCCAAGCCTCTATCCCTAGGAACCATAATCTCCTGACGACATATTTGCGATACTGATGTAACCTCTTCTCTTGTTCTTTTTTTTGGCGATACCTATATAAACACTTATCAACTTCATTTTTTGCAATATCTGTAATACATCTGTGGTTGTCCCAGCTTACGACTTTTGATTTTACTTAATCAGTAATAATCGCTCGTGGGCAGTTCCATTGTATCCAGATCCATCGAAGAGTTGAGTTTTTGTTCTTTGCTTTTAAGTTGAACTTGTATTCAGATTAAAAGATAACACTTGCATCAGAAATGTTCTAGCCGTACACACGTAAAAGACACGAATGTTTTTCAATAATTTTGCTGCGCTTACAAGCTTCCCGAAGAGCTAATTTATTTTCATTATATGGAAATATTTATGTAATTCCTATATTGACGCAGTGGGAAATATATATAGATTTAATTGAATAATGAGTAGGGCACTTTTGTAATCATATCTACAATAAACAATAATAGTATATTATCCTATGTATAATGCGATTTTAAAACAGGTAATTAAGGCAAAGGGATAATATCATTTTCATATGAATCCCCATTAACCACTCAAATTCAAAATTTAATAAGGAAATAGGTAATTAAATTAATGGAATATTGATTAAATTGAGGTCGTCTTAGATTTAAAGCTTGATAAAGGTGTGGTTGGCGGTGAATTTATGTTGATACCATACTTCTTCTAAGGCAAAAAGATTAAAAAAAAGTACTTGGTAGCGGCTGTATTTTATTATGTTAATTGTATTAGTTTTTATGGAATTTAAATTAATCATGGTATTCAATCTCGTGAACTTTCTACGTTTAATTGAACAATGATATATATATATATATATATATATATATATATATATATACTGCACTTAGAAATTTAACACACGAAATGGGATTTAAGAAAAGGAAATATTTTCTGAAACCCGAAGGGGGAACATTTCAAGTAAAATTTTTCGACGCCGAAAGGAGAACTTACGAAACGGGAAAACACCTATTGTAGGCACAATGTAATATGAATGAGGGTAATAAGCATAAGCCATAACTATTAAAACTGTATTGACATAATTATTGGCATTTCTAAGTGTAAGTGCGTTTTTACAAGTCACCATACTTATACCATATACAGCGATAAATGGTCGCAATATTGCTTTACACCAAATGTGTGTGTTTTTAAATCAACCGTTTTCACAAATAGACGATACCTTACGACTACGGTAACGCCGACGCTATATGGCGTGAACACGTGATTTGTTCTACTGAAATCGCGGTATTTTTGATCGCCACCATTCCTGTAACCAGTGCCAGTTTATTCATGTTTTCACACGATTCGCCATAATCGGTCACAATTAGTTCAGTATCATTCAAACAGCGTTGCAGGTCAGTAATAAGATGGCCAGGAAAGTGGCAAAGAATGCATACGACCCTTTAACTCTGATTGAACTGATCGGACAAGGACCGTGCATTTAGGACAAAACAATAGATGATTACAAAGATAGATTGAAGAAAACAAAACGTGGACGGAGATTTATCAGTTTCTGATCGAAGATTTTGAAAGCTTGGAGCAAGAGGAAAAAATTGAAGGAAGTAAGTCATCTTGTATCATACGTATGAGATGATGAATACATTTTAAAAAGTTCGTATTTATTTATATAAAAGTAATAATGATTTGTACATGATAAATACAGACACTATATTCGTCATTTACAAAGGAGCCTGTTGGAAATAGTTTGCAAATTCATCTCTTAGCTTATTAGCGCGTTGTCCACCTCTGACGGATCTACCTCGAGGTAGGTTTTGTAACCCTCTTGAATGTGCATCAACATACATGTCACTAGAACGAAAGCAATATCTTTGACGAACAACGTTATGTAAAATTACGGCAGCTTTTACAATATCTTTTGCAAATGGTTTAGAAACATTTAAAGCTCTATGGAAAACTCTTCATTTGTTGCTCAAGATACCAAAAGCACATTCTATAAACCTTCGGACTCGTGTTAAACGATAATTGAAGATCCTTTTTGTCACGCTAAGATTTTATCCTCCAAATGGCCGTAACAGATTTTCACTTAATGCAAATGTCTCAAGTGGCAAGTTTATATTCGTTTCTTGTAAAGTAGTATCAGTATCAGTATCAGAAATATTTACACTTTCTTGAAAAACCGAAGAATCACAATCCGTCTCATAGGCTCCTATGTGTACATAAATAACCTTATAATCAGGATTTGCCACTGCCATCAGAACTATCCAAAAGTAGTGTTTATTATTCAAGTTCATAGAGTCTTATTCAACTCCAACCTCCGAATCCAGTACAGAGACTATACGTTTGAGCAATTGTAGTAATATCACATTAAGTGCATTATTATTTTCTACAGTATTTCAAGCATTACGTGTTGTTATGTTATGCTATTATTGTTATGTGTTTTGTTATTTACAGTTCATACGGTTAATTTTTAATTATTTGTAATAGAAGAAATGAACTTTACTTATCGCAAAGTAACTGCTAACATTTCTTTAGGCGGAATACTTAATCTCATTGTTGTGTTTTCTTTCCACAAAGATTCTTATAAACGCTCTACCAAACAATTAAAAGTATCTTGGCTCAGTCGGAAGTAATTGAAGAATTTTTTTCATGTCGAAGTAATTTTTTTAAGGCACCATCTACGTACCTTGCCTGTAACAAGGGATGAATCCAGAAATGCCGAGCCTCTTTTTGTTTAACTCTTCTTTTTCGATTATGAATTAGCGCCAATAGTAGATTTCTACGTCTTTTACTTCGCGAAATTTTATGTTATCTTTGTGTGTGAAAGATGAATACCATACTGCGACCGTTTATCACGCGCTATAAATGGTATTGCTATGGCGTCGTGTGTAAACGGCCTAACTATTAAAAAGTCGTACGTGAAATATAGTAGGTATTTGATTTTATGTACTGTCTATGGTATCACAAAAATTTCAAAATTGAACGTTGTTTCCGTAATTGTTTAAAAGTCGTTGTAAAACTGATGCTTATTACAAAATGACTAATTAAAATTTGTTTAATTTTAATGAGGAACTATGAAACCATCACATTTTGAAAGACCTTAGCCCAATTTAATCTCGAGTTAGAAAAAAAAAACATTTCCTGTTATATCCTATGAATACTTTTTCTATTTAATAAGGTTTATTATAAGGTTTATTAATATAATTAATAAAAAACCAGCTGCATCTATGTATCTGCCTAATTAAGTTAGACAACATCCTATTATATTACTGCATAACATACTTAAAAGTATTAATTTGGCAAATCTAATAAGTGTGAAATTTAATAACTTTAATTACCTACAATTTTTAAGAAAAGCAGTGTTCCCTATTTATGCTAATGCCTTCCTCTATAAGTATTTAAATTTGAAAAAAAATTATCCCATCATAAAAAAATGATATATTATTTGCTTAATGCATCTTGCTAAAGTATAATTTAATACACAAACAATATTCTGTTTTTATTAAAATCTTAAAGTATGCATAAATTTCAATTGCAAAACTGCACTGCCAATACATAGTGGCTTATTGGCATTAATAGGATCTTGGTGGTTTAATTTATATACACAGCCGCGGTTAAACAAAACAATGGGAAAAGGTTTTTATTCTTCACGTTTACTTATATACATACCTAATATTTATATATTAAAAAACTACGTTTTATATAGATAGTAGTACACCATGATTGTTTCACAATTTCAATCAAGCTAGAAGAAGGTGCGGCTTGGTGGTGGTAGTTGTGACGGCGGCGGTTGCGGCGGCAGTAATGGGGTTCCTAATGAACCAGTCTCACCTTGTCTATAAATTACAACCAACTCCATGCTATAACGGTTTGATATGGCTAAGATAACCACTTACATCACAACGGGGGGTAAACACCCGCTGTGCTCGCCGTTCACTACAACTGACTGTAATCAACTTTAAAACCGAATAAAACATTATAAAAACTTATACTGCATCTTAAAAATAAAATCATAACTATTCGCATTAAGCGCATTATAACAGAGATACTAAATTAAGTACCTACACGTGAGACTTCATACGTGTGTAGCAACGTTCCAATTTTGCATAATCTAATTTTTTTTTTAATTTTTACCCAATTCTCGAAGTCATTTATTATTTTTGAATAAACAAGAAGTATGAAATTTATATGCAAATCACTAGTATTGTGAGTAGTTAAACTTTTTGAAATGCTAAATACTTTGATGCCATTGTACAAAAAATCATTTTCTACCATTATATAGAAAATCTACATAAAAAAAAATTGTAAAGGATAATATCGTTGTTTATGTATTTTGAAGAAACCATTAATTTCTTAATGCCTTACTACGTACAATTTGCATAATTCTACGTAAAAAGATATAGCGAACTATAAGTTTTGATTAATTAGTAATATTAGTAAACCACAATTTAAATTTTTACTACACATTTGCATATGAATAAACATTTTTGTTCATGTAAATGCCTTGGAAATTAAAATAAAAATTTATGGATTAAAAAGGATTTTTATTTTTTCATATTTTGGGTCTACATATCTATTTAAACTTTTTTTTCTATGTTACTCCATAATATCACTATGAAAGTGTCGAAACATTTCGAGTTAGATTTCTTATGTTTTATAATCTCATTCAAGGTATTGTAGCAGTATTAAAACTTTCATTTGACGACCTCATTAAATTTACGCACATTTAGAATGTACATTATATTACATAACTATTTGCATCAATTAAAAACGCCAGGAAGTAACTATACGCATTAGTTTTTTCCATTCTTCTACATTAATCTTTATTAACTATAAATTTTACTAAAATTTAATGCAAGCATGTAATCCCATCGTCGAGTTTTAAATTATAAGGCCAAAGTAATGAAACATTAACGTTAAAGAATATACAACGTGATCAACCTCATGTGTACTGTAGTGGTATAACAAAAATCCCTAGTTGTTAATATTGTTGTGTTTTGCAGTTGGCTGCTTTGGATTTTTAGTGTGGTTTTAGTCGTTTTAGTTTGTGTCGTATTATACCTTCGTTTTTCACTTTTGTATTTTCTTGAGTTATTTACAAACTGTCTATATTAAGACAAATTATATATTCTGAATTTCAAATTGTGATATCGAATTTAATCGTCATGCCGTTTTCAACCGAACACGACACATTCATTGTTGTGGCTCATTTTCGTAGCGGCTTCCAAGATGGTAATGGGCAATGGCATTATTCATTGCAATCATGCATCGATCAATTTACTGTTGAGTACCCAAATGAAAATATTAGTTACGAAACATTTAGTCAACATCGTAAACGATTGATAGCTCGATTTATGGAAACTGGTAGTGTTTTAAAACGCAAACGTGAAGCTTCGGCTACTGTCTTAACAGAGGACACCTTAGCAGATATCCAAGCAAGGATGAATGCAAGCCCCAATAAATCTTTGCGAAAACTATCTGCACAAACACGTATGAAAAATTTTACCATACAAACATAATTTTACATAAATAATTTTTAGATGTATCCTATGGAAGTGTCCACACTGCAGTAAAGAAGAGTTTACATTTGTACCCGTACAAGGTGTCGGTATTACAACAGTTGCGAGATAGAGATTTTCAGCTTAGAGTAAACTACTGTCAATGGTTCAACAATACGATGAACAATGATTTACTGGATGTATCTTTTTTTTTCTGATGAAGCTTGGTTTCATCTGTCCGGTTACATAAATAGCCAAAATTATCGTACGTGGTCTGCAGATAATCCACATGTATTTCGAGAAACTACCTTACACCCTATCAAGGTCGGTGTCTGGATAGCAATGTCGCGACAACGAATATTTGGACCAGTATTTTTCGATGGCACAATTACTGCGGCAAGATACAGGGAAACACTTTTAGAACCATTTATTAATAATTTGGATGATCGTGAATTACGAAACGGGTATTTCCAGCATGACTCCGCTACCCCACATACTGCACTGGCTACAATGAATTATTTACGAGACTTCTTTGAAGATAGAATCATTAGTGTAAATTGTTGCCCACCGAATTCACCAGACTTGACACCGTTAGACTTTTTTCTTTTTGGTTATTTGAAAAACAAAGTGTTCAGCAGAAGATTGCACACTCTTCAAGAATTGCGAGATGCTATAACTCATGCAGTTCATAATATTAGTGCCGAAATGTTACAAAATGTATTTGCGAATATGCAACGTATGGTGAACTTATGTTTACAATTTAATGGCGGTCATTTTGAACATATGCTGTAAGCAAAGTGTGATAACTAATGTGTACCTAAGGAGTTAAAAAAAATTTGTAAAAGACATTGTCATTCCATAAACATGTACTGTAAATTTTATTTAATTATAATGAAATTATAACATTTAAATACTTAAGATTCATTATTTTGTAATGATTTAATCCAATCATTAAATAATATTTTATTTATTTTGTTGTATTTTATAGGGATGCAGTATCTAAGCAAATACAAAATAGTCATTATTTAAATTAAGATAATATTTTATAATATGTATAAGTTAATGACCTTCATACAGATTTGAAACTGATCGTAGTTTTTACTCGAACCATGCTCTAGAGTAACTAGAGCAATACTGCTTCTTACCAACCTATCAGTGGTACCAACGTAAATATTTTGATCACGTGGTATACACTTCAGATTGATAACTCTGTACATATTTGATAGTTTCTTTACACCATTTCTAGTTGAAGAATCGCTGGTATTGTGCTATGATCTCTATAAAAATTCTTTAACCTCCTCAGTGAATTTGTACATTATACTGTACATCATCCTGTATTATTCTTATTGGGTATTTTTGGAAAAAAACATGAGAACATTTTTTAAAGATATTTTTCAGGTAAATTATGATTTGTTATTGCTATACAATGTTAATTTTTCCAATTTATCAACTATTTCAACAAATAAAAAATGTACAGTATACTGTACAATTCATATCAAAATGGAAATGTGGTTCTAATACTACCAATGTAAGATTAAAATATTTTATACAAGGTACTTGTTTATTGACACTGAACATTCAATTTAAATATAATACAACAATAATCAAATAAATTGAAAAAAAAATCATTTTTGGTGGTAGTCTAAGAAACGATTACGTTTTTGATTTAGGCACAAGTGTACCTTACATTTTTTACAAAAGAAATGTGACCTGAATTTACCACATCCTTCATTTTTACATCTTGTTGGTTCCTTGTTGCTGTCATGTACAGGTAGATGATAAACATTGTCAAATTTTACAGCAGCAACAGGTCTTGATTCGTATCCACATCGACTTTTTTTCGGTTCTTGTTCCAAACATGTTGAAGTGGATGGTCTCCCTCGCTTTTTTGTGTTGACCACTTTTCCAACTTTAATTAGTTCTTCGGCTAACAGCAAGTGATAATGGAGTAGGTCCAATACATGCTTTTTCTGGACCGAAAGCTGATGGCATGCAATTTTGTACTCTAGCCACGAGTTACAAACAGCAACGTCAATTGCATGAAAGATGAGTCTGAGCGTCCATTTTTTGATCTTACATTTATTCTGTATAGGCTAATAAATCTGTTTAATAGATTAACACCACCCATTTCAGCAGTATACTCTTTGATTACCGCCGGTCTTGAGATCTTAATTTTTTCTTTTTTAGTTTTATCCCATCTTGCAACTTGATCAGGTTCACCAAGCCCTACAAAATTGGATGCAAGATCCACAGCTTTGTTGTCTAACCATCTTGTTAGGACTACATCTCGCAACTAACTACTTCTTCACTAAAACCTCTTTGTTTTTCCTTTTAAGTTTTTTTTATTGGTCAACGGAGGTTTAACAAATCTGTTGATTCTGGCAGTGCATGAAGTAAATATTAGTCTAGATTTTAATATTTGTAGAAGATGAAACGATGAAAAATAATTATCAAAAAATAGAGTGTGTCCTGATTTTTCTAAATACGTGGCAAGTTCCAGAGAGACGGCGCACCCAAATCAAAATTTTTTGTATTATTTTCATTAAGTTCAGTAAACTTGCCTTGATATAGAATGAAGTCGTACAATAGTCCACCTTTTCCACATAGCAAAAAGTTTTTCACGCCCCATGGTGTCGGCTTGCCTTTAACATATTGCTTAACACTCAAGTTTCCTGTAGAAGGAATTATCTGTTCATCAATTGATACAGCTTTCTCAACCGGTAATTCATTTGATCTTTTTTTAATGGCCGTATAAATTGGACGCACTTTACGGAATACATCAACAAATCCTATCTTGGTTGGGTTATTTACTCGGGTATTGTGCAACCTTTCATCATCAGTACTATTACTTTGTCTGGGCCATTGTGATGGTACATCAAAATTATTAGCTAAATGTAAATAGTTACGTAATTTGAAAAATCGCTCTCTCGACATTCCGGAATCGTGGAATATACCAATCTTTATCCTAGGATCCCAGTACAAATCGACCCTTCTGATACCAAGTGTACCAATTGTAATATGTAGAGCTACTAAAACTTCAATTTCAGAAGCATCACAATTCGAAAATCTACTATTGTCATTTTGCATAGCGTACATGTTAGTGCACTCAGCTGCCGTTTCAAAAACTGATTTGAGTACATATTTGGAAAAGAATGAAAGATGTGACAAAGAAGAATATTCCTCATGTTCCACAATAAAGTCTGAAGGTTGTCGTTTTGTGAATATTTTCTTTTCCCAAGAAATGGCGTCTCGCGTAGTAATAATATCTGAGAAACTGACATCAGGATAGTCTGGGTCATTCACATTTTTACTGAAATTAGTCACTAACATACCCGCATCATCATCATCGACGTCATGAACAACATTAGGCCTACCTTCATTTTCAATGTCCATCATCTCAATCGAATTATGATTTAGTAATAAATTGGTCTCACATGGCTCACTCATGTCCCGCATAACACTACCCATACTAAATTCTTTGTCAATATCACTCTGCCACTATTTTCGTCATCACTTAATTCACAATCGGAAATGTCACCCGTTTCTAACACATGTAGCAACTCTTCTGTTGTTAACTGTTTGTTTTTAAACATACTGAAGAAAATATATCAGTGGTTTAATCACTGGACGCAACTCAGAAAACAGACAGTGCATAACCATAACTTTATTTCGGTTTTAGTAATAATTTTCATCTAAGGTGTGACAATCCGAGATTGTACAGTTTACTGTACATCAATTTTTTAACTATAGTATAAATTTATTTAAAAGTGTTCAATCGATAAATAAATACAGTCAAACTCACTTAAGACGAGCACGGATAAAACGAGATTCTGAATATAACGAGCGTTTCGTAGGTAAATGATTGAAATTATATTAGTTTACGTATTAATTTTTCTCGCTTATTAGGTTCACGTTTCACGGTAAAGATGAGCAAATTTCAAATTTTGTAGTAGTTTTTATATACATACTAAAAGCCGTTTCAAGTAAATATTTGTTAAGAATTTTTGGGATTTCCGTAATTACGTTTCACAGAAAAGACGGACACATTTTAAAAGACTTAAAATAGATTAAAAGAAATTACCTACTGCTTAGAATTCGCTTATGCCTTCCGGCTTACCAATTGTACACATTGTACCTGTTTTACAAATGAATGCAAGGTATGTAGTTTCTGGTCAGTTGTTACTTTTGCAGCAAGACGTGAGGTTGAAAAGTGGCTTCAATAAAACGCAAAACACTTTTAATTCGCGAGAAAGTTGAGATAATTCGGGAACTAGAAAATGGTGCAAAAAATTCCTCGACGTGCAAAAAATATGGTTTACCATCATCTACCGTGTCAACGTTGTGGAAAAACAGAAAAACTACACTTGCAGCATTCGGAAACAGGTTAACTGACGTGAAAAAATTAAAAAAATGTACTAGAGATGATATTGATAAAGCGCTAATTGTGTGGTTTAAAAACCAAAGAAGTGCCGGTTTACCCATTAATGGGCGCATTTTAAAAGCGCAGGCAGAGAAGTTCGCGGAACAATTAAATTATACAGACTTTAAGTGTAATAATGGGTGGATTGATTGCTTTAAAAACCGCAATAACATTGTGTATGGAAAAATAAATGGTGAAGCGAAATCATTGGACACTAACGTTACGGGTGAGTGGTTAAAAAGTGTTTGGCCGGAATTACGACGAAAATTTAAAGATGAAAACATCTACAACGCCGACGAAGCCCGATTATTTTTCAATTTAACGCCAGATACCACTTTAAAATTTAAAAATGTATTGGTGGAAAAATGTTGAAAAATTGTCTCACTGTTTTAATTTGCGCCAATATGACGGGAAGTGACAAAAAGAAAATTGATGGTAATCGGAATATCACGAAATCCTCGCTGTTTTAAAAATGTTAAGTGCCTACCAGTTGACTACACCTCTAACAAGAAAGCTTGGATGACATCTACAATTTTTGAAGAGGAAATTAGAAAATGGGATGATAAATTACGACGTAACAATCGAAAGATTTTATTATTGGTTGATAATTGCCCAGCGCATCCTGAATTGCAAATTTATACCAACATCATCCTTATTTTTTTACCACCAAACACAACGTCTATCCTTCAACCCATGGACCAAAGGATTATCAGGAGTTTTAAAAATTTCTACCGTCGCATATTAGTGTTACAGTTAATCGATCGAATGGAAAATAAACAGGATCTTAAAATAAGCGTGTTAGATGCAATTCGCCTAAGGAGTGATGCGTGGAATAATCTGACCCCCACAACAATTCAGAACTGTTACAAAAGAGCTGGTTTTGTTTCTGCTGTAAATGAAAGTTTCGAAGAAGAAGACGGTCTTCCTTTGTCTTCTTGGTTAGAAAGTAGAGACATCAATAATTTTAAAAAACTGCGCGTCCTTAGATGACTACGTAGGTATTGATGCCGATGTGATTACTTCGGGTTCAAAACTGTCGAAGAAATTATACAAGAAATTACAGAACGGGAAGCTGAAAGTGATGAAGGTGATGTAGACAGTAATGAGTGTGATAAACCCATGCCTGTTACACTCGCTAAAGCAGGCGACGCATTGGCATTATTGACGCGATTTTTTGAAGAAAACGGTAGTAGTGAGCAAATATTTAAATCTATAAGTGTTTTAAGAGGCAGTCTCAATGATGCTAAATTTAAACCAAAATGTCAGCTAAAAATAAATGAAATTTTTAATAATTCTCCTAATGCTTAAGAGATATTCCGCTTTTTAATGCAAAATAATGTATTTTTATGCGTAATAAACGATATTTTTAAACACGTAGTGTCCTTTTTAATTTTTAGAGTTTCTCGGACATAACGTTTAACGAGCAAAAACTAGCAGTCCCAGAGATCTCGTTTTAACCGAGTTTCACTGTATATAGTTCCGAATTGAATATTTTTTTAAATGAATATACTTATTAAGATAACAAAAGTTTTGCGAGAATTATATATTATTCACTTTTGTATTGGGCTTCTGCAGCTGATTGCAAACAGACGTTTTTAACAAGGCTGTAATAGTTCGATAAATCTACTACAGATGTCGGTAATGCGAATACGAAAGAAAGACATGTACAGTATATTGTACAAAAAAGTTCAAAATATCAAACCATTATTTTTACAGAAAAAGAGCCAATTTGAAAATGAGTGTACGGTATACTGTTCAATACTTGGCAAATGTTGTTTTAAGAAAACAACCACTGCTCATTGAGGAGGTTAAAAATTAAAAATCATAAGGAATTGATGTAACATTTTAATAGAATTACTTCAGCGTATTTTGGTTTATTCTTTAGAATGGTACACAGTTGGAGTGTGTAGAAAAGTGATGTTTTTCAACTCGAGCTTAAAATTTTTGACATGAGCTTAGCGATTTACTGATAAATATGTTAAAAACAAGTATTAATAATGAAACGGTATACTTGACGTTTTTAAGTTATTCCATCTTAGTTTGCATTAGAGCAGGCCATAGAAATCTAGGGAGAGTGTGGTATCACTACCAAAAGAACAACAAGTTACTACGGTAGCTTGGCTTTTGAAAATTGTTATGAGTGAAACTAGTGCAGCGTTGCAACATAGCGTCTCACACCTTTTAGACTTTGCACGAAAATCATTGAATTTCGAGTGGCCTATTAAAAAAAAAGTAAATTTTAGTCTTCAGACGTCTATTACCTATATAAAACGGGAATTGTAGATTCTTTACATTGGTCATAAATGACAACATCGTGTCTCATCTAATACAATGAGATGTTTTGTTAACCAAATCTGCGTAGAAAGTAATAAGAATGCCTTCTCCTTTTTTCACTCTTCCAATATAAAGAACAGGGGAGAAATATGCAGAAAATCCAAAGCGCAATTTCATAAGTAATCCAATGTGAAGACTTGCTTTTGTAATAACATTTACCTACTGCATTTTTTCTTTCTTGTCTTGGTTATTAAACATGGTGTAAAGGTATATATCGTCGGTGAAAGTGTGAAACAACGTATCTTGAAAATCATAACTTTTCAGTAAACAAAGAAAACTGTTTAAAAATGTTCATATTTTATTACCTTTTTTTGTTTAAATGCCACATTAATGGACTTTAAAATAATTCATTTACTTAAATTATAAATTTCAAATTGTTTATTATTTCTAATTGAGTTACGTGTTTTCACACAGAACAGTAGCTGACTTACGTGATATCACTTACTCATTTCAGGGGAATTATCCAAAATCTGCATCTGCATGTGATTAATTTGTTTTTGTTAGAATAATTCATAATAGGTAGTACGCTGTTTTTATGAATTTAAAAAAATTGTAGCCAGATCCTCATAGTATTCTTGTTACTTCTTTCGTCTTTTATGAATTTATGTTTGGAAAGAGGAAAATATATAATTCTATAAGAGTTTAGGCAACACAAGGAACGAACCATTTTTAATCATACTGTATACAACGTTTGATATAAATATTTTCAAACATTTTCAAACATTAGCTAATGTGTTGTACAGAGTGGCCAACTTAGAATGCGAGGTACTGTATCTGGAAAACTATCCATCGTAGAGGCTGGCGCAAAAAAAGTTATACTAAAACGGCCAATACAAAAACCTGGAAAATATTTTCAAGTTTCTGAAATGGCCACTAGGGGGCGTAACTGCAATCTTGTATCTAAAAAAGTGATGTTTCTGTGAATTCTGCTATATTAACCTAATAAAAAAATAACTGATCTTTAAAGTAGAGGATAATCTGAACTTTTTTTGTTTGGAACTTTTTGACGTGTGTATAAAAATAAAGTGGTGGGGGGTATTCAAAGATTTCCTTAAATAACCCCCTGTATCTTCGAAACGGCTAAGCCGATTTTAACAAACCTGGGCGCGTTGAAATGAGCTATTCTTGGGCTACAAATGTTAAAATAATTGAAGTTTTGTTAGTTTCACATGTCGTTGCTAGAGGGCTTTGTTCGACATTCCGACATAAACGGTTAATTTTCGCACAAAATTTAAATGCATTGGTATGACTTTTTTTCATGAACAAGTAGCTAAATGATGCCTAAACAAGCTCGCGAAAACCGGATCTCTATATCTTGTTCCTAACCTAAAATATCGGCTAAAGAAAACATTATACGAAAATCCCTTAAATTTTTATTCTTTTTTAACTAATTTTTTTGGAATTGTTTCTATTATGTAAGTTGTGGCCCTAAAAAGGACCGATTTAAAGTAGGAAGGTTTTTAATGCCCCCGTAAATGCTCGAAATGCTGACCATCACGCTCTATGCATTGCTGAAGCCTCTCATGACTAGGCAAAACTGCAGCTTCAATTTCGGCTCTCGGTATGTTACGTATTGCGTTACGAATCCGGTTTTTATATCTTCTCTAGTAGTAGGTTGAGTCTGAAACATGATGTCCTTTAAGCGCCCAAGTTTGTTAAAATCGGATTAGCCGTTTCGAAGATACGGGGGGTGATTTAAGGAAACCTTTGAATACCCCCCACCACTTTATTTTTATAGATACGTCAGAAAGTGCCAAACAAAAAAAGTTCATTATCCTCGACTTCAAAGATCAGTTATTTTTTTATTAGGTTAATATAGCAGAATTCACAGAAACATCACTTTTTTAGATTCAATATTACAGTTATGCCCCCTAGCGGCAAGTAATTTTTTTCTTCTCTTAGATACACATTTTCATTTTAAATATAAAACTGGATGTATTTTAACAATAAAACGTTATTTTTTAAAGTCTTTTTAAATAGGTGCCTATAATGTTGTGTATTATCTAAGTGACATAGAAAGAAGAACATCCAGTAATCATCAATTTATTTGAACAATTTTTGGTATACAAGTGTATTCGAGTTAGACTAGTAAGCATTCCATGCTATCTGTAACTCATGCTGCAGAGCCACTAGAGTTTGTGGGGGGTGAGGTAAATTGAGCAATCTTCTTCCCATAATATCCCAGACGTGCTCGATGGGTGAAAGATCGGGAGATCTCGGTGGCCAAGACAACAAGCTACTGATTGGTCTTAAAATTAGCCAAAGAAGCCCTAGCAACGTGAAGTCGGGTGTTCTCTTGTTGGAATGTGCTGTTGGGGATGGTCGGTCTGAACATAAGGTACAATATGGGGTTCTACGATCTGCTGGGTGTAACGCGCAGCGGTCATGTTACCTCTAATGAAGACCAAAGGTGACCTACTTCCAATAGCAATAGCCGTATCATAACTCCAACTGTGTGGTGCACATGCCTTTCCACAGAAAATTGGGGATATTGTCTTTCACCACGTCGTCTTCTCACCCTTGCACGACCGTCATGCATACACCACGCTAGACAATCACGTCGGTGCCCAGGGGTCAGTGGTAGCACAAAATGGTGACGATATGAAAAGAGGTCAAAGGTTCTTATCCGGCGATAAACAGTCGCCCTTCCATGTTCTGCAAACCACTGGTCCGCAATCGCCCGTGTAGACGAGAAGCGCTTCCGTAGAGTCAATACTCTAAAACGGCGATCTTCGGCTTCTTCGTGTACGGCCCTTTTGGTTCCATGCGCGAACACAGACTGCCACAGTGTTTAAACTCCGTTGCGTTCTATCGGCTATATCTCTCATAGGCAAACCAGCCTCTCGTAAGCCCACAATTCGACCCCTATCAAACTCGCTTAACTGCCAAAAATTTTGGCGTCTTCATACTCGAGGCATCGTGATTCAATTAAAGAACCTTTTTATAATGTGTTTTACACGTCTTAAATGACAATTGTAGTTACAAATGTTTTTAAGGCTACGTGATCGTAAATGTTTTTGAAAGAGGTTAACACAAAACCGCTAGAGTAATATGGCTAAAAGATTGATCGTTTTTTATCTTAACATAAACAAATATATTACCAAAAATTTTTTTACAAATTATTCATTATTACTGGGTGTTCTATGTCACTTAGTATATTTAATATCTATATTTAGAAGTCTTAATATTGTAGGAAACATCAGGTAGATTGTGTTTTATGGTTACAAAAATGTTTTATTTTAGAATTTCACTCTTTCTAAGTATGTACTGCCTATACCTATTAAATCATGTAAAAATCATGGCCTTCCCCCTATCGCTCAGCTTATGGGTGAGCAACATTCAGCTTATGGCTTTAAACAGTAAAACAGTTACAATTTAATCGGTTGTAAATTGACTGATTCAAAAGAATTAAGAAAAGAGACTTCACTTTGATTTAACCTCCTTCTTGCTGGAAGATCTAGTTTGTACTTAATTCTACCATTATATTGGTCATACATTAAACATTTTATTTGGTTTACAGTTGGATTACCAACTTTGGTTCCAGGCCTGGTTGATACATACTTTAAAATAAGGTTTTCGAGCCAACCATGTTACTTTCCAGTAGTCACTTGGTAGGTAAATAAAATTATTTTTCAAGCGTCTTTCGATTGTGTCGTGGACACTGTCCACCTCCATTTGGGCCAAGCAACTTCTAGAAGATGGATGCATTCTTTTCTTTCCGGAAACTCAAAAGGGCATTGGCCATTTTTATTCTGACAGAAGCATCCATCGCTCCAAAGAATAATCGGAATGCTGTAATCGGAAACGTATGTGCTGATGTAATGTAAAATGTGAATGTCTATGAATTTAAATCAGCTTTCGTCTCATCACACCAGTAGCAGATGGTATGTTTTGATGCTACATTGTAAATCCTAAAGTTATGGCAGCAAATTTTCGTCTTGTAATATAACGCCTAAGCGTTCAACATCGGGCATAGCTTCACTACCTGTATGTCCATAACTAAAGGGGTTGCAGTGCCCTTCAAAGCCTGTTATTTACCGCGGTTCTTCTGTTATCGAGCATTTTCTTTTCGCTGTATGTGCTTTTGATAACTCTCTTGGCCGTTATTTTGCATTCGTGTGCAATACATGTGTCGCACCAATCTTTTTTTGGGGAATGCAAAGCAATTTTCTTTTCTTTCATCTTTTACAAAACTGGGCCTTGACAGAGGATCTAAAGAATTTTCATTGCAGTTTTTACAATATTCATCATAATGGCTTTGAATTGTGTGGAAGAAGGACTCCAAATACAGTTTATATGTAGACTTCCTGCAATAATGTGATGGAAGTTTTGGTAAAGAGCCGAAAAAATTATTGATGGCTTGGTTTTCTTTGCTCAGGATTTGAAGTCATACTTGGTTGGACCATTTCAGAATAATATATTGTACAGGTATGTTTCTTTGATTCCTAATGTCACCAAAAACATTTTTTTTACAAACATGAAGAACTTCTCCCGTGCTCTTCTTTAGTTTGTACACTATAGTCTCTCCTCTTCTCGAATGGTCTGAGCTTTTTGTTTTCGTATTTTCGTTGGTCATCATTTCCGATATAAAAGTTTTTTTTGTCCCATAACAGAGACCAGAATCTTTTAAAAATTCTGTTTCTTTCATTTTCGACAAAGAAGGACAGTGCCTTTTTTTGGAAACGTTGCACACGGTGGACCTGCAAGGCGGCCGTATTTGTCGAACAGACCACCTCGTTCATACTTCCCCTGTTTGTTTTTGGTTCACCCTCTATACTCAATACCGATTTCTCTATCTTTTTTGCTTTTTTCATCAGAGAACGATGTCAAAGCAAGTTGGTGTTTTGATAATTCGTATTAAGTAGCCGAATTATGTTCGCTGTAGTCATCACATGGCGGGGAAAGATCATTCGAAGGATCTACTGATGGAGAACCGTCTTTAGTAGCAAGCAAAAGTATTTCGTCCTTGACATTGTTGCAGTCACTGTCGATATCCATCGGAAGATCATGAGAAGATTCATTCGTTGTGAGTGCGTTGTTAAGTGCAAGTTGTATAAGTGCATTTCCTCGGGAAATCATTTTCCTGTGAAAAACAATTTCCCATGTTTTACATTTCGAAATAAGTAATTTTCAAAAAATTTAAAATAATAATTGGAACAATGAAATAATTAATGAAGTTAATCAAGTAAATGCATTGTGAAAAGGAGTAACATAAACGGGAGACAGCGGACACAGGTTGTGAAAAGACGTATCTAAATCAACAACAAAACCAGCGATTTTTTTACATTAACCACTTTCACACGATTAATTTAACGTGATTTTATGAAAGAGAAGAGGAAGAAGCTAATGTTTCAAAAGGTAATTACGTGGAAACACGACTAAATTAAATACAAAACATAAAAAGTGCTCACCAGAAACCAGGAGAGACTCTTTCTAGGTCGGTCAGCACTGCACTGTTCGAGTTACGTTTATTTACTTCCGACGCCGGGCAGGATCAGTTGCACGGTTTCACAAAACCTCCTCTCAAGACGCACGTGGCTTTATGAAACCTGATTGGTCACTATAGGACCCTTCGCGCCATTTTTTTGAACAATTTGAATATAAAAACGTAAAATGCCACTTTTGCGACTTGCGTGGTTTCACACTTTGACCGTCAATATCCAAACTTAGTCAATAGGTAACCGGAACATCCAATTAATTTAGCCTATTCGGGAAATCCACAGAACTTTACTTTATAAGTAATCAAAAGTGAAGATTTTCTTTCGTGATGAAATTTGCTGCGTCGTTCTTTTCTTTACTGTTACGTACACATGAAAGTAAATAACCAAAAATGTACCCATTTAAGTCGTAACTAAACGGAATTGAGCACATGATTGCTACTTTCGTATCCACGGACAATTTAATAATAATAATAACAGATGGGATATGTTCAATCGAAAAATTTGAAATAATCTTGTCCGTGTGCGAACAAAAATTTAGCCACATTGTAGGAGAACATTTGGATAAAACAAGTCATAATTTCTGAACCTTATCTGGATGGAGGTTCAGAGCCCATTTCCTTATTGTTATAATCTTTACAAAAACCCCATGCCATTTCAATAAGGGTATAATACACAAGGTTATGGTAAGGTGGCAATCGTAAAACTTCATATCCATGCCTAATCAAAGTATTATCAACTACATTATTTTTCTATCTGGACGTAAGGGGTTGAATATTGTTCCACAGTTACTTTTTTGTAATTTTTCCCTCAGTTTCGACCCCGTACGTAACCAACCACTCCCGCAGCTGATCTTCCTTACTAGAAAATGAAGATGGCTTGCACCGAATGATACGATACGTTATCCATAATCATCACACAATTTCCGGGGTAGTTTGGACAGTAATTAGCTGTTTAATTACCCAATTTCGAAACCAGTCCGCCTGCATAGTCTTATGATAATCCCGATCCTTGTTCCCCAAATCGAGTAAATAGTCGCAGTTTTCCTAAAACTCTAAATTACACCGCGAGTGTAAAATGGTATATCTTTTACCTTCACTTTTAATTTGGAATGGATTACTAACGTGATTTTGCATTCTCCTTTGTACAGGATAATCTTACTTACTCTTCAATTGAAAGTAATTTGGATATTTTTAACTGCACTCAAATTGGCTCTAGTGATTCGTAATCAACTCATTCAAAATATACCCTAAACCAATCTTTTTTAAACGTAGGTAAACATTTATACTTTACAAACTCCATGTAATAGATACGCCTTAGTAATTGGGCGCAATATTCCTGTTAAGGGGAGTATCCTGCACATATCTGACATTATGGCCTGAGCTTTGCAGCTGCAGAAATTTTCTCAAAAACTTAATTTCATTTCACATACATTTTTCTGTCCATTGACACGTTTGTGTTTATAACCCATTGATTTAAAAATTTTAAATAATGCCGCTCGACATCCATCAAAATCGAAATCTGTGTTATCGTAATGATACAATTTTTCCAAAGTAAAATATTCATTTTTCGAATTAAATTACCATATTAGTCATCGTAGATTTTTCGGAAAAGTGAAATCCCAAAACTCAGACTTTCCGCATTTACCACACAATGTAGGATTTAAATTTTGAGACCCTGCCGTTGCGATGCCTATACGTACTTAATGTGCGCATGAAAATGTGATTTAAGTTTTTACGTACTTAAATGTATCCGACACCATTACGATAAGTTACCTGTTGATTTCCCCGTTGAATTATTTTTAAGGTACTTATAGCACTCTTTGCGATGACTTTTGGTATTTTCTCAACAAATTATTATTATTAATTTAATATGAGACTCTTTCATTACTTGTGTTACTTAAGTAGGCAACACAGCGCGATTACTTTTGATTGGACGGCGTCAAGTTGACTGGTTGTCATTTTGACAAATGGAAAAAAAATATCATAGCCTACTCTAATTCAAAATAAGATATGTAGACTATATTTTTGTATTCTCTTTTAACAAGAAACTTGGAAGTAAGATTTCGTATGTTCATAAAAAATATTTAGTACTCATAGTATGTTGTGTAAATATGGGTAATGTGGTGTATTTAAATATTTTTGTTTCGGTAGTTAGGTAAATGGTCAAATTGTGTTGGCAATTCAGTCTTAGATTCATCTAGGTGAGTTAAAGCTAACCCTTTAAAATACTTGCCTTTTGGATTTTTTATGGTGTATAACTTAAATATAAAAATACATCATAAAAATCCCAAAAGATAAGTGTTTTAAATATGTGTAATAATGGTGCAAGTTTACGTTTTCATACTAAAGCTAACTTCTCTGACCTAGAAAGAATAGAGGCCATCTGTCTTAAGAATGATGCACCGATCAAGATTCTCCCGGCAGACTAATGACACTAGACTGTGGTGACATGGAGACTTACAACAGTAAGTTACAACAACTACTTGACGGAGTGGGAGTACAAACAAATACCAAAAGACCCCACACCTGGTATGTCCTAAAACGGACACACCAGGCGCTGGAACAATAAAAGGGAGAGTTCTCCGATTACCAAAGAACCAAACTAATCGTGAGCTTGAGAAATTCTCCCTGTCGTTCATTAGCACACTATCTTCTAGGCAAAACAGTATCGGGAAAAACAGAGTCTTTGGTCAACCGCACTCCCTCCATAAAATTCACAATGAAGTTCTAAAAAATATATATTGGATTACTCAGTGGCTCGGTGGTTAAGATGTCAGATTCGTAGCTGAAATGGACCAAGTTCGAATCGAAGAGTAATTAAGTGCTTGAGAAAAAATCAGAGATAAATGAAATCTACTCAAGTGCGAAATCAGTCCTAAGGACTAAGCTTGATGAAGGAAGCAGAGACCGTTTCCGAAACTTCGCACTACAAAAAGAAAAACTGTGGTAATAGGCCGATCACTGCAACTAATAAGAGACCACAGTTACAAAACACTTATAATACAGAAAGATAGTATATTTACGTAATTTCAAACTTATTTTAAATTAAAGAAAATGTAACTGGTGCAGTTCGAAATGTTAATATTGAGAACAGCTATACCCATATTTTCGTCATTAGCCATTAAAGATGAATCAAAAGGCACTGTTGTTTCAGTCGTGTCGGGTGTTTCTGTGTATGCTAATGATTGTGCTTTGCTTATGTTCGTACCATAAATTATCGATGTAGAAGACGAATTTTCAGATGAGCCAAGTGTTAACGCGCGTGAGCTTAATGTAGTACTTGATTTATGTATGAACTTATTTGCAACACATATGTTTGCATTCAAACAGCTTTTGTGTAATCCTAGGCGACGGTACTGCTCCTCCAAACGTCAAGTCCTTTTAAGGTAATTACATTTGTTCCATGTCCTGCTAATACCGTACCACTGATTCTTTGGAAACAGTGCTCGGTGTACTCTTTCAGATTATCCAATTTTAAAAATAGCGCGATTTTGAATGGCATACCTCCAAAGGAATGTATCCCGGCGCATTGTCTGATACAGCTTCCTTTGGAGTATAGCAGAATTGATCGTTTCCAGTTTCAGGTATCAGTGCTGCGAATTTCCGGATAAGACTTATCCACAATGGTAAAGTGATACTAATAATATTCGGGGTTTTTTAGTTTTATTGTTCAGAATATTAATAATAAAAACATCGCCTCTATCTTGAACATCCACAACTATCATTTTATTTAATTCGTCTTTAAAACATGTTGCACTTACAACCATTACTAAATCCACCTAAAAGAAAGTTATAAAGATTCAAGCACGAGTAAGTCAATCTGATTAGTTACTTTAAACATCAGATAATCCTCATCTGGAGCAACTGCAATAAAATTTTCCTTAAATCCTAAACATTTTGATTTTTGGGCACATACCCATACTTTGTTTTTTTTAACAGTAATATTTTTCGATATTGATGCTGTGATTTGGGTTCAATGTTATATTTAAAGAGTGCAGTATATTAGATTTTTGGCCTTTACTTGACAATATGCAAGTAACATATACGCATTATAATTGGACACCATTTTACGTATTCTTTCGAATATCGAGTAGACGATTTTGTCGGTATTAAATTATTAATAATATTTTCAGCATGTCCAGTATATCCCTATTAGATCTGTTTGCAATAATTAGATAGGTATTTATTCTTTAGAGTGTACATGTACGCATATACTTCCTTCGGTTAAAAATTATTATATTCATAAAGTACCTAATTTATTATCTACGATTTGCAACCATTTTCTGGCCTTCTGATACAAATGTCTATTTTGTGCCTTCGTTCTGTAATAGGGCGCATGCAGACCGCAAATGCGTCTTGTAACTATGCGTTTTAGTTGGTATTCGTTGTAGTGACCAAACTGATGGAATATTCTACATGATCGACATTTGGCATAACACAAAGCCTAATCGCGGTACCGTGTACGTGTACTACGCATCCATTATGTCCGTATTAGTTCCTTATAAACTACAAATTACATATATAATTTTTTATAAAGTCAACAGATTGGTAAGGTACCTAGAAAGTTCGAGTAATGAATAATTTCGCAATTGTATTTCTTAAGTTATGTTGGTTACTCTGTCGGTATTGTCAACTTAATTTCAACAGCTATGAAATTTTAAAAACTATAACAATTTTGTTTATTGATTTTAATACCAATTGTTAACGTCGGCACAAAAAATCTTGTATTTCACTCTTCAATAAATAGTTTGCAAGCACTCATAAGTTTGCAAAGTTTACTCGTACTCTCAAACGCCCATTTTCTGGCCTTGTAATACAAATAACTATTTTGAGTTAATATTATCAATTTCATTAAAATGAATTTGAACACTGTTTGGTGACGTCATCGCATTTAAAGTTATGTTGGCAGCACGGAACATTGACGTTCGAAACGCCTTTAATAGGTATGACAACTGTTAGAACTCGCGGAACTCAAAAGTTTAACGTTTGCCAGCATTAGCCAAAAGCAATGAGATTTTGGACGATTTTTAAGATTGAAAAGTCAGTGTTGCTGGATGGAACCACGAAAGTGCTATTTCCTAAAAGCAGTTTGAGAAAAAAATAAATTTACTTAATACTAAAAGTCTCAAGTTTCTTGGCAATATGCACTCCGAATTCTTACGCTCTCACATGTGTAAATGTATACATTAGTTTAATAAATACTAATGGGAAAATAATAATAAAATCGAAATAAAAACAGTATATCCAACTTAAGTAGTTGACCGTAAAATTTACATTTTATAGTCGGTCATGAATGGAAAATAATAATATTTAATTACAGAATTCAAGTAGCAGCGTTCATTTATTACATGATTAAATTATATGCTTTTATTGAATTAAAATATTGAGGTAAAATTTATGACTGGAATTTAAACTGATTAAGTAAACATGTACCCTCATAATTACTGCATATACCAACTATTTTATATAAAAGATTTTTATTCTAGTTCTTATGATCAACTCTAGATATTCCAGAAAAACGTTTGTTTAATGGTAAGTCAAGATCAGCGAATTTCTCCATCTTCAACGCTTAGTAGAGGAAGAATTAAAGAACGTAACAGCCAATTGATTTTAAGCTTTATTTACTTAAGCATGTGCTTTTATAATTTATTTTTTGCTTAGACTGCGTTAGTCTTATGATACCTAACACGGGGGAGGAGCAATTTATTAGCGAAGATAGTGGTTTTGTTGTTATAATAATAATGTATCTAGGTGTACACACTTCGCTGCTTCATTAAGGATATTCTTAATTCTAGTTTTTTTTACATAATCTTTCTTCATATACGTGTGAAATTGTAGCAATTTTTTTTAATATCTAAAACAGGAGACAAATTCAGACACACAAACCGAGACGTTTACTTAATTATGATTTCAGTAGACTTATGTAACTTTCTTTCGTCGAGGTTGCACAGCAACTATTCACAAAATGAAATATTCACGAACCATTTAACCTAAAATATAAAAATATTAAAGCGTAATAACCGCCAACGTGTGAACGACTTCTCATTGTACATGTAAAACGATGAAGTCTTCTCCATGAAGTGCAAATGATACTCCTGCAGGGGTCGTCCAAACGAGTAGAAATACTCTCATATCCATTTTTATTGATGTAGGTTCCTAGCTTAATATTCACCAAATTTAAACGATGGATCCGAGTTTACAATAATGGCATAACTAATTCGAAGCTTATTAAATTCAAAATGAATTATTGTAGCGTGGGATCAATTTCTGCACCTGTACCGCATACGTACTTGTAATTTTCACTCTCCAATAGTAATTCGTTACCCAATGCACAAGCAGAATTTTCTATGTTATGATTTAAACAGTGGCAGGCTTTGCATTTCCTTTTAATCTCTTGATTTTTTCAGCAATGGACAATCGCATCTCGCAGGCTGGATGTGATGTTATGATTGAAACAGAGGTAGGCTTGTGCTTCCTTTTTACACTATTTAAGCAACGCGTTTAATATCGCTGTGTTTAACGTGAACTTTATTCAAAGACTGAAATAAACGTATGGCTTCCTTCTCAAGTTGTGATAGTTTATATGGCCTAATTGCCCCCCTCCGTAACAACTCGTTTTAGTATGAATTCAGTATTAGCTTTTCTAAATCCTGGTACACCAACAAAAACGTACACCTTCTTCGAAAGAACATTATGCGCTGAAGCAGTGAGTTGCGTTGTCTGCCTTAAACTTGTAAAATCCACGGGTAGATTCCGACATTTATCGATATCAATCAGGTTGTTAAATTGGTCATACAGTTGATAGTTTTCGAAAGCGTCTTTAAATTCGATCTCCAAACGCAGTATTCCGTTTCCAGATTAGAACATAGAACTACAAATCTTCATCACTTACGTAGAAAAGGTAGTAGGCAATAAACACATACGCAAACAAGTAAACACCCGAAACAGCAAAGAAACTAACAAACTAGTTATACAAGAAATACTCAAACATAAGTCTTCAAACTTCCAAACAATTCAAACATGTTCAAAACAACGCGCGTGTGGGCGTGCGTGTGTGCGTGTGCGTGCGCGTTCGGGTGCGTGAGCGTGTGCGTGTGTGTGCGTGTGTGTGCGCGTGTGCGTGTATGCGTGTGTGCGTGTGTACGTGTGTGCGTGTGTGCGTGTGTGCGTGTGTGCGTGTGTGCGTGTGTGCGTGTGCTGTCGTGTGTGCGTGTGTGTGTGTGCGTGTGTGCGTGTGTGCGTGAGCGTGTGTGTGTGTGTGCGTGTGTGTGTGTGTGCGTGTGTGCGTGTGTGTCGTGTGTGTGTGTGCGTGTGTGCGTGTGTGCGTGTGGTTGCGTGTGTGTGCGTGTGCTGTGCGTGTGGCGTGTGCGCTTGCGTGCGAATATTCCAAAAATATAAGAATACCTAACAGTAATGATTAATTATATTCTATTCAATTTTTTGATACGACGTGTCATTTAGTGGCTAAAAATTCCGAAGGTAGAATTTATGTGTTAGATAAAATTTTTTCGATACATTAATAATGATTAATTTTATAAGAAAAAGTGTAGACTTATCTTTTAATGAAAATTTAATGTTATATAACTTTTCTCTATAAAGTTTATTAGTCTAAAAATTAATTAAGTATGAATGAAAATGGTTAAACTGTATTATTGATATTTCACAGGAGCGGTCGGCTTTGGAAACTAATATCTATTTATGTCTATTAATCTCTATCTAGCATGAAGTTTTAAACGTCATTCTGATATAGATTATTGTGTTTGTTTTTACAATGATGCCTGTTTTTGGTATGAACGGATGAAAAACAGGTTGCATAGTTCTTCTAAAAAAATTGTTATTAAAATTATTTAATATCTTTTAATTTCCACTTTGTAGGTCGTATATTTTTTCACACCAGATATTTTAGGATAATTATACAGTTCGTTACGGAAATAGGCAACTTTTAAAAACAAAAACAATAATCTATATGTTAGCTGCCTCGGTGGTGGAATGGAGTGCTTGCCTTTCACCCGAGCGGCGCGGGTTCAAACTTGGCCGAGGTACCCGTTTTTCTAAAATGGAGAAAAACCAAAGCACTCCTCCTTCTAGGATAGAAAGTAAAATTGTAGGTCCCGTGGCAATACGATGTTGGACACGTTAAAGATCACTTACTAAACGTGAGTGAGTAGGTCAAAATTCTAGTGATGGGTAGTGCTAATAACCATTAGTAGTTGATGCGCATAGAGATACCTGACATTTCCGTTTGTGTCAAGATCTCCGCCCACAAATACAAAAAAAATCTATATCAGATGGACGCTTAACAGTTCTTGTCAGGTAGAGGTGAATAGACATGCAAAAGTAAGAAAAGATCCAAAGACGCCAGCTTCTATAAAATATCAATAATTTAGTTTAAGCGTTTTCAATCATATTTATTTAATTTTCACACTTACGTCGCTTTATGTTAAGGAACTTTATACAGAAAAGGGAAGTAAAATTAAATATTCTTTACAAAATATGTCTACCCGTTTTCTTATAAAATTAATCATTATTCAGATATTGAAAACATTGAAAACTAACACTTTCATTAATTGTTTGCCCCTAAATTACGCGGCGTATCAAAAAATTGCCTAGAACATAAGCAATCTATATGATTAGTATATATATATATATATATATATATATATATATATATATATATATATATATACTAATACGCGTAATTTAGGGGCAAACAATTAATGAAAGTATATATATATATATATATATATATATATATATATATATATATATATATATATATATATATATATAGGTATTTTTATAATTTTGAAATATACAACTGTTTCAGAAATATTAAAAAAAAAATGAAAAACAGCACGTGAATTTCTGCCATAAATCTAATCAGCTCCAGGAGAAATGAAAACAAGCTTAAATACAAAATTTTAAGCACGTAGGTGTTTTCATTCTGGAGTTATGGCACAAATGAACTAACGCACCCACGCAGGCACGCACGCATACATGTATACTCTTAACGCTGTAACGCTTAATCAAAGGAGCGTAAAATTCTGTTTTGGTAAGTGAAGCAAACATATCTACACATTTCCAATATTAAGGTACAACACTTCAAGATCCACCTGGGTAGAATAAATCTTCGATACACTACTGTTGATGTCTAAATATAAATAATTAGAAACTACAATTCGTTCATTAATGATTGATAGTAATAAATCTGTCAAGTCGATTTATGTAATATCCCGAAGTACATAAATTAGGGAGTACTCTTTCTCTCAAAAATACTGTGCATGTATATACATCGCAGGGTGCACGAGTCTGACATCAAAAGTAATCCATCCAAAATAAAAGGTAAGGTATACCATTTTTCACGAGGGGTGTAATTTGTAAAAACTAAGACTATTTACATACTTGATTCGGGATTATAATAAAGGTATGAATGGGGACCGGGTTCAAAACTGGGTAATTAAATAAACAGCTGATTCCTACGCTGTCCTAGCTACCCGGAAATTGTGTGGTGGTTATGAATAACGTACCGTATTATTCGGTGCAGTTATACCAGCTACCCTCATTTTCTATTAAAAAAGATAAGCTGCAGGAGAGGTTGGTTACACACGGCGTTCGAAATTAAAGGACAAAATTTAACCTTTCAGGTCCAGAGGTAAAGATTATGTAGTTGATAATATTTTGATTAAGCATGGGTATGAAGTTTTACGATTGCCTCCTTGCCATCGTCAATATAACCCTATTGAAATGGTGTGGGGTTTTTGTAAAAAATATTTCAATACGCAAATAAGTTCTAAACTTCCATCAAAAGTAAGGCTTCAGAAATTATGGTTTGAGGCTTGTCTAAATTGCCCAATGCACAATTATTTTAAATAATTGGGAAAAACATGTGGGAAATTTTTCGATTAAAAATATCCTATCTGTTATAGCACTCGTTAAATCCAATTCAGATTCAAATAGTGACATGGATTCAGGTTCTCCTGGTGATATAATGCAGTTGAAATAAAGCCCCACTGTTTGGTATCAAAATTTTAGTCAAAATACATTTAAATGTTTGGTTTTCGTCAGGTTTTGTCCATGGATACAAAAGCAGCTATCTTGTGTTACTTGTTAATTACATTAATGTGTACGTTACAGTCAAGAAAAGAACGTCGCAGCAAATTTCATCACGTAAGCAAATATTCACATTGGATTACTAATGAAAAAGCGCTGCGGATTTCCTGGATTTGTTAAATCAAATGGATACATATTGATGCCTAATTGCTTTGCGACCGAAGAACTAAGTTTGCATATAAGCATACGTCCAAATCATGTTTAATAGTCAAGAAAAGAAAGGGAAAATGCAGTAGGTAAATTTTATGACGAACGCAAGTCTTCACATTGGATGATATTGTTCTCAGGATTTCCAGTTTGTTGAAGGGTGAAGAATTTATTATTAGTTTTTACGTAGATGTCATTTATGACAGTAATAGACGTTCAAGGTCTGAAGACTAACATTTATATTTTTTTAAATAGGTCACTCGAGATTCAACGCTGCATTGGTTTAACTTTAATAATATAACGTGCAATTTTCAAAAGTCAAGATACGGTAGTAACTATTTGTTCTTTTAATAGTGCTTCCACACTCTCCCTAGATTTCCATGGCATGCTCCAATGTAAAATAAGATGGAACAGAATATATACGTTGTTCGTTACGAAGGATTTATTTGCGAAAAAAGCAGAAATACTGAGCTGAAGTTAAACTAATATACTAATAATTATATGTGATGTTTTAAAAACTTGATTATTTTTAGTCCATATATTAGACGTCATAGTCACAGTGGGCTCATAATTAAAAAGTGAGATTGGGGCTCAATCGCATGAGAAGAAGGCAAATTTACGTTTTTGTTGGGGGTTTTTCCTTTGCACGCTAGTAATAGTAACTCTCCGCCGGTACATTAGAAAATACCAGAAATTTCCAAGTTCTTGAAGTCAACTCATAAAAAGATAATTTTGACTGTAGATTTAAACATAAAATAAGCGTAAGCGTTTTATGTTATGTCGGCTAAGCAGCTGATCGTTGGTGTAATATCTGTTTACAAAAATCAGTGCCATAATATATTCAATTTTTGACTGTTTTTCAAATTGTCCATTATACGAGCCAGCTCTCGTGATTTTTTCATTTCCTTTCCAAAAATATGTAGTTCTAAAAATACATTTGTCTGGTAAAAAATCAACACTTGTATTTTGTATTTAATCTAGCAGGCCCACTTTCGACGTAACGTTTGGAAAAGTTACGCTACTGCATAAGTTAATTGGTGGCCATAACTATTTTTAATTTACTGGGAGACTGTAACTGGTAAGCCGAAATTAGGGAAATTATATTAGCTTTGTACTAACACCTTAAAATTAGCGCAAAGTAATGCATAGCATAAAGTAGATATCACCTAGGTGGTATAAACATTCATTTTAGCGAACACACCAATTGCAAAGATAAAATCTTTAAATTTGGAGCGATAGCAATCCATGTCAACTATCTCAAATCTGTGCAAGACTCTTGAGGTTTTGAGTCACCTACACGCAAGACGCACATACCGTTTCCGAGTGGGTAACCCATACCATCCGCTGCCCCATCTGTGGTGAAACTCACAGGTTGACTTCCTACTGCTCTGCTTAGTCACACTGCCGCTGGGCACACCTTTACTACTCCTTTCCAATCCCAGAAGCGACGGAAACCTTCCAGTTATCTCATCGTACCATCCATAGAATCCGACTTTGAAGACATCATATGCGGAAAAACTACAGTAAACGAACCATTTACAGTAAAAAACGTTTTACACCGCCGGCGCGTAAAGAATCAATCGAATCCTTGACGCTACATCCCGCCCCTATTTGTATTGCAGAAATTTCGCTTGCGCGCCAGGTTTTTAAAACATTTCTGGAACAGTTAACGCCAAGTGTATTACTTAAACATCTACTTCATAAACACAATATAACCATCCTTTCAAACTCAGAGACAGACCGACACCAACTGAACCTGAATGCTCACCGGCTTTCAATTAACTACGCACCTACAGCTATTTGAATGTGGTGTTGCTATTGTGCACTTCCTTACTCCCATGAGTTGTTTCTCATATTACAACCCACCTGGCTTTAATACTCTTTCAGACAGTCATCTAAATTACGCATTTCGCGTACCCAACTTTGTATTCCTTGGTGGCTTTATTGTTTTCCACACACACACAATTTGGTACAACTTAAACAATGGCGATTAAATCGGACTTCCATCGGTCTCATTTCAATTTCCGTTTTTGAGAATCTTCAACATAAAACCTATATTTTCTTAACATCTCCATGCTTCAATAATTGATCACATCCTTTGGTCAGTATTCAATGTCCACTATTTTGATGAAGAATCTTTTGTAATCACTACGATCATTTACCACTTCTGCTCAAAACTTCATTTTGTCCAGTTCCTCCAGCACCCCTTACAGCAATCAATGACTAATTTGCCGCATTTTGAAAGCAGTCGAAACCTCAATGTTACTTAAAACTAGCGACAAATTTCGAAAATCGATTTATTGATAATCGTAAACTGAATCAGAGAATCTATCGTTAACTCTTGATATTCAGGGTCTGGTTCTCAATACGGAATACAATCTCTTCAACGCTTGAACCGTACGCTACACCAACAGACATACCAAAAATTCCTGCCCGCAAGTCCCCTCCGATGTAAACTACCGTAATGGTGTAAGCTCTTCTGGTAACAGTTTGAGTGACTAACCATAAGAAATTACCACATACTTCAAAAAATGATGCAATTCTGGCTCAGGCTAAAACGGACTAAATCATAAAATCCTACGACACCTACCCGACATAGCTATCAGATTACTGACCGGCATTTACAATAAAAATATCATACTGTTTTACTTTCCCATCGACTGGATACCGTTATGATATTTAAACGTTACTCCGACCCTACTTCTCTCACAGACCTACTTCTCTTAGCCGGGAAAACTGAAGAGAGTGAAAACTCAAGACTACAAACTAACAATAAGTAAGTTACTTTAGCGTGCACGTAATGACGCCAGTTGGCACAAAGTGGAGGTGAAGTTTTTAATATCAAGTACTATTTGTACTATTTAAGTAATGAAAGATTATTCCTTAATTTTTAAATACAAAAAAGGTAATTACATACAGTTAATATTATCTGCTATATGTGTGTAATAACTACGTAGAAGGTCAATTAGCTAGCAAAGTATACATAAAGTATACATGAGGTCAATAATGTAAGCTTTAAGAAATTCTATTTAAACAAATTGCACCTACATTTGCATGTATGATATGCGAATGCATTTGTAATTCTGCTTTACATAATACAAAAATATAAGGTAATATAAACGTACCCAAGCAAACAGAGAAACAAAGTATCTACATAAGGAATAGTATTTATCTTCAAGAGACTATTAAACTTGTCGTTATCAAATTCGATAGTTTAAGTTGTCTTTTATTTGTGTACCGATTTCAAATCACATACGCACCATTATTCATTTCAACCTAATAATGGGGCTAGGACGATGTGATTTTGATAGAAAATTTCAGATAGAAACAATCTGTCAGAATGGTACACACTTGTGATCAGTCACCTCTTCGAAGATAAAATAGTATATTGCGTTCGACGTGTAAGTTCATCAATATTTCGCTCAATTTGCGTATACGTAGTCTCTAAACGGATTAACATATTATTTATTACTTTTATTACTTAAAATATTATAATACTTGAGAATTTCAAAACAACAATCCTGGTTGCCTGATTAAGCGCTGTATTAAGCACAACAATATTGCGGTATGGTCGTCAAGGAAGCATGTTCAATTTTCTCAAAGATTCAAATGATATAAAACTACACGGTCCATTTTGTGCAATTGTCTTTGGAGTCAGGATATATGTATATATATATATATATATATATATATATATATATATTATATATGTATATGTATATGTATATATATATATATATATTATATATATATATATATATATATATATATATACAGGATCGGAGGATTACATCGTTGTGGTGAGAGATATATCCTTCAAATTTTGTATGGGCTAGTACAGTTACTGAGCGCACATTTTGAAAATACTTTTGGTTATACAGGGTGTTCCAAAAAGTCGTGGCAGCACAAACTTATATTTTTTAAATGAAATATACTATATTTTGTTCCAGATTCGAAAAGATCTCATCGAGAGCGTTAAAAAAATATAGCATTTTAATATATTATATAGAGTGTTTTGAAAGATATGACCAAATATTAGTAAAAATTACCCTTTCTTTAACACTCTGCAGTACAGTAAATCAAAATAAATCAAGAGGTCTCTGTATTTTAATGTAAGTGTTGTATCACTGTGTGTGTTCAATATTAATTACTTTTCTTATTTGTGACTTCTTTAATACAGGGTGAAATAAAACTCAAATCAAGCAATATCTCAAAATTTTCAAATGAATCACCCTGTAACTCTCTTTACGATTTGTTAGTATAATTAATAAGCTTTCAAACGATATAGTACTTGTAGGGAAGAAGTTAATGGAAAACTGTAAATGTTTTGTGATAACCGAACAATCATGTATTTTACATGCACAAATTAAATAATTTTAATTTTTTACATGAACGTCCTGTAAATTTTAGGATTTATTAGTCATTAAGATATTTTATAAATTTTAGTCGTAATTTTGGAAGTGTCTATATGTTTTACTTTTACTGAAACCACTAGAAGATGGAAAGATTATTCGGAATTATGTTAAAAGCAATATTTTGGTTTTCACTAATTAGGCTACAGTCAAAATAATACTAACAAACATACAAGCAGTTTGCAGCTTTCACGAAATCATTAAGTCGTCACAAACAATATATTTTAGTTGTAATGAAAGCTTGGATTTTATTTCTCAACTTTTCTATATAAAAAGAAAATTAGCAATTACAGACAGAACATTACAAAAAAAAAAAAACATTTACATAAATAAACTCTAACATGTTGTAAAAAGTATAGTTTACAATACGTGTTCAAAATGCCGACCATTTTGTTACATACACTTCGCAATCCTTTAATAACGAGGGCCTTACTTTTTCTAACATAGCTGCAGTTGTTATTCTCTGTTTGACCTACTACTGGGACCTTATCAAAGTATAGGAGTTGTATTCAGAGCAGTAGTAAAGTTACCTCTATTTGACGTTATCTCAAGCAACTACGAATTTTCTCTTGAAAAGCGTTTAGTATTTTTGAAAAACAGTGTTAAAAGATTTATTGTTACATCTAACTCTTTTTTTGTTTATCCCATTAGTACCTAAGTTAATATTCATGTATTTAACCGCATTTTTGTGAACTATTTCAGAGTTATTTAAAATAATACATTCTACTTCTCAATTAAGTGCAAAACAGGTATTTCAGTAAAATTTAGATTAATTGCAAGCTTAAGTGCTAATGATCACATTCCTTGCAAGACGTTGTGGATCACAGCACTGATAGGAATTGACAAACTGTTTTTGTCCTTCTCAAATTAAGAATTCATTAAATTTGATTACTTTGTCTGAATATTTACGAATTTTTTAATTTTCCTTATACCTACAATTATCTTCCTAAATTATAGACAGACTTTTGGCATCCTAATGGGCGGTCCAATAAGCACTGTACTGGCTAGTACTGTTATGCACTACATAGTTCACTATGTTATAAAGTAATTAAAGTTCTAAGTACAATTGTTTTTATGTACATTGGCGACTTTTATTGCTTTTCTTACAAATAAAGTGGAAGATTTAGTTGATGTCAGCATAAACCAGCTTCAGTTTACCACGGAAACAGAAATGCAAAGAAAGTTACCTTTCCTAGATATTCGAACTATATGGGAAAAAGAAAACTGGTTCATGATTTATATACTAAACCCACTAACCCTAACTGTCCACTGCCTACGTAGAAAATAAACTCCTTAAGAAAAATGTTAGCTACGAATAGAGGGAAAGTATCGCAATAAATGCAATACAACGCTAATACAGTAAAGAAATATCTGGCGTGGAACACCACACGACCTGCCAACCTACAAAATGGCGATTAAAAGAAATGAAATAAGTTTAATTATAATCTTCTTGGAATAACTATACAACTTCTTTTTTATACGTTTATTACGAAAACAGGCAACATTGTAAAAACAAATACAATAATCTATGTCAGAATGACGTTAAGATACTAATATGTGCACGTTAACTTAAAAAAATACCTGGTATGAAATACCACACGACCTTCCAACCTAGAAAATGGAAATTAAAAGAAATGTAACAATAACATTTTTTTAGGTTAATTATGTAACCTCTTTTATAATAAGTTCATTATGGAAATAGGCAACATTGTAAAAACAAAAATAATAACCCATGTCAAACAGACGTATAAAACTTCATGTCAGACAGAGGTTACTAGATATCTAGATGATAACTTAAAAAATTAAAAGAGATGAAATAATTTTAATTATAATTTTTTTAGGATTCCCGATATAGATACATACATACTAAGGATGGGTGCGGTGAGGATCGGATCGGAAGAAACGGAGTTAGGGTTCTGAAGTGGAAGTTATTACCCCAGCATTCGCCTAAATAGCCACACATGTTGTGCGTATACGCTGTATGTGTATGAGGAAAATCCCTGAATGTTAAACTGATCGTGTTGCCACTAACGTACCAGCTCGGCATTAGTGATGTAATTGATAAATAACGTAGTTATACATTTTTTTTACTGTAATTTAATATTTAATTAAAAATTATTATTAATTTTATTGAATACATAAATAAAAAGTTTACTTCGAATAGGATTTGAACATACGACCTATACTTTGCTAGAGTACCGCGCTAACCAACTGCGCTATCGAAGTACAAGCCCCAATCGATGTAAATTTTGTCTTTATATATGTAGAACTGATGTAAATTCTAAATTTAATGAGATAACAATCAAATTAGTTATATTAATGGAATGTGAGTCTGCAATATCGCAAAGTTTCACACACACTTGACTAATAAATTATTATAAGTTTTTGTTATGAAGTTCAAAAGTAAATATGTAATTAAAAATTATTATTAATTTTATTAAATACATAAATAAAAAATATGTTTAATTACATACTTTTGAACTTATTCGTTCATAACAAAAATTTATAATACATAAATAAAAAGTTTACCTCGAGTAGGATTTGAACCTACGACCTGTACTTTGCTAGAGTACCGCGCTAACCAACTGCGCTATGGAAGTACAAGCCATTTTCTGCGTCAAATCCCATCTTTTGGTGAGGTTGATCCCTTTGTCATTTTGGCTTTCGCCCAAAATAAAAAATTAGTTTTTAAATCAAAAGATGCCCATGCGTCAACATTGTGCTGCATTTATTATGTGTTTTATTGATCTTAATGGTCTTGAGTTAAGACAGATAATGTAGACATTCGTATTACTCCTCTTAGGTGATGTTTTAAAGACAACGCCACTTTCCTAGACTCTACCGGCCTGTAAAAATGACGTCTGCTGGGGTATATTAGTTTACCTCGTCTGTAGTTCAAAATGCAGAGATATGAGTTGTTTCGGTTAAATAATTTGTTACTCCTTTATTACAATGACGAATACACGAAAAAGGGCTTTATACATGTATTTCCTATGGACATAATTCTAAATGAACTAAATATCTCAACTTAAAAGTTTTGATTCTGAAAACAAAATAAGGAGATACAAACGAATACATAATTTACAACACCAAAATGAATAAATAGACACAAGCTTTTGTTCGTGAGGACTGCTGAAGACATTAATTAGAGATTTAAAGAAAAACAAATTTTGTCAACTTATTAAAACTTAGAATTTTATTGAATGCGTCTCTAATTTACAGTAGTCAATAATAGAACATTCGAAAGTGCACGAATGTGATTAAATGCTGTTATATTTTAAAAGTTTTAAATTGTATGTTATCGGACGTGTATTAAGTAGTTATCGTTTCTATAGAAAATTCTTTACTCGGTGAATGTTCTTTTAGAACTAAACATTAATTTTTTTTACTGTAAACTTATGTTTACTATTATTATAAGTTTTTGTTATGAACGAATAAGTTCAAAGGTAAATTATGTAATTAAAAATTATTATTAATTTTTTTAATAATAATTAATAATAAATTAATAATAATTTTTAATTACATATTTACCTTTGAACTTATCCGTTCATAAGAAAAACTTATAATAATTTAATATTAGTCAAGTTGCTTTGGTATGTGTGAATCCTTGCGATATTGCAGGCTCACATTCCATTAATATAAGTAATTTGATTGTAATCTCATTATATTTAGAATTTACATCAGTTCTACATACATAAAGACAAAATTTACATCGATTGGGGCTTGAACCTTGATAGCACAGTTGGTTAGCGCGGTACTCTAGCAAAGTACAGGTCGTAGGTTCAAATCCTACTCGTGGTGAACTTTTTATTTATGTATTTAATAAAATTAATAATAATTTTTAATTATATGTTTACTATTGTTTTCGGGCAATTGATTAACGCAAATCTTAATTACTCTATGACTTAACTAGCCAAACCTAATTATTAATATGTGCAGAGTGATCGCGAGATTCTAATTAAACTGACTAATTAAGAAATTATGTTCAAGGAGAAATTACTAAATGTTAATTGAGATCTTCATTAAAGAGATAGGTATTGACTTTACGTAAATATACAGGACTGCCTGTTAAATAACTACGGATTGAATATTTCAAGTGATAGAAAGTTATTATTACGGAAAAACAGTTTCAAGCGAACACGTACAGTTTTTAATCTCGAGATTGCGGTTTAGATAAACAGGGTTTCTATCTGGACTTCGTAATGACGTAATTTTTTTTAAACAAGACTTATGTTAAGCGAATTTGAATATTACACACTTCTGGGCAAGACCTATAGTTTGTGTCTTTATGACAGAAAATAACTGGATCAGGACAGGTCGTCGTTTTAAGATCTCACCATGCACGTGTTATGCGGAGGCGTGTAAATTCGTTTGTAATTTGTATTAGCCTTCCTACTTGACTAGGGCGTTCACTCGTTCACTTTCTAAAGGACCCTGGAGTCGATAGATAAGAAAACTACTTTTCTAATCGATTGTGGACCAATGCGATCATCTCTGCAATACACCTTAGCCCAGGTGTTAAAAGATTGTGGCGCTGGGCCACTACCCTGCACTTACCGTCGTCTGATGATGAACAGATGCGACCTAACAAACCGCCTTTGTCCGGTCTATTATTAATTGTGTGTGTAACACGAGCACAAGAGATTCTACCTTAAGCGGGTTCAGGTCTGGGGCGGAAGGTAGGCGAGTCTTTGAGTTGGGGAGGCTGATCAGGAATAGTCAGATGCTGGTGAGGAACCCCGAGGTGGCCACTAGAACAACTCCTTCAGGGTGGGTGTAGAACGGTCAGTGCTTAGGGAGAAACCCCGAAGCGAAAAAGGCCACGATAATAACTCCACTCGGACGTATAAAATCCTTAACGATTTTTATAACGGCAGACGGGGATAAAAACTGATTAATATTACTGCTTTAATAATAATTAAACAAAGTGATTAATTAATAAATAATGAATTATGATACCCCTTTACAATGTATCTTACTCGATTGGCTACACATGTTTTCCACCTGGTTGCATCTCTTAATACAAGTCATTGTAATCACTGAGTGGGACTAGGTGTGGAATGTGGAATAAGTATTTCTTCAATCCTCTTAAGCAATTTTGTTATTTACTTTAGCGGCGCATAATACTAGCTACGGTAATGTGGGATTTGTTTTTATTGGCGCGATTTTTGGCTTAGCCGTCAGTAATGTGATTCTTCCATCGTTGCTTTTTGTGTATACGGCTGAACCATACACTTTCATCTTGGTATTCGTATTTGTTCCACCAGATTTAGTTCAGTGTGAAACAATCCAATCATTTTTTACTGTTGTAGCACCTCTTTTTCCTATGCTGTTATTAGTGGTAACAGTCATCCCAATGGCTGGAGTAACTTCGCTTGTTCTAACAAAAAATTGGTTTTATCATTTTTTGATTTAAAAGTGATCGCGTTTTGGTTTTTCATCTTGCCTTTGTCGAAGTTCGTATTGGAGATGATCTTTGTTTTGCTAGGAATGTCACTTGTCACGTGTGGATGAAATTGTCGTAGAATTTTTTTTAAATATTCATATATTTGAATATCGTATTGTATAGTAGCGCCGGAGAGAGGTGCCTCATGGCGGACTCGAGAATGGAGATATAATTATTACTGTGAAATACATCTGTTTCCCTTTATCTTAGTGCGAAGTTCCCACTTAAAGAAAGACGGGTTATATGATATACGTCTGTTATATATTTTAAATGCAGGACTTAAAAGCGTATGTCGATTCTAAAGTCAAAGCGCATGACGCTGTCAGATGTTTTCTTGGTTATTTAACCTCAAATTATTCTTCGTATTTCGTTTCGTATAATCGCATCGTGTTTTGTAGTTAAAATAATTTATCTTTCGCTTCGTAATTTATTAGTTTCCATTGCATTTGTAAGCAACAGTTTTTTTCAAAACTATTATTATTATTAATATTCACTATTACGAGGTAAGTTTATAATGCAAAATGTATTTCCAATTAATTGAATGCATTTATTTATTTTGCAGCAAATTATGATGTCATTAAAAGGTAAATCTTTGTTAATGAATATACAGCATTATTTCGAGATGGAACGCGATAACGGGGGGCCAAGTTTACCTTTAACTTCCATTATATAGAAACGCTAATAATTTTCACTATTTAAATTTATATTTATGTAATATTATGTTGCAGCGAACTGCTCTCGCATGCGGCATTTCCGAGAAAACCGTAACTCGGACAAAGGTAAGAATGGCTCTCGCTTTAGAATCTGGGAAATCGGCGCCGGATTCACCGCAAAAATATAGGCTGCGTTTGAAGTCGAAGCCAGAGGATGTCGACAAATACGTGAAAGACGTTTTGAAACGAAAAATTTACACCATACACGCAACTGGTAAATAATTCAGAAATTGTTGTTGAAAGAGTTAATCATTGTTTAATTTTAGCATCACATATTACTATCGAAAAACTGAACTTAAAGAAGATAACATATGTACCTTCAGTAAAACGAGTTTGAAACAATTGTTGCACAAAATTGGTTTTGAATTCAAAGTTGACGATGAAAGAAGGCGTTTAATGGAGCAGGTTCGTATTGCTGGTGCTCGAGCAACATTTTTGCGAAAATATTTTGCTAATAAAAGTTGTGAAATTAGTTACGATCCTGTCTTGTTGGATGAGACGTGGATTTTTAGTCGAGGAAGCGTTCGAAAATCAAGGCATGATAATGATTTGAAAAGCACAAAAAACAAACCGCTAGGAGAAGTGTGCTGGCAACAAGGATGGTTTTATACCTAATTCATCATTGGTATTTTGCAGTAAAAGTAAGACAGCAGACTACCACGATAATATGAACTCTGATTTATTTCAAAAATGGTTTCAAGAACAGCTTTTACCAAATTTAGAACAACCAAGTTTGATAATTCTTGACAATGCCAGTTATCATTCTACATTAGTAGAAAAATTACCTTCAAGTAGTTGCAAGAAAGAAGATCTTCAATTTTTAAGAAAACACAACATTCCTCATTCGAACGATATGCTGAAAGTAGAATTATTGCAAATTGCCAAGGATTTACAAGTTCCAAAAATATATGCAATTGATGAAATCGCTCATCAATAGGGACATCAAATTTTACGCTTACCTCCGTATCACTGCCAATTCAACCCTATCGAGTTAATATGGGTAAACAGTAAACGTTGGAAGACAGGGCTTTATCGCTATGGAAGGATTCATTAAACCAAGTAACCGGAGAACTGTGGCAAAAGTGTATTTTACATGCTGAAAAGAAAATGAGCCAGTGGTGGGACGTTTAAAAAAGAGCTGTAGAAATGGTAAAACCTCTAGTAATCAATGTTGGAGAGTCTAGTGAAGATGATAGTGAAAGTGAAGGTGATGACTTTTAATTATAAGATGTACAATGTTTGAATTTAAAGCAAAAATTAGATTCTTAGTTACTTTATAATATTGTAAAGAATTATTATATTTAACATATACCTTTGTAGCTGTACTTAGGTTTACATTCGATATATATATATATATATATATATATATATATATATATATATATATATATATATATATATATATATATATAATATTGACAAACTTAAACTTGAATTAATTTACGTTTATTTACCAATTTTAAAAATTGTCTTATTTAACATAATCTAATATACAGTTATATATATATATATATATATATATATATATATATATATATGATATATATATCATATATATGACAAACTGTAAACTGATTTTAAGATCGATATTATTAATCTAATAATAAATCTCGTTTCTAACATCTAATACAGTGTATTTATTTATGACAAAATCAGTTATATATAATGGCCTTGATAACAAATTACAGTCTTGACTCTTTTGACGCAGTGAGATCTGTCGCTAAACGATCAATTAACCAAACTTTTCGCTCTTCATTCGGTCACTGCCTACTGCTAGCTAATCCGTTTCTTATTGAAAATTATTCATATAATTAATTTGTAAAACAGATCCAAAATGAAATTTTGTTGACCCGGTCTCGGTTCTGATAATCGTTTACAGTTGTACAATATATTTTTATCATATGATTACCCACACTCGGTGGACTTTACATGCCAGAATAAGTGCGAACAGACCTTAAACGAAATTCGACTTTATTTATACGAGTGGATGGAGATTTTTAAGACCTTTAGGATACTAAATCTCGAGTTATTCGAACAATAATTTTATTTAAATTTGACAGCGCGGCTTAAATTTGAAATAAACTAGAAACATTGACGATGTTTTGTTGGTATTCAAAATTACTAACTAGATGAACCAATGACATACGTTTTTAAAATCTTAAACCATGCTTTACTAAAAGATGACTCATAAGACACCTCTCGACGGCCCGACCATAGACATTCAATAAATGTGATAGTTTTACGTAAATTGTATTTTAAATTTATGGTTTGTTCATAACGTTGAAAGAAAATAGTTTCGTTTTGAGAATTAAGTTGGTTATCATAAAGAGTTTTATAAAATATAACATACGTGTTTTCGCCGTTGAAATTTATTTTCCTTATCGTGCTGATCTAAGTCTGCCACGCGTTGAATAATTCTTGGTATCTTATAGTTCACCAGTTCATTTTGGATAACGTTGTTAATGGGGAGCGTATAGAGGGTTTATTTGGGTAATAGGGTTTTTTATTTAAAAACCGGATGCTTGCATCTCGATTCTAGGTATCAGGTCTGTCTTTTTACTGGTAGATGTCCATTTTAGTATGGAAGGTGTTTTTAGTGTGACGTGATCTTTTGGGGGGAAAGGGATTTTTGCTTTTTAATTATTTAGTCATTCGGAATCAGGCTGTTGTAGTGAACAGTTGGAAGTAAGAGATGTAGGGACCGAGCGCGTACACAATCTACCTACTACCTACCGGGTCTCTGAGTTTATCGAGCGTGAACACGCGTGAATTCTTTAACTCAAATTTTGGAGATAAAATATTTTGGTTACGTTCATGTTACTGATCCGTTTATTTTTTTTATAGTAATTTTAGATTTACGCGGCCTTACAGCGACAACGTTTATTTATTTTTTTTATAATTTTGATGAAAACCTTGACGCAATAATTTATGAGAAATTTCTCCGTTTGCTATTATTTTATTTTATTTTTAAGATGTAGAATTTTAATTATTTTTTTATTTTTTTTTATGATTTTGGTGAAAGCTTTAACGTAATAATTTATGAGAGATTTATCCGTTTGCTATTATTTTATTTCATTTTTAAGATATAGAATTTCAATGATAATATTAACGTAAAGTAAAATTAAATTAAATGAGATTCATGACCTATCAGCTGGTCTTTGAGCACGTTGTTTTCATTTGTTTACGTGGGGATATTTTTGAAGCTTTACAGGAAGTACGAGTCCAATGCGTTTGTTTCCGATTAACCTAGTTTATGCGATGTAAAGGTAACCACGTTTTTGTTTGTTTTGAGTTTTGCTGTGGAATACTCGCAGTTATGTGCTTAGATCCCGATATTTTTAATTATAAACAAACTGGCGCCCTTTGATTTATGACTTTTCCCTATTGTGAGTTATGTATTACGAAGTATCCTAATTACAAATTAATAACACGCTCATCCATTTTGCTACTGAGCTACCGCCACCCTTTCTCTTACCTGTTACTTCAGATTCTACTGCCATTTCGCCCGTAACACACTTAGAAATTGTTGATTGTTTCCTGAGAATTTGTGTAATGTAAGTTTTCCTGTTGTTAACAGGCGTATTAGTTCTTCCTGTAGTCCTGCTGATTCTTCTATACTATTAGCTCCAGACAGTATATCATCTAGATAGAAGCCGTTTAGTGTCACTTATGCTGCATATGTATATTGATTTTCTTTATCTTCTGCTGGCTGCTGTATTTTTTACAGTAAGATATAGTGTTGTTGTACCATATGACACTGTTGTTAGTTGGTACTAGTTGACGGTAAATGTTGGTTAAAACTGCAAGATTTACTTTGCAATACGAAGTTTGTAGTAACTTCTCTCAAATCTAGAATTAATACCTGACTTTCCCGAAATAAATAAATAAATTTAGCTATGAAATTATTTTAAATATAAAGTGAGTAAATCAACGCACCCATGTCAAAAAAGGATTCACTCTGGAACTTGTTGCTAATTTTAGCGATAGCGTATCTAAGCGACAAAACATAGCAAGAGTGGTACTCTCTAAAATAGTTGCTAACTTATTCGGCTGTTTTCGTTATTTAGCAAAATACTGCAAATTGATAAACGTCATTAAATGTCAGATAAATTAAATATTTGACAAAGCAAAGAGTATTTCCGGCATTTACGAAGAACTATTATCTGGTAAGTCAAATTATACCTCTAATACAAAGAATTATCACTCTTTTGTTGCATGAAAGACAAGATGTTTCCTGTAATAAAATATTTGATGCTTAACAATCAACGCCGACAAAGAATAAACATCAATACAACCTAAATGCGTCTGGTAAGAGATAAAAGTGATCCATTCCAACTGCCGGGAGAAAGATTTGTAGATCTATTTCGCCTAGATAAAAAAATGGTGAAATATATAGTGCATGGGTTAACTCCTCATTTATATACACCTCAAAGAGCAACCGGAGTACATACGACGGTAAAGATTTTTGCAGCGCTATATTTTTATGTCACAGGATCCTACCAACGGTCGTTAGGACAAGGATACCTTTCATCCATGTCACAAGTCTATTAGTCGTGCGGTTAGGAAAAGAACTGAAGCACTTTATTTACAATTAGTGCAACAATGGATCACATTTACACAAACAGCAGACGAAAAACTGAGCATAAAACAACGCTTTTTCCTGGCATAATCGGTGCTATTGACTGCACTTAAGTTGCTATTTTGAAACCGAAGGAAGAGAAACACAATTATTTAAATAGGAAAGGATGTCACTCCAAAAATGTTCAAATAGTAAGTTTTGGTAAAAACAAAACAGTTACGTACAAATAAATTTAATGATAGATATTATCTACAGATCTGTGATTATGATCTCAATATCTTGGCCATAAATGCATGTTCTACAGGAGCAATACATGATTTATTCATATGGGGAACGTCAATAATTCAAAAGGAATTGAGAAGACGCTACAACCAAGGTGATAGATCATTTCTTATTGGAGATTCTGGATATCCACAACCATGGTTAATGAGACCAGTAGATAATGTTCTTCCAAATACTCCTCAATGGCGTTATAATCACCGTCATGCTACGGCTAGGAATTGTGTGGAGAGTGCAATGGAGTCTAGATTTCGCTGCATTTTTGGCGAAAAAGTGCTCTGATATGCTCCACAAATGATCACAGTTTGCGCAGCTTTGCACAATATGTTTACCAAAGCTAGGTTGGAGTTGTCTGATATTCCTCAAAATTGCCAAAATAAGGATAATCAGGTTTTTAATAACCAAGACGATAACAATGGATATTAAGCTCGCTTAGCATTAATAAATAGATGTTTTAATTAATACCACGCTGTTCTACGTTCTATTCTGTTATTTCGATGTTAGTTTAGAAAATTGATTATATTTATTTCTTTTAAATTGTAAGTAAGTAATCTGATTATTGTGAAAATTAGAGTTTAATTTGCAGATTAAAGAAATAGAATAACTTTTACAAACAAATATATTTCATGATAATTTTCCAGCTCTTTTATAAAATTTAATATTATAATATTTGATTTCATCCAAATGCTAAGCTTCAATGCAATAGTTTTTATTCAACAAATAACGTTAATATATAACTATAAAAATACAAAATTGATACAAACTGATAGATGTATACCAAAATCAACTTCTATACGCCGCCCTAAAAACTTCCAATATGCCATCTAATGAAGTGGCAATGCGATACATGTTATTATCAATATTGTTTACAGCCATCACTTCTTCATGTTGATCCTGTAGCAGCCTTCGTTCCGAGCTAAGGATATTTCTTCTGTTTACCTCAGGAACGCCGTGATCATGACCCATCTTTCTTTTTGTGCCCTTAAAACTAGTTCTGCTATTTGATTCCACATTGGGTAGTTTTTCTGGTCCTACAGATTCATTTCATATAAGTGAAGTCTATTTGGAAATGCTCTGAGTTGGTGTTGTTTCGTCTTAGACCAACCTCCACAGTCGACCCATCTCCTTCCACGGATGACGAACCTTTTAAAGCCATCAGCCTTAACTCAAAATCGGTTAACGTTTTTCGACTACCTGGGCCACCACAAGTACCAGAATGATCCTTACCAATTACCACACTGTTTGTACTTACTTTAGACACCCAATCCACAGGTACCCGTTGCCACTGTTCCAGTCTTTTCTCAGCCAAACCTATTTATATGTATATATTAATTTCCTAATCGAAAGAAAACAATTCTATTAATCATACCATTCAAGTAGAAGTGCGGCACCATGTGCCATCTTGGATTTTGACGTCACAAGACCGCTCACGTGGGAGACCGTATTTTTCACCCTTATTTTTTATGGTTTCTTTTCGGAGGCCTTTTTCAACCCCTTGATGGAATTTTCATCCCTAATTAGGCATTTTTGTGTTTACTACGTAGGACGTGTTTTCACTTGACGGCTTTTCGGTGGTCATTTTCAACCCTTGATGGAATTTTCATCCCTAATTGGCCTGTTACTCACTCACTTGAGCTATTTTACTTATTTTATGCCGTGTGAGCTCGTATTTTCCACCCTTATTTTTTATGGCTTCTTTCCAGAGGTCTTTTTCAACCCTTGATGGAATTTTTACCCTAATTACTGACTTTTGGGCAGTTTAGCCCCTATAAGGTAGGCAAATGCGTGCGTGTACAATGTTCTAATAAGAGACACTAATGCTACCTCATAAGACAGATATAAGAAGTTGTGTTAGTTCTGCGCCCTGGCCCCCTTGGCTGAAAATAGTATTATAATAAGGGGATCCTAATGCTAACGTGTAAGACAAGTGTAAGAAGTACCATGTAGGCCTTCGATCTCGTGTTAGTCTGCGCTCCATGTCGCGGTCCCTTAGTAGGGACATTTTAAATAAGGGGGCCCTAATGCCAACTTGTAAGACACGTGTAGATCTTCAAAACTTGTTCTCGAGCCATCGCCCCCCTGTCGAGGCCCCTGGTTGGTAATGGTATGGGCCCTAACCTTTATATAAGTGCAGAAACTAGCTCTTGGACTTGGCTCCTATCGTGCCCCTTGGTGCAATTGTATCAGGGTCTGACCCTGATCACTTTGAGTTAAAATGATTTTAGCCCCATCTAGTGGCGTATAGACTAATGAACATTTTCTATAATAGAAGTTGATCATACACACCTCTCTTGCTCTATCTCATTTCTCTCTCTCTCCCATCAATTAATTAATTAATTAATCAATCAATCTCAAACAAATCATGCTCGATCAAATCAATCAGATCAATCTCAATCAATCAACCGAAATCATGTCTTACAGTTTACGGAAACCAGATTACAGTTCAAAACTGAATACATTAAAGTCTAAATTAAATATGACATGAAATGATGCTTTATATTTATATATATATATATATATATATATATATATATATATATATTATATATATATATATAGGCAGATTATCTCTCTAAACAGGCGCCACCTATACATTCGGAAAATTATGTCTGATTTATTTGCATGTTCAATTACATACACACAAATTGTTTCATAGAAACGTGTTCATTAACAGTTATAAAACCTCATTAAAAGACTGGAAAGTAATAATTACCTATATATATATATATATATATATATATATATATATATATATATGTGTGTGTGTGTGTGTGTAGTATATATAACATAGAGTTAAATTAAATTAACATGTTTTAAAACTATCGAACTGATATAGTGAAATAAGAGGCAATATGTTTTAATGGTTTTAAAATCCACGAATACGTACCAACTATTTGTAGACCTATGACGTCATCCTATAAGAGTAATAATACTTAAAATCTTTATATATATATATATATATATATATATATATATATATATTAAAAGTAATACGTTTACCTTTAGAAGTGTTTTTTCTTTCAGTTGTTCTAATAATAACCATATGTTAAACTGAAATATTTTTATATAACGTATCCACGTGTAGTCTCACTATACACGTTTTATGAATGGTTATATATAAACTGGGTATTGCATTCCGATCATTAACTAATTTAGAAAGTAATACACAAAACCTGATTACTGCTACTCGTATTTAGCAATTATATTGTACTTATAAATTTACATTCAAAATACTTACAACATTTTAAAAATTTTGCTACTGCAAAATTACTTTAAATAATTTGAATCTTGAGATTACATAAACTATTGTTACGGAATGCATTAATATCATGCTAAAATATATTCTCTTTTCTATGCAATCATGATTTATCTGTATATCAATTATGCGCGCGACACACACACACACACACACACACACAGCAACACACACGCACCCACACGCATGCACGCTACACACACACGCACGCACGCTCGCTCGCACGCACGCACGCACGCACGCACATGCACGCACGCACGCACGCACGCACACACACACACTGCACACACACACACACACACACACACACACACACACACACACACACACATGCACCCACACACGCAACACACACACACACGCACACATACACACATACACACACACACACACATACACACACATACACACACACACACACACACACGCACATGTCCTTCACGTTATATTAATTGAGTGACGTAACCTAATTTATTTGAAATTTCATAGAGAGCATCACCATCATCGAGATATTGAGATACATTCATCTCATCGTCTTCACCTTGAACGATTATATTGTAACAACCTATAGAACAGCTAATAACCACTGACAGTGTTTATCAGACACGTTATTATTATTACGTGGACATGAGGTTATCCCTAAATTAACTGGTTTCAGCACGGCTCTGGAAATGCTGCACACTCTTCAAATCTTTCAGTTCGTTCTCAGAAGCTGTACCGTATTCATTTCCTTCAATTTTATCTGCATTCTGTACCAGCAAAACACGTTAGCTAGCTAGTTTCACCTCTATATTATTTTACATGCAAGCCTGACCTTATCATAAATACATCTGTCAAAAGCTAATTAAACATAGTTCCACGGACTGGACATAGCAACAGCGTTTCCAAATATAGTTTTAGTCAACACGATATTGCCTACAACTACATACAATCGACTATCAATATTTTAACACGAGGAACCCACGAAAACACGCTAACACGAAAACACGCAAACGCAAAAAGATACAAACACGAAAACACGCTAACGCAGAAACACAAAACGAAAACAAGCTAACACGAAAACATGCTAACACGAAAACGTCCTAACACGAAAACACACAAACGGAAACACGCTAACACGAAAACACGCTAACACGAAAACACGCAAACGCGAAAACATACAAACACGAAAACACGCAAACGCGAAAACACACAAACGAAAACACGCTAACGCTAGAACACACAAACGAAAACACGCTAACACGAAAACACGCTAACACGAAAACACGCTAACACGAAAACACGCAAACGCGAAAACACACACGAAAACACGCTAACGCTAGAACACACAAACGAAAAGACGCTAACACGAAAACACGAAAACACGAAAACGCGAAAACATACGAACACGAAAACACGCAAACACGCTAACGCAAATACAAACGAAAACACGCTAACACGAAAACACGAAAACACGCAAACGCGAAAACATACAAACACGAAAACACGCAAACGCGAAAACACACAAACGAAAACACGCTAACGCTAGAACACACAAACGAAAACACGCTAACACGAAAACACGCTAACACGAAAACACGCAAACGCAAAACACACACGAAAACACGCTAACGCTAGAACAAACATACGAAAACACGCTTTTAACTTTTTAAGACGAATAAGATGTATGACACGTCACAATCGTCTTTGTTATCCCACAATCTGCCTCAACTTTCATATTTCTTATTGCCGCCATATTGAATTTTTCGATTTTTTGAAAGAGCGCAATATTTCCGGTTTAGTGATGTCTGCATAAAAGATTAGAGTTTCATCGAAATATCACACTTTCTAAAGTTAGGTCTTATTTATTATTAGTAGGCCATGATTTATTTGTCGCAAAATAACATTAATAAATAATGTATAAAATTCTTTGAATTTTCAATAAAACCTGAAATTAAATAACGACCTCTCAACAAGACAGATGTTTTGGGACAAATTCCCAGCTATGAGTGTTACAAATAAAGCACAGAAAAATCGATCATTAATTTAATTAATACTTGAACCTTTGAACAACTACAACTAAAATTACAATTACAATTAATTTAAGATTTGCAAAATGACATCACATTTACATCGAGACATTTTGACAATTGGTGACTGTTTCGTACAACCCTACGCAAAGTATTTACCGATAACAACTATTTAAATGTATCCAAAACTCTGTCTCAACGATTCTAGGTACGCAGAGGACAAACACGAAAACAACCTAAACATCTGTTAACACGAAAACACGCTAAACGAAACACCAACACGAAAAAGCAACGAAAGAAGACTAGAAGCACCAAAAAACTGCTAACACGAATTAAGCTAAAAAACTAAACAACAAACGTAAAAGTTCCTGAAACTAAGAAAGCTACACGAAAACACGCTACCGAAAACACTGCTAACGCAAAACCACGCTACCACGAAACATACAAACACGAAAACACAACGAAAACACGACAGAACGAAACACGAAAACACGAAACACCAAACGAAAACACGCAAACACGTAAAACAAACGAAAACACGCTAACACGAACTAAACGAAAACACGCAAACGCGAATACATACAAACACGAAACACGCCAACACAATAACACGCAAACGCGAAAACACGTAAAACGAAAAGACGCAAATACGAAAACACACAAACGAAAACACGCAGCGAAACACGCTAACGCGAAAACTCATAAAGCTGCAAACATGAATCAAGACAGGCCACCGTTAGGAAACAAGTTTATTAACAAAATTGAAGGAAAGTTTAGCGTTTGAAAATATATCATATTGTAAACAATCAACCATCATTTATTTAATAACAGCTTTATCGGATTTCTTCCTTCTTGAACCGTGATTCTTCGCCATCATTATCATGGTTTGAGATTCAGTCCTTTCCTAATCTCAACGGTTATTGAATAGTTTATTAACAAGTCTAGTAAAATTTAATGTCCGCTGATGTTCGGTCATAAACAAGAATACATTTAATATGCTCACCGAGTTACACTTTTAAAGGCGAAACACCGAAACGAGAACGCTGCACTAATCTGAAGACGCGCGATCGTCAATGTTCTGGAATGTTATCTTCTAGAAGTTTAAGTCTAACTACACTCAATATCGCCTAGGGACATGTTTATAAATCTAGACTCCTTTTAGGCGTATTTTCACTAATTCAAGGCAAGCTGCTTTAAGATTATATATATATATATATATATATATATATATATATATATACAAAGCATCATTGCATTAGGGAGGAAATTATTTATTATTTCATGTCATATTTAATTTAGACTGATGCATTCAGTTTTGAACTGTAATCTGGTTTCCGTAAACTGTAAGACATGATTTGGGTTGATTGATTGAGATTGATCTGATTGATTTGATCAGAGCATGATTTGTTTGAGATTGATTGATTAATTAATTAAATAATTGATTTGTTTGTGTGTGAAAAAGAGCCGAAAGAGAGAGAGAAACGAGATAGAGCAAGAGGTGTGTATGATCAACTTCTATTATAGAAAATGTTCATTAGTCTATACGCCACTAGATGGCGCTAAAATCAATTTTAACTCAAAGAGGCCAGGGCTCAGACCATGATACATTGCACCAAGGGGCATGATAGAACCAAGTCCCAAGAGCTAGTTTCTGCACTTTATATGTAAGGTTAGGGCCCTATACCATTACCAACCAGGGGCTCGACAGGGGGCGAAGGCTGAGAACAAGTTTTGAAGATCTACACGTGTCTTACAAGTTGGCATTAGGCCCCTTATTTCAAATGTCCTGCTAAGGGACCACGACATGGGCGCAAACCCTAACACAAGATCGAAGGCCTACATGGTACTTCTTACACTTGTCTTACACCTTAGCATTAGGATCCCTTATTATAATACTATTTTCAGCCAAGGGGCCGGCACAGACCTAACACAACTTCTTATATCTGTCTTATGAGGTAGCATTAGGTCCTTATTAGAACATTGATGCGCACGCATTTGCCACCTTCTAGGGGCTAAACTGCAAAGAGGCGGTAATTAGGGTAAAATTCCATCAAGGGTTGAAAAAGACCTTTGGAAAGAAGCCATCAAAAATAAGGGTGGAAAATACGAGCTCACACGTGGGCGGCCATAAAATAAGGGGTAAAAAAATACGCCCCTCAAGTAAGCGAGTAAAAACAAAAAAAGGCCTTAATTAGGGATGAAAATTCCATTAAGGGTTGAAAATGACCACCGAAAAGAAGCCGTCAAAAATAGGGGTGAAAAAACGCGTCCTACACGTGGGCGAGGAAAAACGAAAAGGCCGTAATTAGGGATGAAAATTGCATCAAGGGGTTGAAAAAGGTCTCCGAAAAGAAACCATAAAAAATAAGGGTGAAAAATACGGTCTCCCACGTGAGCGGTCTTGTGACGTCAAAATCCAAGATGGCGCATGGTGCCGCACTTTACTCATTCATACCAATAGAGTTCAACCTGGACGTTAAAATTTGATGTATTATTCATCATTTCTGGATGCAATTTGAGATACTCTAATATTAATCGTTGATGTTCTGGCTTAGTTCTGTAAGAGCGTTTTCTTTGATCTAAAGCATATGAATGTTGCGGATAGTAGTGCGAATTAATTCCTAACAGGTTAAACGAAACTTATAACCATTATTTAGTCATACAAGAATAACTTAATTACCCAAATAAATAATAAAAATTCGACGTTGATATTTAGTTGTGCGTTTACTGACGTTTAATTACAAGGGACATATTACAAGGTCTTGTTACGTTAGCAACGGTTGTCAACTAGTATCAATCATAGAGAGTCGGATTTAGCATGACATTCGCTAAATTGTCGTTAAAGTTAGCTAGCAACTAATAGCAACGTTACAGAGTCCCTATACTAGTTTTGCTAAAACTTCTTGGAGTCAAAGCAGCCATTGACATTGATAACTTTGCAGTAGTGCATCCGTGATAAAAATGGCTTACATTCTCTGCATATTTCACGCAAATATAGTCAGTCAATCTGTCTTTCCCCATAAAAGAATTTGATTATTAAAATTTGAAATACGATTGGTTTTGCTAACTTATAGTTTGCACTTAACTGATTCTGGTTTCAATTAATTACAGTATGTTTAATTTTTAGAAGACAAAATGCATGTAAACTAGGTAGAACTAAAAATATTAAAAAATATATGAGACTTCGTAGTACTCTGAATGTTACAGCGAATCATACAATTGAAATCAATAGGTTATATAAAGTATTAACTCACAGGAAATATGAAATTAGAGACTGTTTTAAAGTAGCTTTTTTTAGTCAAATACTCAACAGTGCTTATCAAGTAAAAATTGTACGCTTATGTGTTTGGTCAATGAATTTAAAACGTAATATTTGAAATGAATCCATGACGAAACCCTTTTATTAATTCAGTCAGATGTTCTTCGATTATAAGTCGAATCAGGCGTGTCCAACACATACACTAAATTTAGTTTACAAGTTATCGAACCCTGTAATCTGAGAACGGCACAGTGAAAATAAAAATGCCACGCATCACCGGCGTTTACGTAATACATCCAGCCGACATGACAGATGTCAGAATTAGATTAAAACCGCACAATTAAAAATAGTCGAGGCACTCACGGAATGCGGCGACTCCTGAGTTCTAGGGAAATAAAACAAACGTCAAGTGCATGACGAGGGTCGCTGGTTCATATATACATATATAACATTTCCACCAGGGCACTGAGCTCCAAAAAAAATACCGAACATCCGGCAACATCAGCCATTGCAAGTGTATGAGCGTGATGGCCTTATCTTAAAATTCACTATTCAATCATTTATAAATTTATTCTGCAGGATTTGGGTTAAAAGTTTATGTGCATTTCCTATCATCAATTTTTCCCCTTTTTAGTAAAAATCTGTTTTCTGTTATTTAATTATTCATGACCAACAGAAATGTCAAATTTAAATTATTCGGGGGTTTGCTTTTAATACGTATATTTAGGGTTGAGTTGGCATCATCAGTTTATGAAATTCAATATTTTAATCTTAAACTGAATATTTTTCTTACCACAATATACGATCCTAACCTTATTAATGTTATTAGGAAAACGTTATGAATCTCATAAATTTTAATCATCACTTTGGCGTTTCCTTACTTAGCTTATGGTATTTTGTTAAAAAAAGCCTACAAGTCTAAGAAAACGCAACAAAACGATTTTTGCTGCACGCACGATTTTATTATGATCTAATATTTGGCATTAATAAAAATGTGGTATATAAATTCATAATTCTAAGGTTATACGGGCCAAAAATATTATTTTGTGTAGAAAGAAATATTTCAAAACATATTATTATATTTATATTTATTATTGTAAATCATTAAACGTACTGAAATTTTTCATATTTGCTGTACTGAGTATAGGTGAATCTTGGCTGTTAAGGATGCTTTAATTAATTATTTGTAAATCTTGTCTTTAATATCAACTTACCTTTCAGATAGTTTTTAAATTGCAGTATCTCAACAGATACAAACTTTTATGAGTTACTCACTAAAAAAATATAATATTGAACTAGTACGCAAAATGGGTTAAGCTTATTTTCTATAAGCACACCTTAAACGTCTAAAAATGAAGCGATAACTCATTGATGTTAAAATAATCAGGTTAGATTTCGTAAATTATCTAAAGAATTACGAGCAGGTATTAATAACAACTAAAATTTATCTTGAAACCAAAAGATTTATTTGCAGTAGTGCCGCTAACAAGAAAGATCAACTAAGACCCACTGATGACAAATACAAAATATGTTTCCGAAATCACAAACATATTTTATTGTCAGAAACAACCTGTTGCTTATTCCAAATTTATAACAATTTAACCGAGCTGGTAAGTCACTCACGATCTGCTTACCTTTCGGGAGGTAATGTGTTCGATTCTCGTTACTGTCTTCCCTGCATGAAGTTTACTCAGCGGTATTTCCTCAAACACATACAGAGGCGTGATTACTGCGTATACGCACATCATGTACGGCTATTTAGGCGAATGATAGGGTATAATTTCACGTTCAGAATCCCAACTCCTTTCCTACCGGACCTACCCTGACCGCATCTATCCTTAATCACACCATGCTTAATATACAGTGCAAGTGTAAAGTCTGGAACTATGGCAATAAATCTTTCATTAAACGTTTTTGAAAAAATCCTCGAATACGTCAATTTTTATCTTAAATGAGACATATTTTACTGTAGTCGTTACTTAAAGATCGTTTTTTGTTTTTGAGTTATGACGTAAGCGATATTTTTTTACATGGAAACCCTAATGTTTTATGATGAATTTGGAAAGAGCATGAAATTCTAAGACAAAATATGCTAAAAAAGTATGGTACTGTATTTTGAAATTTCCGAGATAATTGCCGTTAAAGTTTTAAGACAAAAATCTAATAACAATCAAGAGTTCCAAGTTTTAATAAAAAATTCAATTAGTCATGTAACAATTGATAGCGTTAAAATTATGACAGTTCTTTATCAGTTTGTTTATCCGTTTTTATTGTGGGCTTTTTTACGTAATTCAGTAAATAATGGTGCGATATTTGACTGAAAAAGAGCGAATTGCAATTTTAATAGTGAGGGAATGTGGCGACCGTACTAGAACACAACAAGAGGTTTGTGAGATATTTAACAACAAGTATCCTGATAAAGAACCTATCACAAGAGCGACAGTTTCCAAAATAGGAAGAAAGTTTTCTGAACTCGGACATGTGAGAGATCGCCACAGGGGTGGTCGTCCAACAACCGAAGAAGGTAACGAATTAGATATTCTGTTGTCTCTACAAGAAAATCCCCATGGAACTACAAGAGAATTAGCCGCAAATAACGACATCTCTCAAAGGTCAGTTATAAAGATTTTAAAGAAACATAAATGGCATCCCTACAAAGTTCAATTCGTGTAAGAGCTTAACGGAGATGATCCTGAACGCAGAATAGAGTTCTGTGAGGTAATGATGGAGCGATGCAATATCGATGGCGACTTTACAAATCGCATCATTAATGGAACAGTGAATCGTCATAACTATGGATATTGGGCACCTGAAAATCCGCTCTGGATGAACGAGACGCACACGCAGTTTCCTCAAAACGTTTGGGCAGGAATTGTAGGGGATAGAATTCTAGGACCATTTTTTATCGAGGGTTCATTGACAAGTGAAAAGCATTTGAATTTCTTAATAAACGATTTAATTCCTGCTCTTGAGGTGCTTTATCCGAACAATGGAGATCCGGATCTGCCAAGCGATACATTATGGTTTCAGCAAGATGGTGCTCCAGCACATTTTGCTATTACCCGAGATTACCCGACCTAACCCCGATGGATTTTTTTACGGGGCTATCTAAAGAGTAAGGTTTACATAAACCGCCCACAGACAGTAGAAGAGCTACAGCAAAGAATTCGCACAGAAATAAGATTAATTCCACCCGAGACTTTGCGTAAAGTTCGTGACGAATTTTAATACAGACTCGGGTACTGACTTGCACAAAATGGTGGTCAGTTCGAACATTTAATTTAATTGTGTTTCTTTACTTTGTTATTTCTTGTTTATTTTGTATTTCATAATAATTTCAATACATTACCTATACGCAATGAAAAAGTAAATAAGCTATCAAATCCTTGACCTATTTGACGTGTTTTCGATTTTTCATTACTATTATTTATAATATCTTCCAAATTGAAAAATACAATATCACACTCTTTTAGCATATTTGGTCTAAGAATTTCATGCCTTTTCCAAATACCTTAAGAAATTAGGGCTTCCATTTAAAAAAATTATGGCTTACGTCATAACTCAAAAGCAAAAGACGATCTTTAAGTGACGATTACAGTAAAATATATTTCATTTAAGATAAAAATTGACATGTTCGAGGATTTTTTTCAAGAACGTTTAATAAAAGATTTATTGCTATAGTTCCACTCGCACTGTATGTATGTATGTATGTTTGGAATCCGTGCTTGTGGCTGAAGAAGCTTGGAAGGCTCAAGCAGCCTGCCTTGCCCACGGAAACGGGATGAAACACGCTGTCTTTTCCATTTTTTTTTAAATAATAATGTAGCTTGCGGAGAGAACATAATTACAAGAATGACTACTATTGCATATTTCATTGATATATAGTTATGACCGCCAAGTAGTTATGCAGGCATATTTCACATGCATTGTTGTGACTAAACCAATTTTACTTCTGCTATCTGTGACAATTTAGGGTATGTATAGAAAAAAAAGTATGTATATATACTCTGTTCCATCTTATTTTTCATTACACCGGGCCATGGAAATTTTTGGCTTTTCACGCAATTTAGACTGTGTTTGCATGAAAATCGTCAAATCCCGAGCGACCTATTTATTAAACAATCAATTTTTTTAACTATTACAGTATGATATACCTAAACAACTGAGTATTTTTTTGTAACTCATCACTTACATATACTTTAAACGTCTATAAATGGAGGGATAACTCATTGGTTTTAAAATAAAAAGGTTGGATTTAGTAAATTTTTTTACAAGCAGGTCCTAATAAAAACTAAAATCTATCTTGAAATTTAAACATAAAGATAATTTATTATCAGAAGCAATCTGTTACTTAATCCAAATCTACCACAAACGAACTAGTAGGGCACACACGATCTGCTTAGAATTCGGGAGGTAATGTGTTCGATTCTCGTTACCGTCTTCCCTGTATGGGGTTTTTTCCTCATAAACTTATAGCAGCGTGATTACTGCGTATACGCAAATCATGTACGGCTATTTAGGCGAAATATGGGGTGGTAATTTCCCCTCAGAATCCTAACTCCGGTCCTATCCTCACCGCATCTATCCTTAATCACACTATGTATACATACTTAACGTATGTATGTATGTTGGGAATCCCAAGCAAGCTGCCCTCTACCATGGAAAGGGAATGAAACACGTTGCCTTTTCCTTTTCTTATAATAATTTAGCTTGCTAGAGAAAAATTAATTACAAAAATGTTTGTTAGTATAAAGGACCCACTTACCTCCACCACTTTTAATCGGATGACGTTACAATTAAAAGGGATGGACGTGGGGATCACGTGACCTGCCACTTCCTCCGCTTGGCCACGTCCACTTCCCCCTGATTGGTCCTGAGCGCGCATACGGCCTCGGACAGGTCTGGGATTGGAGAGCCTAAGGGTAGGCCACACTCCCTGGTTTCTTATTGTTCTTTAGACTACGCCCAGCCTCCAGGCTCTGTGCTCTGGTTAGTGGCCCAATGCGCTGTATTCTGATTGGTTGGTTTTGTTTATGGCGCCATCTAGTAGTGTATTTCGAGGGCTAATGAATGTTTTCCGTAATAGAGGTTAATTGTAGCTCCACCTAATGGTATATTTTTAAAAGTAGAAGCCTCCTTGCTAGGCCTTTGTGTTTATTATTGCGGGAAAACTAGAAATTTGAAATAGTATTATAACAAAGGGCCCGCAAACTATCTCATAACACAAGTGTAGGACTCCGTAACTTGTTCTCGGGTCTTGGCCCCTTGTCGGGCCCCCTGATTGTTTGTGACGCCATCTAGCAGTGTATTTTTAAAACTAATGAATGTTTTCTGTAATATAGGCTGAATGGGACACCACTTAGTAATATATTTTAAAAGTAGATTTATGGCGGGGAATTTGAAATAGTATTCTAATAATGGAAGCCGCATACTATCTGATAAGACAGTGTTATGACTCTAAAACTTGTCACAGAGGATTCAGTCCCACTCCAGTGGCCTCCTTGTTTGTCTGTGCTCGTGACTCCATCTACTGATATATTTAAAAAAAGTAGATGTAGATTTCTATAATTATTATGGAGCGAAAACTTAAACTTTAAAATAGCATTATAATACTAGGACCTCCATACCTACTCATAGAAACCCTTCGCGATTCTCAACCCTTGGTTGTTCGAAGAAACTGTTTTCAAATCAACATCAGACTTGTGTCTTGTTTCTATATCTAGGTTCCTCTAGCTGAAACAAGTTTCAAGGTAGAATCACCCTATACGTCGTAATTAAAAAACTAAAGTACTAAAATTGTTTTTATTTATTAGAGTAGAATTGTCGAAAAACAGGCATAATATAATAACTTGATTATTTCATCATTTATAATTAAATATGTAGTGAAAGATTTATTTACAAAATCGACCATTGGTAAACTATTTAATGTACAATACAAAAAGATCGTATAAAGTCCACACACATCCTAATGGTAATCCTGCAGTGTCGTTTTGTTGTAATGGAACTATCTAGAATTCTTCTCCAGGAAGCGTAAATGGTATCCTAGTGGAGGTCGTCCAAAGGAATCAAAATGCTCCCCGTTACCATTATCGTTAATGTAGATATGTGTCCCATAATGGCCAGGTTTGTTTGCTGGAGTCCAGTCCTGCAATAGTAATGGGTTTTCCAGAACACACATCGGCGCCTCGATGTTATGGTTGAAACGACGATACGCATTTGCTTCCTTTTTTAATTTTTTAATCGACGGGCAACCAATCTCGTCCAGGTCTAGTATTGGTTTGTTAAGAAATCCTAAAAGCTGTTGTGTTTCACTACCCTTAACGTGAATTTTGTTAAAAATCAGCAACGCTCTTATCAACTTCTCCTGAAACTCGTTGTACGGTACATACTCCGACCGACTCGTAAAGGTTGTTCACAATTGCGCAGAAACTTTTTTCTGACTGGTTTATGTACCGCAGAAGCTTCCTGTGCCTGCAGTCAATTTTTCACTTCGGCCTATTTACCTTTTACAGCTTTAGCTAAAAGAGTTATACCCGAAACTCTGCCGGATGTGCGGGATCATAGTATACATCATTCATGTTATGCTCGCCACGTGTTCCAATCCAGTGAAAGTCGTGCTTGAGAGGTTCCTTTCGGTGTTTCCCGCGATTTACTACCAGTATCGTAATTCTCAGCTATATGCGTAAGGGACCGTTCAACCTTAGGTGATGCAGTATCACGTCTTCGAGTATTCCCGACAACTTCTCGTGGTATATTTATTTGTGCGCCACAAACTGTAGCCAGCCGTGCGGATTTGTAGTTTTTCGATGTCTTAACGTATCATGAACCAGATCGATAATGTTAGAATGAGGGATAATCTCACTTTTATTGTATTGTATTTACAGTACCCCTTTTATCCTAAAATACATCGACCGTATTCAGTATACGCAAGAAATCCTCGCTTTTCTTCTTATATGTAGGAAGAAACGTTGATAATATTTCATCGTCTGCCAGTCCTTTGCGTCTCGGTAAATCTCCAACATCATGACTGATGGTTATGCTAATAGGTTGACGTAACCGATTGAAAAAGTGTAGATATCTTTGAAGAAATTGGTTGTACTGCTGCCATTTTTCATGGTCAGTCATGTCGGATTTTAAAGCTTTATCCATGCCGCTGCCCAACTGCGCTGAAACGCGGTGTATAAACATCCAACGGTAGAATAATCATATTTTTCAAGTTGTAGTCCATAGTTATTGAAACAAACTACCCAAAATACCCCCAAGTAATGGTCCTAACAGGAGTGGTAGAAATGCACCGCGCTTCTGTACAACAAACTGTTTCTTCCTTTTTATAGACTGGCCTCATAAAGTGTGTTTATGTTGAGAGAGTTGCTGTTTCTGATCACTTAACCGAGCTAGTAGCGTAGTGGTGACACAACCTGCTTAGAATTTGGGAGGGAATGGGTTCGATTCGCGTTACCTTTTACTTTGTATGAAGTTTTTTCAGGGGGTTTTCCTCATACACATTTAGCGGCATGGTCACTGCATATCTGCCACACTATGTGCGACTACTTAGGCGAATGCTGGTGTAGCATTTTCCCCCTCAGAACCCTAACTCCGTTCTTTCCGATCCTATCCTGACCACACCCATCCTTAATCCCACCATGCATATATACGTAATGTATGTATGATGGGAACCCATGATTGTGACTGAACGAGCTCGGAAAGCTCGAGCAGCCCGCCCTCTCCCTTGAGGGAGGGAATGAAATACGTGCCCTTTTTCTTTTCTCCTTTCCTTCTGATCACTTGACAGAGGGATGTGACGTTTTAAAATATTGTGCGCACATTCGCAGATACATTGGACCTGCTTACTAGCCAAAAATTTCAATAAAACATCACGTTAACTTTTACTTAATCTGACTAATGCACGAAGGATATCGGTGGTTTTGCTTAAAACGTCAGTCATCGTATATAATGTAACCTTTATGACTGTGAGGCTTAAATCGTTTCTTCGCTATAAACCCTTGGCAACTGCCGTGCGTCCCAAATATATTTGTTCTATATTGTAGCACGTTCGGTGTATTCTGCTTTAAAGCGAGCAATAAATACCCGGGTGGATTTGATGTGGCGTCCTAGTACGCAGCCTCTAAAAATTTCGGGTTGCGAGGTGAAATTTGTCTTGCTAAATGTTTTATCTGAGTTCTGTCACGCGGATTCTTAAACAAAAGTATGCAATGGGCGTTGACAGAAATATCCCTTTGTCCACATCCTTGGTGAACTATGTTTTGCGTTAAGAAAAACACTTGGGTTTCTATGATGGCAGCCCTATGTAAAAATATCCACTACCGAACCGTTAGTTTCACGCATTAGATCCCCAATTATTATTAAGGCTGGTTTTTCACCGTCAAACTGCTTCATATCAGGTAAACCCTTCTGAAATTCCACTGAGAGATCTTTGAATAATGGTTGCAATCCACCGTAAGACTAGATAATTTCTTCAAAAGCTGTATCGCAGACAGATTCGATATTTTTTAGAAAACCAACGATAAAATACGATTTCTCATACCCTGATGGTCCCGCTACTAGTGCTGAAAACGGATGCTTAAACTAAACGATACTAAAGAGTGTTCCGTTATCATCACGACTTAAATACTAGATGAAAAAATCTGCGATCACGGGTATATTCTACTTTCGTATCTTTTAATATCAAAATAATCCTATTTGTTGTTGTCTTAAATATTTACTATTTAAGAAGAGCAAGATCTGCCAGGAATAAAATTCTGCCCCATTTGGATGCTCGCGAGGGCAGGACACAAGCGACCTCGGTCATCGAATGTACCAACATCCAGATTGATTACTGCAACATACGTTGTATCAGGTCGGATCTTAATGCTGTTCACCAACGCCCTGAACAAGTGCAACCGGACATTCTGTTTCTATCAGAGATGCAAGTCTCCCCTCGAAGTACTGATTCGCCTGACCTGCAATTTCCCAGACACAACCTCACCCTAAGTTTCGCCTTAAAGGCGAAGCATATACCAAGGACAACATAGGCCGTAAGAGGATGTCGACTTTGGAAAACAACAAATTTGATGCGATTTGGTTCAAACATTCTGGGCCCCAAATTGTGAAATTCTACTGTTGTTTGTATAGGTCTCCCAATGATAACAACTTCCAAGATCTTTTTGATTACCTTAGTCTGAAAAAAGACTACGTCTTATCACAGTTTCCATCTTGCGATATTTCAATTTTGGGAGATTTTAATTCCCACAACTCCAATTGGCTTCAATTTTCGTCTACTACTAATCCCGCGGGTCATAGTGCTGAAGTATTTGCTGTACCCTGTGATCTCACACAAATTATTTCTGAACCAACCAGAACCCCTGACAACCCTAACCATACTCCACATCTCCTGGACATATTCCTTACAACTAACCCACTTGTCTATAAAACAAGTCCTTTCCCCACTTGGTCAATTAGACCACTGCCTATTCGAAACAACTTCCTCTGTACCCAATCCCACTGTTACTAAAAAAAAAACAGATAGAACTATGTGGTGTTTTAAATCAGCTAACTGGAGCGAACCGCGAAAATTTTTTACAACCTTCCCCTGGCGTGAGTATTGCTTTAAACGGTCCCTCTCTTCAAAACATAATTGTGTAGGTCATGCCCGGTTCCAACCTTGGTTTAATAGGGCTTGCACTGATGCATTATCGCAAAAGTACAAACTCTATACCAAATGGAAATCAAATAAATTTATCGAAAATCACACCAACTATAGGCCAAAAAGGTGTTTGAAGAATGTAAATGCAAAGAATTACTCTAATGTCCTTTTGGTGGTCGTACATTTTGGTTATTAGCTAGTCATCAGTAAAAACTTTAGTACATCTTCCTTTCCTCCCATGACGTCTCGCGACGTAGCTGTAGTAGCTGATCCTGCTGAAAAATCCAACCTCTTTGTCGATTACTTTGCATCAAATTCATGTCTCAGTGATTCTGGTGAAACTGTGCCATCGCCCAAATCTACCCCATACGCTATTAAACCAATCCACTTTCGTTGCAAGCTCATAGAATCAATTATCAATAAACTTAACTCAAACAAGGCGACTGGCCTTGACGGTATTTCAGCTATCGTCCTTAAAAATGGTACCCTGATCTAGTACCTGTATTGACCAAACTCTTTTCGACCTCCATGTCATCTGGAGAGTTTCCTTGATCGTGGAAGTTGGCAAATGTCCAACCTATTCCTAAAAAGGGCGACAAAACCGGTCCCTCAAACCTTCGACCAATAGTTATCACTTCCATTCTGTCGAAAATTATGGAGAGAGCCATCAACCACCAACTACTTTCGTTTCTCGAGTCCAATAAACTCTTAAACAACCACCAGTATGGGTTCGGACGGAGTCGTTGAACGGGTGATCTTTTATATGTCACCCAACTTTGGAATAACACATTAGAGAGGTCCGGTGAGACAGTCTAGTAGCGTTCGGCTTATCCGATACGCTCATCAATTGGATATCCAGCTTTCTAGACGAAAGACGTATACGCGTTGTCGTCGATGACTTCTTTTCGAAAGAAACTACTATTAACGCGGGAATACCCCAAGGATCAGTGATAGCTCCTACACTTTCCCTGCTATACATAAATGACCTCATTTCCTCAACAAATTGCCCGATTCATTGCTTTGCAGACGACAGCACTCTACATTGCAGTTTTTCTCAGTTTTTCTATAACATTAAGTCTAGTCAGGACGTTAAGGTAAAAATGGCATCCTTAATCAACAGTGACTTAGAACGTGTCCCTGAATGGGGAAGGAATAATCTACTCAAGTTCAACGCCGACAAAACGCAGTGTTGCCTTGTGCCCACCAAGAAAGACCGATATTTTCCTGCTGTAAATATGAATGGCTTAGAACTCCTTAGAAGTTTTCAAACTCTATTTCTATGTTTCATCGAACCCTTCATGGTTGACCACATTTTGTCAGCCAGCAACACACCTGCTCGTAAACTGGGTTTTCTATACAGATCTAAACAGTACTTCACATCGCAACAACTCCTTTTACTGTATAAGGCTCAAATTCGACCTCATCTGGAATACAATTCCCACCTCTGAGTCAGTGCTCTCCAATACGCATAGAAGAATAGTTTCGGTTCTTTCCTTGTTCTATCTCTATTACCACGGCAAGTGTGCCTACGAAATACATTCCTTAATACCTTCGTAGGCCATCTTCGCTAGGAACACTCGGTTTGCCCATTCACACCATAATTACGTATTCAAAATGCCATCGTACACACTAAACGGGCTCAATCTACATTTTTTCACATGGCGACCAAATTGTGGAATGCACTATCCAGTTCCTGTTTTCGTCCAAACTTTGACTTAAGTCAATTTAAGGTAGTCATTCATAAACATTTCTCGACAGCCTAACAATATCCCTAAGCCTTCCCAGTGTTCCTGCATGCTTTAGCACGTTAAGCAAATCTTAGCCTGTTCGGGAATACTATAAGTAAAAAAAAAAAATCCAACCAGTATCACCGAAAGAATCTGAATCCATGTCACTATCCGAATCTGAATCGGATTCTCTTGGTGCTAAAATAACAGGGTGGATATTTGCCATCGAAAAATTTCCCATATGTTCCTCCCAATCATTTGAAATATTGTTTTCCATGTGCGAACAAAAACTTTGCCACATTGTAGGAAAACATTTGAATAAGGCGTTAAGACATAATTTCTTAACCTTATCTTTCGATGGAGGTTCAGAACTTATTTGCTTATTGTAAGAATTTTTACAGAAACACAATGCCATTTCAATAATGACAATGGTAAGGAAGCAATCGTAAATCTTCATATCCACGCTGAATTAAAATATTGTCAACCACATAACTTGTCCCTCGGGACTTAAAAGGTTGAATTGTATTCCACAGTTGCCTTTTTGTAATTTTGCCCTTAATTTCAACCCGTGCGTAACCAACCACTACTGCAGCTAATCTTTCTTACTAGGCTTGTCTAATTGCACCGAATGATACGGTGCGTTATTGAAAACCACCATACAATTTCCGGGTAGTTTGGACAGCGCAGGAACCAGTTGCTTAATCGCACAATTCTGAAACCATTCATAGTTTTTTGATAATCACGACCCACGTTTCCCGAATCGAGTAAATAGTCACAGTTTTCCAAAAACCCTGTATTATGTATCGTGCACCCAACCGTGGATATTAGAATCATTCTGATAAATCTACGTTTCGTCTAGATACGCGAATCAGATATTTTGACCTGAACTGCAGACATTTTTGTCAAACAATTAATTTTGGCAACAATAACGTGTTTCATTTCTGAATTAGTCGTTGTAGATCTTTCCGAAAGTTGAAACGCCCAAACTTAGATTTTCTAGATTTTACTAAATTATATCGTGTCTAAATTTTGTGTTATTGCCGTTATGATGTCTTGGATAGTTCGCTGTGATACCTAACCTCAAATACATACTTAATGTGCGCACGAAAATGTGGTTTAAGTTCTTACGTTACAATAAGTTTCGCATTACGTTTCCCTGTTGCACTGTTTGTGCTTATAGCAGCTTAAAACTTTCAACTTTGTACTCTTTGCGATGAGTTTTCTCAATACATTATTATTAATTCAATATAAGACTTGACCATCATATCCGTTACTTAAGTAGGCAACACAGCACGATTATTTTTGACAGGACGGTGTCAAATTGACTTCTTGACATTTTGACAAATGGAAATACCACAAAAAAATAAAAATATCATGGAATGCTCTAACGCAAAATAAGATGGAACAGAGTGTATTTCACCAATAATTTCTGAAATAAAAATTAAGCAATGATTCCATAACTATATTTAATACCATTCCAAGAGGTACCTAATATAAGAAGGTACGTGAGGTAATTTGAGATGCATGTACGTTATACAAAACTTAATAAAGTGATAATAAAAGTCAACTACATTTAAAAATTAGACGGAGATCAATCTAAAATTATCTAAAAATTGAAATCGTGTGTGTCAGTTTTGGCAGCTGAACGTGATTTTATATTTTAAAAGCATTAATCATTTCGTTTAAGCATACTTAATTTTAACAATAATACCTTAAATACAAATTTGTTAAACTAATTAAACATGTCACATTTAACGTTGATTGTAAATAAAAAATATGATTTTAGTGTTGTTCTTCGTTTTATTCAAATTAATTACTAACTTATTGATCTTTAATTTTTAGTCACTGAAAAAAAAAATAAAATTCAATTTAAAACCGATATTGTTACCATAAAATGAAGGCAAAAGCTAACATTCAAAGTAAAACTGTAAAAGTTCAATATTAGTTTATAAAAAATAAAATACACACCATCTTCAAATAAAAGAATACATTAGTAAGTTTGAGTTAAACGTCAAAAGTGTTGCGTTAGCACAAATTATACCCAGTTTTAGGTATGTTATAAACACTGGGACCTGATTTTGATATACAGTACTATTAAACTCAGAAAAAAGGTTAAACGTTTTTTTGACATTTTGTACTCGCGGTTTTCATTCTGTTTAGTACGCCAGATATTTAAAAAACCGCAATTTGGAGATTTTAGTTGTTCTAATTAACATATTAACTTTGAATCTCATATTTTGGAACTATAGTAAATTGGATCAATTTCAAATTGTATTACTACTGGAATATTCAGTATTTTTGGTCGCGTGCGTTATAGGCGTTTTAAGTTGAGGTACCAAAAACGAATAATAATAAGGTAAGGCACGATTGACGTGGAATATCCACTTAAAAGAGCAGTAACAATCTAAATTTGACTTAATACTCATTTCTACGTGTACGAATTACATGGATTATGAAAAGGAAAGCGTTAGTTTATACAAACGCATGTGTAAGACTGATTAATAGAGAAAGGATTTAGTGTGATTTCAATCATGTGTGGGAAAATAGGTGATTAATAATTATAATCAACGTCTTCCGATTGTAGACGTCTTTAACTGTTGTAATTGATTTTCTAGCATATAGGTTATATGAAATTTCAATGAACCGCTAAAGAAAGAAAGTAGAGTAATTACGAAACTAGTTTATTATTGTGAACAACATTTTGGAAAGAGTAGTAGTGGTTTTCACTTTGTTTGTAACAATTCCGTAATTTCTTAATTACGTGAAAAATTTTTACTTGACTGCCAATGTAAACGTGGTTATAGAGAAAGGAATTAATTTGATTTTGATAAAAAAATAAGAATATATTGGTAGGTGTATCAACTATCAAGATCCTAATAAGCGCTAGAAGAACTTTAATTTAGTGACCAAACGCTAATAATAATATTAAAATACTTTTTTTTGGTTTTTTATGGTGCACCTTCATTTTTTACTTTTTTTTTAATACCTGTGGACCTGAACAGGCTAAATTTGGGCTATCGTGCCAAAGCACTCAGGAGCACTTAGGAGCATGGATAGAGGGGCATTGAAGTGCCAAGAGATGCCTATAAGACCAATTAGAAGCTAGCTGGGGCGGGTCTAGGCGAGGGGGCGTTAACTGATCAGAAGCATGGTTAGAAGTGAGGGTTGCTGGTGGGGCAACCACAAAAAGCAATTCTGGAATGAGGCTCAGCTCCAAAAAATGTTGGGAATCCAAGATGCCATATTCTGGTAGACTACCCAAAGGGGCGAGTATACGAACACGGGACTGGTGAAAACTCCAAAACGGCAATGAATGGAGGTTGACAAGTGAAAGAGGGACTAAAAATGCTATATAAGAGTTGAAAATAACGTCGGAAGGCAATGATACAAGCCTTCCGTCCTACTTATGGACTGTTAACAACGAGCACCGAGATTTTTTCATTGGGTGTATGGAACAAATGGAGGAACCGCTTCTAATGGTCTGTAGTGCTGCTTCTTTTAGTTGCCATACACTAAATGACTATTTTAATGTTTGACTTATCTTCATCTCCTCATTCCACTTGTTGATATTCTTTTTGATCAGTTGCAGCAAGGAAACGTCGAACCAACGTAAATAAAAGACACCATTAGTGGTTTTGAATCTAGCATAATTCACATTAGAAACACCATAGGCGATATTATTGCTGATGCTTCAAATCTATGCGTCTAGGCATCCGAAAATAAACGAAACAGTCCATTGGGCAATAAAATTGACATTACCGAGTGCCCGCTTTAAAAATGTGTGACGTAATAAGTTGTGCAAAAGATCGTTTTGGATTTAAAGATTTAAAGAAGTTGTTTCACTTTTCTTTGACGAACACTTCTGAGAGCCATTATAATAATTTCTCTCACTTCCGTATATTCTGTGTATGACATAATCTATAAATAACGACTAAATTCTCTGGTATATACTGAAAAAATTATTTGTAACAAAAAATAATCCAGAAGATGCGCTGACGGGAACAAACTCCCTTGAAAACGTAAGAGACTTAACTCTGCATCACAACCTTAAAACGCGACTTTTTTTGTATCGCAAGGCCAGAAAAAGAATGCATCTCGGCCTGCAAGTGCACGAATACTCGCAAAATTTTTTTGGTTATGTTAAAATTAAAAAATATTTAACATTTTGACTCAAATTACTCTTGTATTAATATATCTAGTTGTAGTTGAAAACTAAGTTGGAAACACTAGAATGTTTAGCGTGGTAACAGTGATCATGCTAGATAACGTAGCTCCAGATTGGTTATGAAAGGATAGAGACACAGAGTATTTTAATAGAGTGCTTTCAAAGTTTATTCTATTCGAGTTTACTCTTTCAAGAAAGTTTGCAAAAACGTTGGAATGCTTTAAAATAATACTTTCCCTTTCTTTGTTTTAAAAATGGTGTAGCTATACTCTGTTTCTGACTTGCTTTAATTAGAGTGAGGTTTACAATTCTAAGATTATAGTAACGCCTCAGTGAAAAAGAAAACTTGTTTATGCGGGTTAATTTTACGTTATCTCTTACATGAAATACTTAAGTCATGTATGATTTTATTATTATTGAAGGGTATTTTTTACTTTTCTTAAATTTGTTATCGTAATTTGAAACAACATACACATGTCGCATTTATTATTTTATTACTATACAGGGTGTCCCGTAAATAAGTACCGTAAATTAGAGGAATGGTAGATCGTTAAGAAATATTTAAAATACCTAAATACAATTTTTCTCTAACCTTGTTAGTTTGTGAGATACAGGCTGATAAAGGGTGCAGTAGTAATACACACTTTATGGCATATCTTCTCAGGGGATAGAAATACAAATTTCAAATTGTTTATAGGTGTAGTTTCTTCAAAACACATCAACAGTATTAATTTTGTCAAATTCCAATAAGCCAGTTGCGTGGTACCAGGGGTTAGTAAACTTTTAATGTACCATATTCTTGAAATACGCTATATTTCGAGCTCTACATAAAAGGTACTCTTTATTGAACTCGCTACAACACTCCATTTTCAAGATTTTTAACTTTTTATTGCAATAAGACACTTTTGCATTGTAAATTTTTTTAAACAATAAATTTGTAGTAGTTGTAAATATTTTCCACACTTTATCTTTCCTTAAATTAATTCATACATGCTGAAATCGTTAAATAAGGGCAGACAATTGAATTTTGTTCAAAAGCATAGTTACCTATGCATTGTCTTAAAGCTGTCAATGTCATCTAATGAATGTGAAAATGTTTAACGACTACACATATTTACAGTTATTAGGTACATATTACTAGTAATTAACATGGTGCTTTACACTTTTACGAAATATGCTGACATGGATTTAGTACTAGGAGAATGTCACGGTAAATCTGAACGTGCAGTAAGGCGATATATCGAAAAATATCCTGGCCGCAATATTCCTAATCGCCGAACGTTCATTGCTGCAAATCGACGTTTAAGAAAAACTGGAAGTTTTAAACCTGCAGCTAGTAACCATGGAAGAATCAGAAGAACTCGGACTGTTAGAAATGAGTTAAATGTCATTAGCACAGAAGAAGCCACCACTTTTATCAGTGTTCGCAGGTGCGCATTGCAAACTGGAATTTCCAGAATGTCAACATGGAGAGTTTTCAAAGAAATGCACCCTTATTATTTGCAAAAGGTGCAAGATCTTTTAGATAATGATTATGAACCTAGAGTAGAATTATGTGAATGGTTTCTTAGAGAAATAAGAAGGGATAGGGATTTGTATTTTAATGTATTATTTACCGACGAAGCAACATTTACACGAAGTGGTATTTTTAATGTGTATAATGAGCACATTTGGTCTGACGAAAACCCGCACGCCGTGAAAGTTACACCAGTTTATCGGGCCTTTTATTCTACCGCAATATTTAAGTGGACCTAGATATGTAAATCTTCTTAGGAATAATTTAGTTGACCTTCTTGATGATGTACCTAATCAACGTAGGTTTATGCACGATGGGGCCTCGCCACATTTTACACTGCAAGCTAGGGAATGGCTAAATGAAAACTTTACGGGAAAATGGAAAGGCCGTGGAATAGATGCACCGGTCAAGTGGCCAGCACGGTCTCCTGAATGTAATCCAACGGATTATGCCGTGTGGGAAATATTAAAACCAAAAGTATATTCGACACAAGTCAATACGGTGGGGGAACTCAGAGATAGAATAGAAACTGCTTGCAGAGAGTTGTTTCTAATAGATTTTTGCTGAGGAAGATTACCAACTAAATGAAGAAACTTATGCAAAAATGTATTGAAGCTGGAGGACGTCATTTTGAACAATTAATGAAATAGCAACGTTTGTTAATGTAGTTAACTATTACATACAAAATAGTTTCAATAATAATATGTGTTTAAATTATTTGAAAAACATCTGCAACTACTACAAATTTATTGTTTAAAAAATTTACAATGTAAAAAATTGTTTTATTGTTCAACAAAGAGTATCTTTTATGTAGCAAATTTAGTGAAGAATTGCAGACAAAAGTCTTTAGCTCGAAATACAGAATAAATTCAAGAATATGGTACAATAAAAGTTTACGAACCCCTGGTACCACGCCACTGACTTATTAGAATTTGACAAAATTAATTGATGTGTTTTGAATTTTAAATTTCTATTTCTATCCCCCGAGAAGGTATGCAATTAAAAAAAGTGTATTTCTTCTGCACCCTTTATCAGCCTGTATCTCACAAACTAACAAGGTTAAAGAAAATTGTATTTAGGTATTTTAAATATTTCTTAACAATCTACCATTCCTCTAATTCACGTTACTTATTTACGGGACACCTTGTATACAAATCAATAATTGTGGGAACATACTTTTTGTATACTTGCTTTTAACCGCTGAAGAAAAAATGGCAGCTACATTTAGTAGAAGAGTGTCATTTTGACAAATTTAAGTACAATAGTAAATCAAATTCAAACCACACCATAATCAAAAACAAGTTGGATGAAGTATAGCATTTCCTATTTTTTAACACACTTTTTTATAAAACTACTTTAAAAATTCACGAAAAACACGAATATACAAGCAACTGTCAGAAATTAAGAAGTTTTAAAATAAATAAACGGACATCTTGTTGCCGACAAATTATTTAAAAAAAGTAGTTCTTTTAATTATTTGATTAAAATAACAAAAAATGGTAGCATGCAATATATCATTGAGAAGGTTGTTCCACCAGGTTAAATTTACTAGTTTTATTTTTCATTGGCGAATATCTGACAGCATCTAATTTGTATTATAATTTTTTGTTTATACTTCCTTATTTATTCGTAATTTCAAACAGACCTTCTATAAATAGTTGTCTAGTGTTATAAATGAAATATAAGTAAATTATAAAAGAAGTAGCAATTGCGATTGGTCAGCATAAACGAACGGTAGGTAGTAAGATGACTCGCGAGATAGTACTGCATTTGCAAATGTAAGCGAACTGGAAGGCGAGTTGGAATACGTAGTCTACTTGTGAAAGACAGTTAAATTAAAATGAAACAAACAATTAACAATATCCTAAATCTATCTACACCCGTTTTAGCAATAACATTTTGTGCATTAATTTTCCTCTATATTTTGATAACCCTAAAATAAATTAAAGGTATAGGATGAATGAATGGAATCTGGCAGTATAAACATAATTAGTAACAAGCTTGAATTTATTATTAAATTTACATTATGTTTCTTACAGCATTCTGTATAGAATATGCGTCTGCCAATTCATCTAAATCTGAATTGTGCGATAGGGGTTCTATAAAGAGTCCAGCTCCTCTACCACTGATTGGGTTCATTTTATTCTATTTACTGTTGCAAGCACGGAAAAACTCTTTTCACAACAAACATTTTTACAAAACCCCCAAAAATTTACTTCGAGATTTCCTCCAACCCTCCCTAATGTTATACTAAACGTCTAGTTTTTTTGTATGTATTCAATACGCTACAATATTAGTTGCTTTCATAATGTAGGTAAGACTAATAGTTTTTGATAAATTTATGAAGAATGGGGAAAACGGAGTGTTTGTAGTTTTGTGCTATATTTTTCTTATATGGGATATTATGGGAAAGTTACAGCCTATATTTTTCTGAATCTAATGATATACGGATTTATTTATTTATGTGTAATCCTAACGCAGTGGAGAGAAGAAGGCGATATGGTCAGGCGTTTGACGCTGCTGTCCAGTTGCGGCATGGCAAATTCGGCAACGTTGCGTCGCGTTTACCACAAAACCAAATATCTCTCGTACACTCTCCATTGGCCATGTCAGTACTCAGTAGAGTACAACATGTTGGAGAGGATAGTTGTCCAGTATCCTTATATACAGTATCGTTTCACTGTCAAGAAACAGTTTGAAGGTCTGTGTTTCAAATTAAAATAATTGTTAAATTACAACTACATGAGTTCCTGCATTTTAGAGTGTGGGTGGGTGGTTGGGTGGGTGGGTGGTTGCGTGCGTGCATCCGTGCGTGAGTGCGTGCGTGCGCGCGTGAGTGTGTATGTGTATTTCTGTGTGTGTCTGTATGGGTCTGTGTGCGCCTGTGTGCGTCTGTGTGCGTCTGTGTGCATCTGTGTGCGTCTATGTGCGTCTGTGTGCGTCTGTGTGCGTCTGTGTGCGTCTGTGTGCGTCTATCTGCGTCTGTCTGCGTCTGTGTGCGTCTGTGTGCGTCTGTGTGCGTCTGTGTGCGTTTGTGGGCGTGTGTGCGTGCGTGCGTGCGTGAGTGCGTGCGTGGGTGTGTTGCGTGTCGTGCGTGCTGATGCTGCGTGGCGCGTGTATGTGCGTGTGTCGTGTGTGTCTGTGTGGTGTGTGCTGTGCGTGTGTGCGTGTGTGCGTGTGTGCGTTGGTGTGCGTTGTGCGTCGTGTGCGTTGTGTGCGTTGTCGTGTGTGGTCTGTGCGTGTGTCGTGTCGTCGTGTGCGTTGTGCGTGCGTGTGCGTGCGTCGTGTGTGCGTGGTGTGCGTGTGTGCGTGTGCGTGCGTGTGCGTGCGTGCGTGTGTGCGTGGTGCGTATGTGTGCGTGGTGGTTGGTGTGTGGTGTGGTGGTGTGCGTGTGCGTGTGGTGCGTGTGTGCGTGTGCGTGTGCGTGTGTGCGTGTGTGCGTGTGTGCGTGTGTGCGGTGTGCGTGTGTCGTGTGTGCGTGTGCGTGTGCGTGTGTGCGTGTGTGCGTGTGCGTGTGTGCGTGTGTGCGTGTGCGTGTGCGTGTGTGCGGTGCGTGTGCTGTGTGTGCGTGTGTGTCGTGTGTGCGTGTGTGGTGTGTCGTGTGTGCGTGTGCGTGTGTGCGTGTGTGGTGTGTGCGTGTGTGCGTGTGTGTGTGTGTGTCGTGTGTGCGTGTGTGCGTGTGTGTGTCGTGTGTCGTGTGTGCGTGTGCGTTGTGCGTGTGTCGTGGTCGTGTGCGTGTGTCGTGGTGTGTGTGTCGTGTGTGCTGTCGTGTGTGTGTGTGTGCGTGTGTGTGCGTGTGTGCGTGTGTGTGTTGTGCGTGTGTGTCGTGCGTGTCGTGTACGTGCGTGTGTGTGTCGTGTGTGTGTGTGCGTGTGTGCGTGTGTCGTGTGTGCGTGTGTGCGTGTGTGCTGTGTGCGTGTGTGCGTCGTGTCGTGTGTGTGTCGTGAGTGGTGTAGTGCGCGTGTGTCGGTGTGTGCGTGTGTGCGTGTACGTGTGCTGTGTGCGTGTGTGCGTGTGTGTGTCGTGGTGTCGTGGCGGTGTGTGGTGTGCGTGTGTGCGTACGTGTGTGCGTTGTGTGACGTGTGTACTGTGTGTGTGTGTGTACGTGTGTACGTGTGTACGTGTGTACGTGTGTACGTGTGTACGTGTGTACGTGTGTACGTGTGCGTGTACGTGTGTGTACGTGTGTACGTGTACGTGTGACGTGTGTACGTGTGTACGTGTGTACGTGTGTACGTGTGTACGTGTGTACGTGTGTACGTGTGTACGTGTGTACGTGTGTACGTGTGTACGTGTGTACGTGTGCTTGTGCGTGTATGTAATACATTATTTTCAATTACCACATTTTTGTGGTAGTTGTGATCATAATGGCGCTTTTATATAAAATGTATAGTTAAAATCGGATGTGCGAGCAAGTTGGAAGGAGATGCAGTATTAGTTGAGAATGGACTAGAATTGATTAACCAAGGAAGTTTGAAGGTAAACGATGGACTACATGAGAGCTAGAGGGCAAACACAAAAATTACTGTTCACGTGTATAGACAAATATATACTCGTCCATCTAGTGTTAGGGGTGCTGTAAATAAAAATTAAACATGTGAAACCGCACATTTGAAGTGTGGAAAATCAGTTGTACGTAATTTAAAATGTCCACAACACCGTAGTAGACATGTTTACCTTTTCTCCTCATTGTATATACGAGAAAGCAAATTGTAATGAACCATATGACGTTTAGTAGGCGAAAGTCAAGGGTATGCTATTTAGTTAGTGACCTTGTGACTCCTAAAGCACGCTATCATAAATACTTTTAAAACTACGTGTAACGATGCGTCGGAAGGCTTAAGTCTTGAAATATATATATATATATATATATATATATATATATATATATATATATATATATATATATATATATATATATATATATATATATATATATATATATACCGTATGTCCTGTTTTGAGATGCTCCATATGAATTTCCCATGTTAAATTTTCAATTGCATATTCTATCTCTATTATAAGTTTTAGAGAAAAATTTTATTAACTAGAATTGTTCAGTATTTCGGTCTCAACATGTTTTGACTTTTGAATATTTTGAGGCATTTACTAGTTATCGTATTTAAACAAAAAATCACACTTGCCATGAAAAAACTGAAGCAAACCTGTGTATTTTGCTTTATTCAAAATCACAATCATAAATGTTTGATTAATAGATCATTTTTAATATTTAATAGTTCCGTGTTTAATGTGTTTTTGTGATACAATGAGCATTTATACTACAAAAGAAAAAATTCAGATTATAAAATGGAGTTTCCTTGGTCATTCTAATAGATAAATTAGTGAATTATTTTCAATCAATTTTGCAAATAGACCTTTACCACATCATACAACAATCTCCAGAATTGTAAATAATTTCGAAAAATCTGGTTGTGCAAATTCCGATTATTTTAAGAGGCACGAAAGACAATGGAATGAAATTTCAGAGACCAATGTTCTGGCGAAGATAGAACTAGAGTCAAGAACAAGTATTAGGCAAATATCTTCGGAAAGCTCTATCGGCAAATCCTCTGTACACCGTATATTAAAACGTCACAAATATAAACCTTATAAAGGTCTGGAACACCAGATATTATTAGCGGTAGATCCATATTCTGGAAGTGTATTTTGTGAAATTTTAATGGAAAAGTGCCACCAAAATGAACGTTTTCCGTACTTCACATGTTTTACCGATGAATGTACATTTCACGTAGTAGCGAATCAGAACCAACAAATTCATCGACATTGGTCGAGAACTAGTAAGAATATTATTATTCGGGCTGGAACCCAGTACCCTCAGAAAGTAAATATTTGGGCAGGCATAAATTGTAGGACCTATATTTATTGACGGAAATCTATATTTAGAGTTGTATTTACATTTACTGCAAAATGAAATTGCAGAGAAACTAGTCGCAATTGCAGATGAAGGTGAAATTTGGTTTCAGCATGATGGCTGCCCAGCCCATTATGGTGCCGAAGTAAAACAATATTTAAATTTTACGTTTCCAAATAAGTGGATTGGAAGAGGGAGTGAAATACTTTGGCCTCTAAGGTCACCAGACTTGAATCCATGTGATTTTTTTTGTGGCCTTTCATAAAAGATAAAATCAATAATTTTGATATTATCAACTCCTTCGACGATTTAAAGCAAAAAATAATTGATATTTGTAACAATATTGGTCCGCGAACTATTGAAAATGTAAATAGAAATTTCTACGATAGATTAGGTTTTTGTTTAGCTAATAATGGAAATTTAATTTAGATAATTTAATTTAGTTTTCTCTTTTTAATTTAGATGTAAAATTGAAAATATGAAAATAAATTTTAGTTTTTTCATGACGTGTGATTTTTTGTTTAAATAAATGCCTTTTTCTTAAAGCAAATTGGGATTTTTTTTACAAAATTGGTCAAAACATGTTGAGACCGAAATACTGAACAATTTTTGTTAATAACATTTTTCTCTAAAAGTTATAATAGAGATAGAATATGAAAATTTAACATGGGAAATTCATATGGTGCGTCTCGAAACAGGACATACGGTATATATATATATATATATATATATATATATATATATATATATATATATATATATATATATATATACAGTGCTAGTCAAAAGTCCCCTCCCCCCCTTGTATCTTTTGAACGGTTTTACTTATACTAATGATATTTGGAGGGTGAATATAAACGGATATAAGCTTCTCAACTAGTCATGACAAGTGACGTAATAATCATATATGACGTCGCAGGGCCACAGTGACCAATAATTTTAAATAGTACCTTATGGCAAGTGACATCTCGTTTGAAAGGTATTAAAATTACCTATTCAGTAATACTAATTTTGTTAGGGTTTAGGTTGATTTTGATAGAAAAATTAAATAAATACTAAAATTATAGTTTGGCATTTAATTAATCAAGATTCAAGGACCAATTCTTATAGTAAATGTTGCAAATGTGCTCCACGTAATTCCTGACAGTAATGCATCCTATTGCTAAACTCTCGTCGTACTAGTTCAAATGTGTCTGCGGAAATTGCTGTACGTTCTTCAACAATAATTCTTTGTTCTAAAATGTGCATACTGCCAGGTGCTGTAGCGTAAACCTTAGATTTTAAGTACCCCCACGGAAAAAAATCTAACGGTGTCAGGTCTGGTGACCGAGCACGCCATTCTATCGGACCTCGTCGTCCAATCCATCTGCCCCGATATTCTTCATCCAAGTAACGTCTTACTGCACCATAATAGTGTGCAGGAGCACCATCTTGTTGGAACGTTATTTCCAAGTAGCCGAATTCATCTAGATTATCTTCCAAAATTTCAAGAATTAACGGTTCAATTGCGTTTTGTAACATCTCCAGATACACTTCACCGGTTAAGTTAGTATTGAGAAAAACAGGTCCAACTATGTGGTTTCCCAAAATACCTGCCCAAACATTTACTTTTTCTGGAAATTGAGTATGTTTTTCACGAAAGATTTGAGGATTTGTGTCACTCCAATATCTCACATTTTATGTGTTAACGTTTCCATTGAGGAAGAAAGTACTTTCGTCACTAAAACAAATTGATTTTATGTAGTCTGGGTGTTGGATAATTTGATTCGACATATTTTCACAGAATTCTAATCTTCGGTCGGGGTCATCATCTGAAAGTTGGTGCACCATTTTTAATTTGTATGGATGAAATTTGTTTTTAGCCAACACCCTATGTACTGTCCTTTGACTGACTTCACAGATAGACGCAACTTGGGCTATAGAAGAAGTAGGATGTACTACCATTTCTGCAATTATGTCGATTTTTTTGTCGTCACTAATTGTTGGTCGACCAGATCGTTTGACATCTTGAACACTACCGGTCGCTTCAAACTTCTGAAGAAGTTCCCTCAAATAAGTCCTCGATATAGGGCGATCGGAGTACCTCTCATTAAAAAGACGTTCCGCTGCATGGAAATTGTTTCTACATTCACCAATTATTAAGATAGCTGCTACTTTGTCGGCTACCGTAGGTACCATTTTGTCTATGTAGACACTTAAACGTCGAGTTAAAGAATAATTAAACTGAATAGTCAAGGTATAAAAATTTATCAAAGTAAAAATAACGAGAGAATTAAAAAACGTCAACTTTTTTGACAATTAACCAGAGGCAGACTTTACAATCTTGATTAATTAAATGGCACAATATAATTTTAGTATTTATTTAATTTTTCTATCAAAATCAACCTAAACCCTAACAAAATTAGTATGACTGAATAGGTAATTTTAATACCTTTCAAACGAGATGTTACTTGCCATAAGGTACCATTTAAAATTATTGGTCACTGTGGCCCTGTGACGTCATATATGACTATTACGTCACTTGTCCTGACTAGTTGAGAAGCTTATATCCGTTTATATTCACCCTCCAAAATTTCATTAGTATATGTAAAACCGTTCAAAAGATACAAGGGGGGGAGGGGACTTTTGACTAGGACTGTATATATTTATATAATTACACTTTTTGAATATAACCGTGGCAGCGTTTGTCTTGTATGATGTACTAATTTATATTTTGTTTACTATTAAGTTTGAAATCAATAGTGCGTTACAAATTTTCTGAAATTGGTTTAAATCAGTGAAATTAGAAATGTTGCGATTTGCTAAACTTTGTAAACTTTTAAGTAGGTAAATTGAGTGACAGAAATTACATTTATTTTTATATACAAGAATCAAGGTTTAAAAATTTAAAAGGTCCTAATTACATACGAATCAAATTCATAAATACGAGGGTAAGGTGAAAAATTCTCGGCCTGACAATGAAAGACTGCGACTTTTACCGAAAAAATTGCTTTATTTTAGCTACGTAATCTCCCTTGACTTCAACACACTTGGTGCAGCGTTTCTCCAACATCAGTATTTCTTCCCGAAAGTGAGAGTTTGGAAGGTCGTAAAAACATTCATCTACAGCCCTCTCAACTTCTTCATTGGATGCGAAGCGCTTCCCAGAATCAAATGTCTTCAAGTTAGGGAACAGATGGAAGTCTGAAGGTGCCAAATCAGGAAAATAGGGGGGATGGCGAGAAAATCGTACCTCAAATCCCATTTTCCCATCGCTAGCGCACCCTTGTGTGCAGGTGCGTTGACCTGGTGATTCTTTCTGCTTGGTAGTTGTTGATTAGTTTGGCATCGATGTATTGTATATCTGGTTAGGTTGTTTACTCGCGTGAGATAGTTGCTTGGTAAGTGAGTACAACGTGGTTGGTCCCAGTTTAATTGACGAAATAGCAGGTGGTTGGCCTGGAATGTTAGTTTAGTTGGTGTAACGCATGTTGGTCCCCATTTATTAAGCGCAAAGCGAATATAAATTATTTGATTAGTGGAACGCATGTTGGCCCAGCTGAGTTGGTGGAGCGTTGGTTGGTTCCCTTATGCAGTGTTAGTTTAGTTGGTGAAACCCGCGATGTTGGAACTTTTGTTGGTCCCAGTTGAGAGTGTTAGTTAAGTTAGCGGAAACCGTTCTGGTTCCTCCATGTTGTTTGTAAGTTGGGAAAATCATTTACTCTATTATATATATATATATATATATATATATATATATATATATATATATATATATATATATATGTATATTGGATACGAAGAGTATCATGTGCAAAGTTGCATTTTACTACAGTTATTTTTTAACTTGCGTAAAGTAAATTAATACAAGTGAGGAATTGAGATTAAATTTAAAAGTTACATAATTGCAGAGATACAATTAGGTAAATATTAAGTTGAAAATAATCTGTTTCTAGTAACTGAACAATCATCGTGCGCTTGAAATAAATAAGAAATAATAATAATTGAAATTAGGATAAAACTGTTTTCAGTTCTAATGATTTATTTATTTGTTTATTTTATGATTAAACAATATTAATTTCGTGTAATAATATTCGAGGGGCCCATTGTACTATGGCTACAATTCATAAATATTTAAACATTTTTCTTCTTTTTCCTAATGGAACTTCCTCTACTTTATGTTCAAATTAATTAATACAATCAACTTTTGTTAAGTATCCTCTACACATACATAGTATAAGAGTATTATTTTTAGATATCTCTGGTTCTTCATTAATCATTACGTTTCAGGTTTACTTAATAGCACCTTTTAATATGCTATAAAGAAGTGGAGTCGGAATGCTAATAAACAAAAAATGGGAAATCCACATTTTGTACAAAAGTGGATATATTTTAAAGGGTTCACGTCACTTTTTAAATCTCGAAAATATTTTCTCTGGTGCTCAAATAAATGTATCCTATATCAGGGTATTCGGATAACGACATCAAAGAATTCTAGGAAGACATTGAAACGTTGTTCTAACAAGTTAAAACATATTATTCTCAGATACAAAGGAATTATACAGAAAACTGTTATATCAATCGCGAAGGAAATAAAAATAAATTCTGCTATTCCTAATTTTTATAAATGATACGCGATTATAAATGATAAAGGTTCAAGAGAAGAAGTGACAGTAGGAAAGGCGAAGCTGGAAGGCAAGAAAATTTTGCATTATTTAGAATTACTTTTTAATTTTTTCATTGACAAACAGAAGATTTCCTTTGATATTTTTATAATAGTTGTTTACACTGATTTCCTTAGAACAGACTGGAATGAAGAAAATTTGAACTTTTATCGAAACGTTGCGTAATAACGCTGTGATTTGTTAGGTCAAAGTCGTATTAAGAAACTCAAGTCAAGGAAATGTGTCGTTCTTATTATTATCTATACTAAACATTATGTTAAACGGTCTAGTACCCAAATCATCTTGCAAAAGATTCAATTTTTTAAATTTATTTCGTACATTTCGTGATAACGACTCGCCTGGGTGTGTTAATTAAAACAAAATATAATCCAATAAATTACACGGGTGCTACTGGGCACATAATCAGTTCAGTTAACTGCAAAACATTGCAGTGATTTCAAACATACATGCAGTATATTATTAAAAATGGTCAAGATTAAAATCTCCACGATAGCCTACATATTCAGTAACGTATTAAGTTAATAATAATACTATTGTGCTATGAAGTAGAAATAATAAGTTCACTGTTTTAATTATCATTTTTGCGTAATGCATACACACACACCAGCACACAACACACACACACACACACCACACGCACACACCACACGCACACACGCACACACACACACGCACACCACACCACACACGCACACACACACGACACACCACACACGCACACACGACACGACACAGCACACACGACACCACACGACACACACACGCACACAGCACACACCACACAGCACACGCACACACGCACACACGCACACACGCACACGCACACACGCACACGCACACACACACAACACACAGCACACACCACACCACACACCCACACACACTACCACACCCCACGCCACACGCATACACGCACACACACCACACGCACACGAACACACCCACACACCCACACACCCACATACCCACACACCCACACCCACACACGCATACACGCACACAAACACACACGCACCCACGCGCACACGTGCACACTCGCGTATGCACACACGCTAGTTTTAACTGTTTGCACTGCGAAATTAAACAAGGTGGTGCGAATGGTTTTTGAGAAAAATCGATTTCGGTCTATCTTTAGGTATGTTTGACCAATATTTTCCAATTTTTCCCAGACGAACCACACGTGCGAATTCTTTTAGGACACTTTATATATTTTTGCTAAGGTGCGTGAAGTATTTTTTAACCCTTTCGAATAATTAAGGTAACGCCTTCGGAAAAACCAAGCGGAGAATGTTCATTCAAAATGTTATCAACTTTTGTTAAGTTGTTGAGTGCAAAAAACTAAAAGTATGACATTATGGTATTCCCCATAATGACCTGTTTTTTTAAGGTTATCGTTCAAATGACATTAGGAATATCCATAATGACTGGAATTTCTCATAATGGTTTATTGGTGTATGCATGTTTTTAATTCGTGGCTTAGGATTTGACTAAAAAATCACTGTGGGTTACGTCCCTTTGGCAGATCAACATCTTGGAACTGCATTCATATCTAGGTTACTTTTGCCTGGTTCAATAAGAGTTTGTTTGCATGTGGCTGTGCCTTTTTGACTCCCCGCCATCTTGTTTGCGTTATCTTCTTCCGTGTGCCGCTTTGGCTTTCGGCTATCTTGCTTGCGCCATCATGTTTCCGTATTAGGTTTTCAGCCATCTTGTTTCCGAGTGCGAAAAGATTGGCTAGTGTAGATTTTTTCAGATTAATCTGATCTGGTGCCGTGGTAACTGCTTACAAAGTACATACAAGTCGAAACACATTCTTGTGACTGGCGATCAATTTCAAACATCTCAGCATTTATTCCACATACATCTTTGGAGTTGGTCAGAATACACTAGTGTCTTATAATTTATGACTATCAAACACAATTAGAGTATATTTATTTAATGAGAGTTACATTAACATTAATCTTTTAATTTATTCCCATATTTCTCATTGCAATAACATTATCCACGCAATTTTTCTCTGATGGAGACGTTTCCACTTGGATCTTATTTGCGATGCCGTTACTTTTGCTATCCTCTCTAATGTACAAGGTTCATCTAGAATAGATTTACTAGTCATCGTGACATTTGATTGTGATAGTATCACTACCTGCATTGGTCATTAAAGTAGCTGAGAAATGTCATGTTGTGTTTGGTGTAACGTTATGTATCTGCTAACTTTCACCAAATAAGCAATCTTAGCCAGAATTTTCGACTTTGTGTTAATGCAAATGGCTTGCACCGTGCATCTTCTATTCGTATATCGCAGAAAGAATCTAATATGGGAAACATTACATGTAGGTCATCATAATGACATGTACTTGCTACATATTTCAATAACATTAATTGAAAACCCTTCTTCTACAATAACGAAACTTCGGGACACTTTTGTTTACGATATTTTGACAAATATGTATAATCCTTTATCTTCTAGCTTTAGATACGTGAATTTGTTACCTTGGCAAGCCTCCGTAACACTGCAACTTACATAAACAAAAAAAAAAATAAATACTTTCATAAAAAAATTGCGGACTGGTTTCTACATTTTTGATAAATAATGAACATGAGTTTGCACGAGAAATTGTGTGTGTGTGTGTGTGTGTGTGTGTGTGTGTGTGTGTTGTGGGTGCGTGCGTGCGTGCGGGCGTGCGTGCGTGCGTGTGCGTGCGTGTATGCATAATGTAAATTAGTGTGAATGCTACGCCAGTGGAATTTTAGTAAAGCGTTGAGTATTACGTAAACGAGTATTTAAATTTTCTATAAAGATTTATAAATTGAAAGTATTAAATTTGAGTGAGAAATAAAGTTTTAGTAACACCACTATCGGGACGATATTTTATGGAATGTGAGCTTCAAATTTATTATGTTGTATTAAAGTGTAGAAGACGAATATGTATGCATATTTTGGCTTACATAAATGTCATAATATTGCACAATGAACAAATGTTTGAACGGCAAATGGTATTGAATTTACTAAATTTTGCGGAAGGGAAGTTTGCGCACATACGAGAATTTTAAAAGAGTTGAATCTAGATCTGAATGTAATGTAGAGAAAACTTTAGTAAGAAATTGGGCCGCTTCGAAGAATTATTAAGATTTTTGTAAACATTTCAAGATGGAAACATTTTTGTAGTTTCGGCTGCGTTGGTGCCGTTACCCGCTTGCCTGCCCGGCCGAAGGCGTGCTTTAGAAACTCCTCTAGGATAGGCTGTTTGAAAGAGTGACAGGGTACAGCAAAAGACACTCGGGCGCGTATATTTTGTAACGATCGACGCTGAGTTTTTTTTTATTTCTAAATAATCAGTGTAGCAGTGCATTATGTTTATTGTAAAAACCCATGAAGTATTTAAACGTTTACAAATGAAATGATTAACTGTGAATTGGAAATCACTATTGAGGTTTTCCAAAATTTTAGAAGTGTGTAAATTCGAACTGAAAAGTATTGTGTATAAAGAACTATCGGGATCTACAAGGGAACTTGAAGTGATTCTTTATATAACTAAATAAAGGTGTATTAAGCTTTATGAATTAAATTCAACGGTATTGGACATTGATGTTACCGATTTAAATATATGTGCAATTATTAACAGCACTAAATTGAATGTTTATAGATAATTAAGAATTTAGTGGTCAAGTGTAATTAAAACATTCTGTAACAAACATTTTTTTAAGGGTCTTTAGTAAATCAATTGCCCAATTTTTATACGCGTTTAAAGACGTGAATAAACATGGACATTTAAGTTGGCGAATAGTGCGATGGCCAACGTAAATATTGAGGCCGCTTGTCATGTACATACATACTAAGGATTAATTAAAGAAAATCAACGCCAGTGGATAGGACGTTACATCTGCTAAATAAATTCGGGAATATATCTACAAGAACAATTTTTGAATTGTAAAAGTTTGATTATCTTTAGAGATGTTATTTATATTGCTAATTTTATTCAGGCATTAAGGATAATCAATCTCCATTACCTAATATGTTTAAATTATAATTTTTAGGGACTTTAATCTATAAGAATTAATTTTTCTGTATGTGTTGCTTTGCAGAAGCAGCCAAAATATATGTAAATTTTGAAAAATTGGTTAATAGAGTTACTTTTTTTTTGTTTGTTTAAATTCTGGTTCCTTACAGTCTAAAGTTTTAGAAGAGAATCTATATTATAAGATTTAATTATTTTTTTTGTGTGAACTTACATAAAGGAATACACTGTTTAAAAATAATCAATCTTTTGACATTTCTGCTTAAAGATTGATCTGAAAATTATTTATTTTGAGTTAGATTCGATTACAACATTTAATTATTTTGCGTTCAACTAGTCATTGAATGCACATGATCACAATTTATTTATTAAGCAGAAATTTCAGATTTCAATTACAGCGATTAATTCATGCTTGTGAATGTTCAAATGCAGTTTAATGATAAAAATTCAAACAGTATTTGATAGAAGATATATGATTCTTAAAGGACGCACTGATCGTTACGTTTTTCGATTTTTAAGATACAAATTAATGATTTGGTGGTTAAAAATTAATAGACCGAATTATTATTTTTCCAAATTGGGTAATATTTATTCAGAATTTTTACGACAGTTATAAATATTAGTTTATATGTATACGGGGGTAAATTAGAAGTTATTCAGATAACGTCTAATTATTCTGATTTTATAATTATACGGGGTGTGATCAATAAGTTTAAGAAAACGTGTATGTTTCAAAATATTATTAAGCTTTGCATAAATTTATTTTTAAGAATAATTGAGCCTAAAGGTTTTGAAAATCGAATTGACGTGAATTAAGATTACTGAAACAAAATTTAACGTACTCTTTTAAACTGAAGGGTTGAATGTGTATGATTTCATCGCGTAGGCTACAATTCTTGGCAAGGCTGCACGACGCTTAGTGCGGTGTAATCGCGTAAGAAATACTTTCTAAAATTTGTATTGATACTATCTCATATTTTGCGTATGGGAGCCAACTTGTCAGATTTACGTCTCTCAGCTCTAGTATCCTTGTCATTGATCTTATAAATCTGAGTGAACTCCTGAATCGCTTCAGGCCCAAAAATTAAAGGTTCATACAACAAATCTCGTAAAATATCGTAATTGGTGTCATAATTGCTCAAATAACTAGCAGTAAATAATAATCCAAAAAATGTATACAACTCAATAGTATCGCAAAAGTTCCACTTTTGATGTTTAGCACTCGAACAGCTTCCTTGGTGGTACAAGTTGCTATATGTTCAACAATTTTGTTGTCGGGCAAAAGAAAAAATGCGTCCTCAGGTTATTCGATGATTCTACCAGGTTCCAAAACCCCTTTGTTGAGCTTTGCTTTTACAATGTTATGCGAACGAGCACGGCCTGTTGGACAATGACTGATTTTCTGTACCATCTTTCGCCTTGAAACAAAAATCTGTTTCACCTCCTTGAATTTCAGGGTCAGTGTCTTCAACTACAGACAGACAACCAACATCTTCGCTTGCTACTGATTGATGATCATCCAATTCGGACTCGATATCCTCATCAGAGTCTGGGATATCGTCATTGTAACCCATTGCTTCACCAGTAAGCTTTTCCTCCCACTTCTTCGTGCTATCACACAATATAAAGTATTGGCAATCAAAAGCTCTCAGTACATAATGACAGAAATTAGTGCTATTCAACAAGCTAAATCGCAAAGTTTTGCGATTTTACATTACCAATCGACGCCATATACTTTGATGTCATCAGAGCTAACAACACGTGATTTATTTTGAATACTTTGTCAAGAATTCTAATGGTTCGTAACTAATTATTATCTATTATTTATAATTATGATTATTAGATATTAACAATTATAAACATTATTTTGGAATGATGCCAACCATCAAAGTTTCAGTAATTACAGTAATATAGTTTTAATATTCTAGAAAGTAGAAAGGCATTATAGTAGCAATGAGTGAAATGGATTATTCATTAGTTGCAAATACTTAGTTCTGCTAAATTCTACAGGCATTTCTCTATGAATCGCAGAAAGTATATTAAAAACAGGCCCGATTACGTAACAATTTTTGCGAAATTTCAATTTGCAAAGCTTTTTTTTTATATTTGTTATAGGCTATGTCTGGGATAGATGGCCATAGGGGAGAGATGGCTCTAGTGGCGTACTTCTTGTCTCGAGTGTTTGTAGACAGTGTTAAAGCGTCGATTGAGTTAGTTGTTATGTACCTGTTGTGTCATTCAAGTGGTGAAAGATAAGGCAAATAAGGCGAGTAAATAAAATTTTGTTTTATTCCACTCTGGTGAAAAATGTATGTCAAGTATGTTTGAACTTCGATCTTATAATTTTCTGTTGTATTTTCATAGTTTTTTTGTGTGGAATTAGTTATTACGATGTTGTGGGATCATACATAACCTCAAATCGAAAATCTATTCAAAACGTGATACTGAAATATCGCTATGGCCACTTTTTTCAGGGATTGATGGCCATAATTTTATGTAAATAAATGTTGGCTTTTTGGCAGTGCCAGCCCATAAATACTTTTTCGTTTGCAGATACCAAAACAAATACATAAGAAAGTCTGCGCAGACACGCGGTACGTGGTCACAATGTGATTTCTCTAAGGCAATCCAGAATGTTATTAATGGAAACAGTTCTGTTCGCCGAGCTTCTATTGTATTCAATATCCAGCGTAAAACCTTAGAGTGTCGAATTAAAACCGGAAGCGCTCAAAAGTTAAACATGGGTCCTAGCATCGTCTTAGGACTGTCGCGACATATTCTGTCTATGCAAAAACGAGCTTCTCCGGTAACCAGAGACCACCTCAGAATCATTGCTTATCAATTCGCTCATCAGTGGAAAATTAAGCACAAGTTTAACAGTGAAACTGGAAAAGCTAGTTACGACTGGCTTGGTTTGTTCTTAAACCATCATCCGGAAATTAGTATTCGTAAATCGGAAGGTGTGTCCATAGCTGGGAGCAACGGCAATGAATCGAAAGGAAGTAAGAGACTATTTTAAGAGTAGACCATGCGAAGTACTTGCCAGAAAGGGATCCAAAGCTGTGTTAACGGTAAAATCCACAGAAAAATGAGAAACAATTAGTTTGGTGGTTTGCTGTATGCTGAGGGTAACTTCTTACCGCCTGCTGTTATCATGAATGGCAAAAATAAAAAACAAGAGTGGGAGGATAATCTATCACCCAGATCTGTGCTATTTATGTCGCAAAAATCTGCCTACGTCAATGCCATTATTTGTCTTCAGTGGATGCGTGATCATTTTGTTCCTAGAAAACCGCTAGGAAAAGTCCTGTTGATACTTAAAGAATCGTGTCGTTTATGGCTTAGAAATCATGATGGGCGGCGCATCACTACATACCAGTTTGATGAGCTACTGAGTGCAAGCTGGAGTAAGTCTGCTGCAGTACAAAATGGTTTATCCGGTTTTAAAGCATCAGATTATGCTTTTGTGTTGAAAAAAACTCTCCGCTTCGCTTCAATAATAGATGGAGATTACAGAACATCCAACTGATGGCTTGGAAGCACTACCATCAACTTCAAAAAACGTAGATAACAGAATAACTCCCTCAAAGGTATTATTTATTGATCGCCTGCTGCTCCAGAAAAAAATGTTGCAGTCAGGAAACGAGCTAAGCAAGTAGCGACTATTTTCACTTCACCGGAGCATTTAAACATTCACAAAGAAAAAGAGGAAAACGCCCAAGACAAAGAACAAAAGACTCAAGATAAAAAAAGTTGCAAAAAAGGGAAGGAAGGTGTTCAAGACTAAGAAGATAATGAAAATGGAATCTTCTAGCAGCGAAGAAGATGTAGAAGTTATTCTAGAAAGTGAAAGAAGTGGAAGTGAGGATATTGATGAAAATTTGTGCGTAGGGTGTGAGGAAGACTATAGACACACGAAAAAAGAAGTTGATTGGATTAAATCACTCATTTTCCAATTTTTATTTCATAAGTTCAAGTTTTTTTTTCACAATTGACCAAATTATGTTGTGGCAGTGTTATTATATCAATAAATGGTTTACAAAAAAAATTCTCCGGGGTTGTTTTCAGCCATTAGAAAAACTATGTCCATCTGTCCTGGACTTACCCTAACCTAAATTAAAGATTATTTTAGGAAGAATACATTCACAAAGCCTCGCCATGCTAAGGAAATTACATAATTAAGTATTCTTAACGCACTCGGTCCAATGGACCCCGCTTTTCCGGATAAGGGTTAAGTGAATGACGTGTTATAAATTATATTAGGAGCCCTTTACAATTGAAGTAAATATTTACCTATAAATACAATATTAGGTTGCCAATATACTATTTACAAGCTAAACACGTAAATAAAATTAGAACAGACTGTAAATAAATTGTACTATTTACTTAAAGTAGTAAAACATCTGTAGGTGTAATCCTTTTCTTCGAAAAAATACTAATTTTTTTTGATCGACAAAAACATTTCAACTAAAATTGTCGCTGCCTTTGATGTCATACAATCTGTAATCCTTATTACAAAATCTGCAAATTACATCTTATTTTGGTCATAATATTTTAAATTACACAATTTAAAAAAAAATTACTTTTAAGTTGTGCCGTAAAAGTATGTTTTTCAGTTTTTTGTGCTTTAATTTAAAGTAAACTGTGGTGTAAAAATAAGAAATCCAGTAGGTTACATAAATCTTTGAAGAAATGCAGAATTTAATAATGTAGAATGCAGAATAATCAACGTTATAAAATACATATTTTAAACACCTATGTTAATGGATTTTAAACAAAGTATTTTTTAAAATATTTCCAAAGTAATGAAATTTAATCCTACGATTAATTCACAATAAATGGCAATATTCAAAACAGGTAGCCAATTTAAAAGCCCTCTTGTAAATAATGCGTTACCCGTTGACATAAATTTTGGAAATTTTTCAAAACATTTGTATTTATAGAAACCTACACATATTTTTATTTAACTGAATATGCAAATCAAGTCTCAGAGTTATAAACATTATGGATCATCCCCAGTGTACGTATAATGAATATTCTTTTCTTAGAATTTTCGATCTTGTAATAAGCTGTATGTAAATTAGCTATTATACGAATTTTTAGTACGTAAAAGAAAATTATATTTAGGTCCGAAAGGATAATCGAATGAAATTACAAAATCATTCAAAACATGTTTATGACTTTAGGCTCACAATGCAGCATAAAATTAATTTATGTTTGTTGCCAACTTCCTCCATAAACAATAATGGATGGTCATTGTTAACAATTATCATGGTTATACCCAGTAGCCACACATCTCATTTACTTGACTAACACTACATGTCATTTAAAGACGTGTTTTTTCTTTTATAAATACTGCAATTACCAACATTGACACGTGTAATTATGCAAGTTCTATCAGCGTATTTTAATTGCCTTAGTTAATAGCAATTGGCATTATTAAAAATGTTATTATGCTTTAATTGCGCTAAAGAGACTATTATTATAAAAATAATTAATAATACCATTAATAATTCATAGTCATCTTAAGTTATTCATTTACACTTAATAAGCGTCAAATAAATAATAGAAATCATAAATTAATAAACTTAAGTATAGATTAATCACAGTCTGATGTATTAAATTCTAGGTAAAATGGCGACAATCAATCATTTAAAAATTCTTTTATTCCTTTCTTTTGTATTGGTTTAATAGTACATGACGTGATATATTAGCTAGCGAATCCGTCTATTAGTTGTTAATTTATAATTTTTGCAAGAAAAATCCATTAATAGACTTGCCTAATTTTGTCAAACAAAACATCAACAGTTAACAAGTTACGCATATATAATCAACTACTTATCCGGAGTGACAATTTTAACATCGGTTAGGTGGATTTCAAATTTGGAAATTTGTGTAAACAAACTACGTATTCATAACGTTTTCAGGCATAATTCACTTCATTATTTTGTGAACTAAATAAGCAATCACCATTGACAGATGATTGACAGCAGCAAGTAGCAACTGTTGGGTGCTCTTTGGCCGTGTTTGGGTAAGTAATGGTATCGCAAACAAATCCAGAGTATTTTTAGTTTTGATAATAACGATCATTGTTAAATACTTGTTTAATGTCTATATGTTTACTTCATAAAAAAAAGTATTTAATTATGTGCAGTAACTAGAGGGTTAAAGCTGCGAAGCTCGTAAACTTTCGCAGTTTATGTATAAAATCTACACGAAGTACCTTTCGTGTAATGGTAATCATAACTAACTACGAATAGTATCATTGATTTATATGCAAATTATAAAGAGGTAAAAACGTTTAGGAATTCAATACATTAGAGCAAAAGTGCGAGAGTACGTGGGTGACTTAAACCTTTTATAATCTAATAATCATTCCATAGTGCTATGAAGCGGTCATTCTATTCGAACAATATTATCCTGTTTAGCTTAGAAAAACTGAACAAAACTATAAGCAACTAACCATTTTTTTAAATTTTTAGTGTTTAAAATACAAAGCACTATTCACTTTTAGACAATCCGCCATCGGTTTATAATGAAAGCCTTTTAGCCTGTCTATGAGCCATCAAGAATCATTTTTTCTTAAAAATGTTCCTCCCCAGTAATCTTTAGCTCCTACAAAAACCAGTTATAATAGCAAAACGCGATGTCTTGTGATAATCGACGAGCGTTCAACACTGCGCCGATTTCACTTCTGAATTCCTAGTCTGCCGATGGGAACCTTGTTTTTGTTACAATAAAATATTTTAAGGCCGCAAAATTAGAACAATAATACGGCGACTACAATGATAATAAAAGTTAACGATGTGATCAAGCAAGTGCGTGTTTTTCAGTAGGGGCTAGAGCGGGGCGAAAATATCCATTAATCGATTATAATAGATTATAATCGATTAATTGGGTGTTGATTAGTTTTTGGATATAATTGATCATTTAAATAATCGATTATCTCACTAATCAATTATTCTATTAATCGATCAATCGATTAATGGGTTACTTGATTAATCAATTATTTTCAGATTACTTTCAATAATTGATTATCGGTTGTTCAAACTTACAATCTATATTTTAGAGCATATTTGCGGTACATACAAGAATAAAGTTCACTTTTACCAAACTATATTTTTATTACACTGATTATGTTATTTCCCTCTAGACTCACGTTCTACAACAAATTAGCGTTTGACTAATCAGTTATTTGGTTAATTGATATTAGCAGGGTGTCCGCACAGGATAATGACGTCATAATTAATTAATAGTGGCAGGGGAAAAACTTGGGAGAAATCTTGAAGAGTTGGGTGGGGGCATGAGGGTGGGGTCGGCTTAATTTCGTGGGCCTTTTTCAACACCTTGATGGCATTTTGAACCCCTTGATGGAATTTTCACCCCTAATTAGGACCATTTTGGTCGTATTAAGAGCATTTTTGGTAGTCCAACCCCTGGAGGGTAGGTGATTGCGAACGCAGGGGGCGGGGTGGGGGTAGTTACGTGACCAGATTATGAGTCATAATTAAACTCCGTCGCATTTTGTTTTTTATTATGAGTGATAATTTACCGCCACCATTTTGTTTTTAATTATGAGTCATAATCAAATTCCTCCCCATCTTGCATTTAACTATGAGTCATAATTAAATTCTATCGACATTTTGTTTTTAATTATGATTAATAATTAAACTCCTCGGCCATTTTGTTTATAATCATGAATCATAATTAAATTCCTCAGCCATTTTGTTTTTAATTATGAGTCATAATTAAATTGTGGTGCCATTTTTATTTTGTGGGCTATGTTATCGGCCATTTTGTGTGACGGGCGTCTTGGCGGCCATTTTTGTTTTTGGCGGGAAATTTGAAATAGTATTCTAGTAAGGGTATCCTCATACTAACTCGTAAGGCAGGTGTAGGACTCCGGAACTTGTTCTAGGGTCTTCACCCCTTGTCCGGGAAATTCTAATAAGGGGCCTTCATATTACCTAATAAGACAGGTATAGGACGCCGGAACTTGTTCTGGGGCCTTCGTCCCCTTGTCAAAAGACAGAAATAATCAAACCAATCAATCTCAAAGAAATCACTCTCGATCAAATCAAGCAATAAGATCAATGTCAATCAAATCAATCTCAACCAAATCAATCTCAAACAAATCAATCAAAGCAATCTCTATCAAATCAATCAAGAAGCTGCGCTAACAATTATTTATAACCTTCAGGTAACGATTCTCCCTACTCTGTATACCTAACTCCCTTGAGTGACCGCTTACTGTGTAGATAAGGCTAACCGACACTCACAGTTGGCACTCTCCCTAAACGTGAGGTACAGGCGTGGGAAAGCAGTCGATCATACGCAAATCAAACTCAATCAATTCAATCAACCAAATCAAAACTTATAGCTTGCAAAAACCAGCTTGCAATTCAAAAATACTGGTTTGGTTTAACTTACAGCTTGCAAAAAACAACGTTCCACACAAAATTAAAAAAACACCGAACGCATTTCAATAGCTACGATATCATCATCAGCGGTCGACTAGGGCGAACTAAAGAAAATGTCTAATATATATATATATATATATATATATATATATATATATATTAATGAGTTCTGAGTAGCCTAAAGGTCCTTGATCATCATTATTCATTAGAATTTGTTTGTTTTTGAAGATATCAAGTTCGTAGCCCTACATATGTTTGATAAAAATTATATAGTAGATAAGGTATTCTTAATCACACATGTTAGTAATAAGCACGAACTTGATTGTTATGAAAGTTTAGAATCTTCAAATACAAACAAATTCTAATGAATAATGATGCTCAACGAACCGTTACTCGCTGATGGTATATATATTAGAAATTTTCTTTAGTTCGCCACAGTCGACCGCTGATGATGATAGCGTAGCTATTGACACCCGTTTGGTGTTTTTTAATTTTATGTGGTACGTGGGTATATTTTGTTTATTACAGGTCCTGCTTTAGTTTCAGTGTTCCAAATTTTTCAATTGAATTAAGTTACAACTTGTAAAACTATACTTCATTTCTAAAATACTGTCCTGAATTAAGTTAGAGATTGCAAAAACCAACGTTCATTTCAAAAATACTGACTTGAATTAAGTTACAACTTGTAAAAACTATCATTTCAAAAAATACCGGTTTAACTTATAGCATGCAAAAACCAACGCTCATTTCAAAAATACTGTTTGATTTAAGCTACAGCTTGCAAGAACCAACTTTCATTTCAAAAATACCGATTTGAATTAAGTTACAGCTTGTAAAAACCAACTCACAAAAATAGCGGTGCACGCACACGCACACGCACACGCACACGCACACGCACACGCACACGCACACGCACACGCACACGCACACGCACACGCACACGCACACGCTCACGCACACGCACATGCACCCACCCACCTACCCACCCGACCACCCACCCATACACACACACACACACACACACACACACACACACACACACAATGTTCGTACTGAACGTTTGAATTTAATAACTTTAATGTATGATAGGTTGTAATTATTGTTTCAAGATAAACGTCATAAATAAATGATGTATAGCTTAGTGATATTTCAAAAAGTCGTTTTTTTCAAAAATTATTTCAGCACCTAATACGATGTATTTAGATTTAATTTTGCTGCAGTATAATTCCATAAACTTCCCTTTATCTACTGGTATCGTTATTATTGATCTGGATGCAAAGGGGAGCCGAAGATCGAAAAAAATGTGATTTACTATGTCAATGTGCTGTGTTCCGTTCTAAAACATTCACTCGGTATAAATTGCAAACAGTACGAAAAAATGACATCAACATCAATCTTCTTGTGTTTGAAAAAGTTAATTTAATTAACTACATTTACAGTTATTTGTTATAGTTAGTGTTAAATTATGATTTTACATAAATATTAATACACATGCTGTATACAAAATTTATAAATCCATTTTATAAACATCTTTTGGATATCCTCATAAAAGACATAAAAAACATACAAAATTACTTTCCTGTCGAATATCAACGGGAGCCAGTCTACTTGTATAATAAAAAATCTAATTCGGCACTTTTAGAAAATGGATTTAATATTTCAAAGTATTGTAAAATATAAGTTGTATAGATATTCAAGGCACTTATTGGGCAAAATGATTAGAATATGGTGATAATTTCAACTCTCTTACCCGTGCTTTTATGGTTAATATTAAGTGTCTTTCTTACTGTACTTTATGGGAAGTATTAATTTTATTTTTTGCGAGCTAATTTTAATATAACTAGAATGAATTTTACAAGATAGTATCGTTTAGAATAAAATAGCCTTTACGTGTAATAATTTTGGATGATTTCAATTTTAAAGAGGATGTAGTCACTCATGCCATCGTTTCGTTTATGAAGAGTTATGTAAAAAATTCGGTTTAAGATAATGCATTAATCGTTGGATCCTAATAAAAAATATCTGGTTTCAAAAAACACACGACTTTCCACCTTACAAAGTGGAAATAATCTTAATAATTTTTTTGAATAATAATTAATTTTTACTCTTATTTTGCTTTATATTAAGAAACTTTATAAATAAAAGCCATGTAAAATTAAATTTTCTGTAAAAAATATGTCTACATGTTTTGTTATAAAATTAACCGTTATTCAAATATTGAAACAAAATTGAGGTAACACTTAAATTCCACCTTTTAGAATTTGAAATGACAATGACAATGATTTTTTGTTTGTTCTTAATCTTCTTCTTCCTAAGCTTACAGCTTGTTCATTCCAGCGTGTCTTTCCATCTCTTCTTCGGTCTTTCGGACCGCATTTAAGCATAATATACCATTATATAGCCAATAGTGCGATTTTCCCTGCTTTGATTGGTCGAGACCAAACGTTAGTACGTTTTGCGAAACATGACTAAAACGGGGTACATTTTGCAATGTTTCCACGCGCATAGTGCAAACGGACCGAACACAGGTACGTGTCGCCAAACTTCACTAAAACGTGATGCATTATACCTTAGATCGACTAGTGAAATACAGGGTGTCCCAAGATATTGTGACACATTTGAAGCGCTTATAACTTTTAAACCAATTGAGATAGAAACGAGAAGTTTTCTCAGGTATGCTTTATTTATCAAAAAGTTTTATTCTGACTTACGATCAATTTTTTTTCATTTATACAGAGGGTTGAAAAAAAATTGTTAGTTTTCAATTTAAATTTTTGATTATTTTTTTAAATGAAAGACTGTGTTGTGGCATCTTTCGATAGAGGCATTCTTCCACTTTCTAAAAATGTACAGTTTGCTATGCGCATAAAAAAAACTAACAATTATTTAAATTTCTATGGCAACATGTTCGATACAAATAAAAATTCAACAAAACAGAACACATTTTTAATTACCATAGAAAATACATAACAAACTAAATTGCTGGATGTGTCCCCGATTATTATCAATGCATTTTTGAAATCTTCTTTCTTTCTTTCTCCTTTACCCTTTTATACCTTTTACAGTGTTGGGGGGACCAGACACACCGAGCCGCAGAGTGGGAGACCCATCCCAGTTCCGACCAAGCAAATCGCTGCTTAACTTTCAATATCTCAGTACTAGATGGTTTCCCACTCTGCCGTACTGCCAGTCGCATTTTTGAAATTTAAACTCCAAATTTTTGAAAGCATTTTCCAACATTTCCTGAGTAATGGCTTTCAAAAATATTGATTATGTTATTTTTGAGTTGGTCCATAGTGTGTGGAATGGGCGAGTAACAACGATCAAGTAGGCAAGTCAACAGTCAAAATGACAATTGAATTACTATTTTATTTGCTACGTTCTGTCAAATCATTTATTGACATTATTTTCTCGTTGTCTTTATCGCGCACTTTTATTTAAAATGATATACACAGATCAAGAAAAAGCAGAAGATGTACTTCTGTACAATAAAACTAATTCTATAACAATAACCAGAAGATGGTTTGAAGTTTGAAAAAGCACCTCCATGCAGAAATGCATCATAAATTAGAATAGGAAGTTTAAAGACACTGCCTCAATTAAAAGAAAATGCAGATCTATAATCCAACAACATCCAAATTATTTGAATCGCCTGTTGCAAGTAAGTGATGTGTTAATACAAAATAATTACATGATCTCTATCAGAAAAATATCTGCTAATGTAAACTTTTCTACAAGTGAAGTTCAGAGATGTTTAAAAATTCTAAACCTTACTCCTTACAAAATCCAAACCTTCCAAAAGCTTCAACCGCGAGATGTTGAAGAAAGATTATTGTTGTGTGAGACCTTATTGGACTTGTTTAACCACCAACCTGATATTACTGTTGTAATGTCAGATGAAGCCGCTTTCCATATAGATGGAAAAACTAATAAGCATAATTGTAGAATTTGGGGAAGCGAAAATCCTAGGCGATTCAATGAGTTTGAGCGGGATACACCAAAAGTGAATGAATGGTGTGCTGTTTCAAAAGAAAAATTGTATGGAACATTCTTTTTCTTCGAAAAACTATTACTGGAGTTATTTATACGGATATGCTCGAAAACTTCTTTTACTCGCAGTTGGAACAAGATGGGATAATACAAGAAGTATACCTTCAGCAAGACGGTTTCCCTCCTCATTTTTCTCATATAGCCAGAGACTCTGTAGATAGAATGTTTGGTCAGAGGTGGATAGGCAGCGCTGGACCAATAGAATGGGCGGCACATTCTCCTGAACTAACTGTGTCTGATTTTTTATATGGGGTATGTTAAGGATCGTTGTTACTCACCCGTTCCACACAGTATGGACCAACTCAAAAATAACATAATCAATGTTTTTGAAAGCATTACTCAGGAAATGTTGGAAAATGCTTTCAAAAATTTGCAGTTTAGATTTCAAAAATGCATTGATAATAATGGGGCACACATCAATCAATTTAGTTTGAAAAGATAATAACGTTGGCATATATTCTCTATGGTAATTAAAAATGTTTTCTGTTTTGTTGAATTTTTATTTGTATCGCACATGTTGCCATAAAGATTTAAATAATGGTGTTAGTTTTTTTTATAAGCATAGCAAACTATACATTTTTAGGAGGTGGAAGAATGCCTCTATCGAAAGATGCCACAACACACAAGAGAATTAAAAATTTAAATTGAGAACTAACAATGTTTTTCAACCATCTGTATAAATGAAAAAAATTAATTGTAAGTCAGAATATAATAAAATTTTTTGATAAATAAAGCATACCTGAGAAAACCTCGTTTCTATCTCAATTGGTTTAAAAGTTATAAGCGATTCAAATGTGTCACAATATCCTGGGACAATCTGTATTATTCAGAAACTACAATATAATATAGTATTGACAATAAAATTTAAGCACAATTTAAAGACAAAAGTATACTAAATAAATCCAAGTTGGTGAATTGATATGACAGACACTGTATGGTACCTATAACCAATTTTTAATATATACTGACTTCCATAAAAATTGCAACACCTAGAATTTGTTGAACGATTCTATTGAAATTTTAGTCAACGATGTCTTTCATTAGAACAAACGATTAAAATTTGAATAAAATCTAGCTTGTAGTTTTTTTTTGCTTTTTCCTTTGCACTCAGTAACAATAAATTTGAAGAAATAAACCAATCAGTGTGTAATTAACTGTCAATTTTGCAAATTGTTTGTTCACAATTTTGTTCTGAACTTGGGAACAATGCCAAGAGCACGTCAACATCAACATTCTTCCCAATTGACTGATTTTGAACGTGGCCGTATTGTTGACATGAGAGAGGCCGGGCTTTCGCTAAGAGAAATTGCTCGTCGTGTAAACCGAAATTTTACAACGATATAGAGATGTTGATCCAAATGGTCCGAGGAAGGGATGCAATAACGTCACCCTGGATCCGGGCGTCCCCCCCAGGACTACAGATCGCGAAGAACGTCGCTTTTGACTTTTGGCCACAAGAGATATTTTCAACAACTCGATCGATTGCAAATGATTGAATGAAAGGTGTAGGACCCAGAATGTCAATGTCATCTGTTTATCGCCGGATAAGGTCTTATGGGCTGCGTTCATATCGTCCATTTTTGTCTTCCTCTTACACCACTTCACAGTCTACGCAGGCTAGAATGAAGCAACGAAGGAGCCAATTGGGCGCAAGAATGGCATCGAAATATGTTTATTGACGAGTCCCGATTTTGCTTGTGGGCCCACAATGGCCGTAGGAGGGTCAGAAGAATGCGCGGAGAACATAAAAATCCAACATTTTTTGTGGAACGCAACACAGCCCTCACACAGAGAGTGATGATATGGGGTAGCAGATCACCCTTGGTCTTCATTGATGGCAACTTAAACGCTGCTGGTTATACTGCCAATGTGCTAGAACCCGTTGCGCTTCCATATCTTCAGGGACTGGAAAATCCTATTTTCCAACAGGATAATGGGCGCCCTCATACGGCAAGGGCTACAACACGTTTTTTGGAAAAAGCTAACATTGCCGTCCTCCCATGGCCTGCTCGGTCGCCTGATTTGTCGCCCATTGAACCTGTATGGGATGAGGTCGGTAGGCGACTGGGTAATTTACCACACCCTCCAGATAACTTACACGAGCTCCGGCTACGGATTCAAGAAGCTTGGGTTGATATACCACAGGCAGTTATAGATCACTTGATTGATAGCATGCCATGCCGTGTAAATGGGTGCATTACAAATCGTGGCGGAGCAACTCATTATTGAAAAGAAATATTTTTAGTTTTTGTTCTTTTATTTTCAAATTTTAATCGTTTGTTTGTTCTAATAAAAGACATCGTTGACGAAAATTTCAATAAAATAATTCAATAAATTCTAGGTGTTGCAATTTTTATGGAAGTATATCTATATTTTTATAAAATAAACGTATTTCTACTTTCTTACTAAACAAGAAAGTGTTGCCGTCGTAAAAAAATCGAAAAAAATAAGTTGCGTTATTTTGATGTTTTACGGCTCCCTGAACAAAAAAAAATTTAGAAAATTTTTCATAATTTCTTGTGTATCTGTGATCACTGGCCAGCCCAAGCTAAACGGAGAATTTTGATTAAATTTAGAATGAAGGACAACGAGGTAATTATGTCGACAAAACAAGCTTTTAAACGCAATAGGTCTACAGGGGTGAAAATAAGGGTGTTATTTTGGGGGCACATTTTCAAATTTTAACATATAAGATTGGAATTCAGGTCATCAATAACTCGCATGAAATGCAATTTTTTGCAATTTTTTAAAGCTTTCAAAATTGAATATGGCCGCAATTACAGTCACATGTACATTTTTTTTTAGAAATATATATATATATATATATATATATATATATATATATATATATCCGATACCGTTCAATATATAAAAGAATTGGAAATAGATGTGCGTAGTCAAATAAAGGTTTTTTAAAAAGATTTCTTTCCGTAATAAAACCGAGCTAGTAGCGCAGTGGTGACACGACCTGCTTAGCATTCGGGAGGTAATGGGTTCGATTCCCGTTACCGTCTACCTTGTATGAGGTTTTTTCAGGGGGTTTTCCTCATACACATGTAGCGGAATGGTTACTGCGCACACCGTGTGCGGCTACTTGGACGAATGCTGGGGTAGTATTTTACTCCTCAGTACCCTAACTTCGTTCCTTCCGATTTTATCCTGACCACACACATCCTTAATCCCACCATGTATATCTACATAATGTATGTATGTATGATGGGAATCCATGATTGTTGTTGAAGGAGCTCGCTACTTGGACGAATGCTGGGGTAGTATTTTACTCCTCAGTACCCTAACTTCGTTCCTTCCGATTTTATCCTGACCACACACATCCTTAATCCCACCATGCATATCTACATAATGTATGTATGTATGATGGGAATCCACGATTGTTTCTGAAGGAGCTCGCTACTTGGACGAATGCTGGGGTAGTATTTTACTCCTTAGTACCCTAACTTCGTTCCTTCCGATCTTATCCTGACCACACACATCCTTAATCCCACCATGCATATCTACATAATGTATGTATGTATGATGGGAATCCATGATTGTTGCTGAAGGAGCTCGGAAAGCTCGAGCAACCCGCTCTTCCCTTTGGGAGAGGGAATGAAATACGTGGTATTTTCCCTTTCCATAATAAATGATGGTATAAATATGCCTGCATTTATGGGGTCGAAGCAATTATTCGAAATTGATTTATTCAAAATTCTCCCCAAGCATTTTTGTTTTTTATATTTTCTAGGCAACTAACCTGCTTCTAAAAGCTACTAGTAGGAGATATGAATTTTCAAATATGTAATATTGATATTGTTATAACTTTCTAACTATATATTTTGGTTACAAACATGGGATTGGGAAAATAAACTTGAATGAAATGATTTATCCTGATGAAAACACTACTCCCGGTATTTCCGGAAATTGAAAACTTTCCTCGTATTGTTGGTATAAAATATACATATTCTTACTTTATTTGAAAGGGAGCGAAATTTGCTTTAAAATGATATGAAACAGTCCCATAGATATCGAGCGAGATATCTATTTTTAACTTTCAACCTACATATACATATGTAGCTATAGAAGGTTATGCAATCGACTTTTTTTTCACTATCTCTAAATCGACTTATTATCTCATTTTACAACTTTTGGCCAAGTTTCGTCAAGATAGGCCATGAAGTCTGGATGTCTCGGAGAGCGAGGGTTTATTAGGTTTTTGGTTTTTATTAAATATCTATAAACAATTGAATATATCAAAAACATAAAAATACCCCATATATTTTTTAGTATTTTGCAAGAAAGTCCTGTAATGCACTAGCATTCACCTAGTTTTATTTTATGATGATCTTGAAATTACGATCAAATATTAAATAGGATTTTTGTACGGGCAGTTCTAAGAATTAAAGATTATAGTCCGCAAACGATTCGTTTACAAGATACAAGTTACAGACTAAAATGTGTTTAAATTCGTAAAATTTATATAATACCATTATTAGATTTATAACATGTCTAATCTGCATTGTATCTATGTTTAAAAACAACCTTATAACATTTGCAGTTTCTGTATAGTATTTTCATTAGTGCATGTGAAAAGTTTATGCCCCTATACGCCTAAGGCATAATGAACCACGTTTTAGTAAAGTTTGGCAAAAGGTATCTGCATTTGATCTCGGCCAATCACAGCAGCGAAAATCGCACTATTGACTACATAATAGTACATTTTGCTGAAATTCTTCCGGGACTGCGCTTTTCTCGAGGTCTCTTCTCTTGCTATTTTAACTTGTCTGTGATCGTTCATACTTGATATGTGTTGATTCCACTCTTTTCTGAGTTGTTGTACCCAGTCTCCGATCTTCTGTAGTTTGCATTCTCGGATTATGTCTTCGCTTCTGATGTGGTCCCCCAGCGATTTATTTGTTATTTTTCGCAGTCTTCATTTCTACAGTTTACAGCGTTATTCTATCGCTCGTTATTTCTATCCCGAGATAATTGAAACTGCGTATTTGTCCGATTATTTCGCCGGAGTCCGCAACTAGTGCTGCATCGTCAGTGTAGCAAAGTAATCTTACTGCTAAGCTTTTTAATTACTTCACTCATTATCAAGTTAAATAGCATCGGACTAAGCTAATCCCCTTGCCTGATTCCTTTGTTGGTAGGAATCATTTCGGACAATTTACCGTTTATTCTAACTCTGCCACAGTTGTCTGTGTATATATTCTTAGAAGTCTGATAATATTGTCTGGGATGTTATTGTCAGCTAGGATTTTTAGTACATGATGGAGTTGTATATTATCAAACGAGTTATTAATATCTACAAAGCAAAGGAAAGCAAGTCTATTAAATTCTAAGGTTTTTTCATTTATTTGTCTGATAGCAAATATTGCGTCATTGCACGATCTTCCAACTCTGAAATCATGTTGTTCGTCTCTTAATTCTATGATCTCAGCCAATTTTTGAGTTATAATTTTTGTTGCCACTTTTAATGTGCTCTGAAGTAAGTTTATATCTCTATAATTGCTCGGGATTTGCTTCTGACCCTTTTTGAATATGGGGATAATTACTGCAGTTTTCCAGGGGTCTGGTACTATTGATTTGTTGATCAGTTAAATTAATTCTTGTGTGAGGGCTGTGCCTCTATACTTTAACATTTCGTTAGTAATCCCATCATCGCCCGGAGATTTTCTATTTTTCAATTTTCTTAAAACTGTTTTGATTTCTTCTTCGTTTACTTTCAATACTACTCTAGTTCTTTCATCATCTTAGCTTTCGTTTCTTATGACTCCTGCATATAGGTTTTTGAAGTATTCCACCCAAGTCTCTTCTTGTATTTTGTTAGTTTCCATGTATTCAGTTACTTTCTTTCTTTGTGAGTGTATTATTCTTCAGATATACTTTTGTTGCCCGTACAAGTCTCTATGTAAGTCATTTGTTTATTTTTCCGGCAGCTTTCCATTATCTCTCGTATTTGGATATTTATTTCGTTGCGCACTTTCAGCTAGTTTCTTAATTTGTTAAACCAAGGCCTTGTTTTTACTTGCTTTTCTATAGTGGTCCTTCTGAAGCCTAATTCTACTTTAGCAGCTCGTGCTATATATATATATATATATATATATATATATATATATATAAACCGCAAACATAATTTTTTTTCAAAAAACGCGAGATAACGCCGAAACGGTGGACTGTAGGTGACATGTATGCTTAACAAAGTGCCTCTCAATTTGGACAGGAAATTAAAAAATATGCAGGGTGTTCCATTTAAAATAAAAGAGTAGAGTGCAGTGCAGCAAAAGTGGAACACCCTATATATATATATATATATATATATATATATACACTGTGTCTCTTGAATTTTTGGACATAGGGAATTCCCATGTTAAAATAAACTATTGTAAATATTGGCTTCCCTAATTATTTTACAGTAAAATGTCAAATGTAAAACTTCTTAAGGGAAAAAGGCTGCTTCTTATGTTACAATTGCATTTACATTTGGTTCATCCGTTTTCGAGAAAATTAGGAAAAACTTAAGGGCTTTTTCGTAACTGGTAACGTTAATAAGCCATGCAAGTGTCAGGATAAATACAATAAGGAGCACAAATAAAATAAGTCTGTTATAAACAAGAAGATGATATTCTAAATAAACAAATTAATTATGAAAATTGGAAAATAAATAACAAAAAATCATCATTTCTATTATTTTATCAAGTGTTCAAATAAATCTCCGTTTGCAGCTAAACAATATCCAAGTCGATCATAGAACTCTCGCCGAACGTTTGCGAGCATGTATTGGGAGATTTCGTGGCTGTTTGCTAAGATTGCTTCTTTTAAGTCGATCAGACTGTTAAACGAGTTTTCGCTGTTGTATAACTTGTTTTTTAAATAACCCCAGGGGAAAAAGTCACAGGGAGCCAAAGCAGGGGAGCGTGCTGGTCAGTTTATGGTACCACCTCGACCTATCCAACAGCCGGGAAAGTCTAGAAACTCACGTACGATTACACTATTGTGTGCTGGACACCCATCGTGCTGGTACCAAATGTCTTCCCCCAGGTTCAAGCCTAACAGCGCTGGGCCAATTTCTTCTTGAATCAGCTGAAGATAATGCTCTCCAGTCAACGTACCATCAATAAAGAAAGGACATATTAATCTATGGCCCAGTATGCCAATCCATACATTAATTGTGTTGCGATATTGACTTCTACTCTTTATTGATAAATGCAAATTTTCAGTATTCCAGTAACGAAAATTTTGGCGGTTATGAATACCATGAGTTGAAAAAGAACATTCGTCGGTGAATAAAATACGACTTAGAAAGTTTCTATCCATGTTTGATAACTCTACTAATCTTTCGCAGAACTCCATTCTCATGAGTTTATCTTCATCAAAAATTTCCTGCTACAAGCTATACTTGAAAGACTTGAACACTGGAGTTTGTCGCTTCAAAATTCGATGGACGGTACTGTGAGATATTCCTAAACTGCTCCCAATTTGTCTCACACTTTTATTCTTATCTTCAACAACATTAAGTAACACATCCAAATCTCTGTCATTTTGCCCCAGAGGTTTAATATCTAGACAATTACATGGCTTATTAACGTTACCGGTAGATTTGAATAAGTTGATAATTTTTGAAATTGTTTCTGCACTTGGAATTTGCCGGTTTTGATAACTAGCCGAGTACAAATCTCTGATATTTCTAAGTAAGAGTAATGCCATTCAATAAATTTTACTTTTTCTTCAATGGTGTGATAATTCATTTTTATAAACAAATTTTTCTTTAAAAAGTAATAATCTGTCCCAAATAAAGTTTTAATGATGAATGAATTGTTTTTGAACAATGAATGATTTACAATGACAATTAATAATTATTGTTAGCATTGTCTGTCTAAAGCAAAGCAACCTTGACCAGTTACGAAAAAGCCCTTAAGTTTTTCCTAAATTTCTCGAAAACGGATGAACCAAATGTAAATGCAATTGTAACATAAGAAGCAGCCTTTTTTCCTTAAGAAGTTTTACATTTGACATTTTACTGTAAAATAATTAGGGAACCAATATTTACAATAGTTTATTTTAACATAGGAATTCCCTATGTCCAGAAATTCAAGAGACAGTATATATATATATATATATATATATATATATATATATATATATATATATATATATATATATATATATATATATATATATAAGAGCTTAAAAATAGGGTAAAGTTCGTTTTTATACTTTTCTTTACAATAAATAATAAAGATGCTAAAAAGGAATGCCAGCGCGATGGCGGACCCGGTATATACTAACTAAGATTTGGGATGTGCAGGGTAGCTTCAGGAGAGGATGTGTTGATCAGATGGTTTCATTTCAGCAGGTGATCGAAAAGCGTTTAAGTGCACAAAGGAAGCCGTACTGTGCGTTTGTAGATCTGGAGCAAGCAGTAGGTTATGAACTCAAATGTTTTTATCTTAGGAACAGAAAACAGCTGTTCCTTTATAACTGTACTAAAATAACACTAACTGATTTGTTTACTTAAAACGCACAAAAGTATATGTATTACCTACATGTACTCAAAATAGACATAACTTAAAATGCACTGCAGTATGAGAAAATTATTTCGTATTCATAAGATACACATACGATAATTTCCATTTGCCAATAACATACAAATAAACGAACTGGAGACCATATATGAAGGTAACGTAAGTTCCATAATGTGAACGTAAGGTAAGGTAAGGTAATTTTCATGTCTTCACATACCAATAATAGAAAAATACAAACGCAGGCAAACTAACTGTAAGCGATAATGATATAGATGTATCACCATTTTTAATTATTCAAGACAAAAATTGAATATCATCGGTTATTCACGCCATTTTATGAATCCTTTCTGAATTCTGAATTCTTAAAATTTCTGCTTTTTCTTAAGACCAGCGGTTTCCTTAATGTAAAGGTGTACTCTTGCACCTTTCTTATAATATATACAAAAATGTAATTAGAAGCCTTACATACCGCATAAAAGGGAAGCAAAACTTAAACGTAATGTTATAAACTGTATGGCAGAAGAGCCCATACTATACTATATACAGAGGTACTCATAATTATGACTAAAGTGAAACTATCGAGATATAAAAAAATTTAATTATTGAAAGAAAAAAGAAATGCTTAAAGGTACTAATGTAATATAAATATATTTATCAATAATAATGCAAATTTCGAAACTTAATTAAGGTAACGATAACCAAAAATTGAAAACAAATTTAGGTAACAATAGCCAAGAATTGGCACGTTACATGGGACGTGAATTACTTGCTTATAATTTGGTAATAACCAGGTATACTATAAATCTGATCATCTAGCAGTTTGAAACTAGTGCTCTTATGCATATTAGTCTATTAGAATGTGCTACAGTTTTTGAGTTCTTTTTGAATTAATGCTAAGTAGATTAGCAGTAAACCAGCCTTTAATCGCAATGTACCAGCAATTCTCAATTCATACTGCTCATTTGGTCGGCGTAAAGTATGAAATTTTTAGTCATCACGGCCTGATATACATCATTAATGAAAATAATAAATCCAATCTGACCTAAAATAGATCCTTGCGATAACCCAATACTTAAGTTGCACATTAGTAAGCGTTTGTTTTTTTAAATTAATCATAAACAAAATCTGGGAAAATACATCTAAATATAATAAATGTCAAAATATGTGACGTCAGTTACAAGACATTTAAATTCTGTGCATTTTAGTAACAATAAAAGAAATTTTCATACTTTTTAAATTATTCTATCGAAATATCTAATAATTAACAATAAATCAAACCAAACGTGTTTTGTTAATACATATAATCATTGATAAACAAATAAAATTTACTTTTGGTAGCTTATTTTTATTGATTTACCCACAAAACTTTTAGTTACATCAGCCAAAAAATATTAGAGACCTAAAAGAACGCATAAAAAATAATATTAAAAAAATATGCTAATAATAATAAATTAAAAAAAATGTGCCAACAATTATAGATACAATAATAAATTCTATTCGTAATCGATTGAATAGAATATCATACCTCAAAATACCAAATTTCCTAACTTAAAAATTTTTGGACAATACTAGTTTTGATTATTATAAGTTTTTGTTATGAACGAATAAGTTCTACATACATAAGACAAAATTTACATCGATTGGGGCTTGAACCTTGATGGCGCAGTTGGTTAACGGGGTACTCTAGCAAAGTACAGGTCATAGGTTCAAATCCTACTCGAGGTAAACTTTTTATTTATGTATTTAATAAAATTAATAATAATTTTTAATACTAGTTTTGATTTAAATTTAATTAAACTTTCATTAAATTTCAATTTTATTGCAATATAAAGAATATTGAATTGTCTTTTGTTTAGACAAACAAAATAATAATTATGGAAGATTAAAACAAGGTGTATAATATTTTGGTTACCTGGATTACACGTAAAATATTTATAAAACTTCAATGGCTATTAACTGAAGAACTACATTTAATTATCTATATTTGTTGTTTTACAGTAATTAAGAAATTATCCAATAATTTTTTTAGCTCTCCTCTATTGCTTATGACACATACGCACGCACACATGCACTCACTCACTCACGCACCCACCCGGCCGTCCATCCGCCCGCACGCAAACACACACACACACACACACACACACACACACACACTGTGTTCGCTAATTGTAAAAAAAAACAAACTGGAAGGGCATTATTATTATATTACAAACGATCGTGTACATGTAACAAACTTTATCAATGTCAATAATTTGAATGATTTATAAAATAATTGTTTAATAAACCTTCCACTCAACGTGCGGTAGAATATAAGGTGTTGCATATTAAATGCATTATTTGGTAATACATTTATAAATTATTGCTTATTTGTTTAATTGATTATTATAGATTATTATTTATTAGACTTATAAATTATTTACTTTAATTAAAAGGAAACAAAACTGTGTTCAAGGATGTGGATAAAGTAAATTAGTATATGTAGGGTATTTGCATTTTGTCGCCGAACTATCAAAATCAATTATAAATTTGAAACATCGGATAACTGCATTTCCATAAATAATTATATCCGCCTATAGTAAACTAGAGTTTTTACTGTTTATTCTTTTTATAACTGTTATTGTGTAAAAAAATTAGCAATTTTGATAAATTAACTACAATAATCAAAGAAGATAATTATAAAACCTCATTGTCATATTTTCTTCGTTAGTTCTATTTCAATTATGTAAAGGAAATATCATATCGTACTTGTTACGGATGGTACTGTTATGCTTCTTACTAAAATCGAATACCAGTAACATACAACTCGTGAATTTATTATGTTCATACTTAAAGATTTTGCTAATCTTTACTAAAATAAAATTAAATTACATTTACCTAACTGTATTCTTCTCTTTGCGTATTTTAGTTATCCATACATTTCGTTTGAACAAACGATTCACAAAAAAAATTTACACTTTTGTTCTAATCGAAAATAAAGTCAGAAAAAATTAAAAGGCGAAAATTATGTAAGAGTTCCAAATTGATTGTTATTTTAATTTTTGCATAAATAGTTAATTGACCACCCAAAAGCAGATATGAGAAAGATAAATTCTATTTGAAACTACGTTGGTTTAGCAATAGATTGTAGTAGTAGTAGTAGTTTATTTTATACGGGAACCTAGGTACAGACGATTTCTGTATTTTGTCGGTAAAGAAGTAGGCGGCATTTAACAGCTAATTTTTGATGTGAATAAAGAATCTCTTTTGGTGTACTATGTTGATCATCTTTTTTTTTACCATTTTCAACTCCTACTTTGAATCCATCCTCTGTTGCGGTCGCTTTTTTTATCCTCTATTTTTATCATTTTCTTTTTCGACTAGTTTTTATCTCCTGTATACCATTATTTTATTCCATGTATCAAAGGAGTTCTGGGGATTTTAACCAAAACATAAACCCCTTGTCGGAAAATGAGACTTCTCGGTCAGTAAAGAAGATTTCTGGTTTTGGTCAGTAAATGCGGTTTTTACCAACTGTACATTTCTAACAAGTGGGGCTTCGACTGCGTCCCATTTCCACGAGTTGAGAATCCGTTTCCAACAATGGAACTTCGATCTCGGTCCCAAGTCCAGCACCAAGTGTCCTCAAGAACACCAGATACAATACTTGGTCCCATTGTCAACATCGTGGGCAGTTTTTCGTTTCTAGCAAAGGCCCCTTTTTTTGGCGTTCTGATTGGGCCCTTATTTCCAAGAGGTGATGTTTGACTGCGGCCCCCGCCTTACGATATAAGTAGAAGTCATCAGGTAATTTGCGGCCCCATCTATGCTAAAATTAGAAGTTAGCAAACATTACATAACGTCAGCTCCTGCAATATTTTTAAAGCCAAACGCACCATATTCTTCTATAATTAGAAGATAATATACAGTCTTCAACACTTTCTTTCTTTATAATTTAAACCGGTAATATAATTAGAAGTTAGCAGACAGTTTGTGGCTGATGTTTCATTTGGACAGCTAATCTTGTATAGGTGTTTTCGGCTACTTTATACCAAAACAATTATCCTATTATGTTTTCTTAACATTTTTAGCGCCTTATATACACATGCTGCTGACTTTGCCCATTATTATGTTGGAAATGGACTTTTGTTTACCACCGGTAGTACACACTCATATAAGTACGAAAATCTGGGTTTGCGTCTAGGACAAAGTGGCCCCATACTACTTATAGTTTTTGAAAATAAAAAAAAGATTGAATAAATACGGACGTGCTCTTTGTTGCTATACCAGCAATTAATTAGCGTATAATCTGAATTTCTTTAATGTTTTAATATTTACGCTTAGTCTTTACTTAAATCAGAGTGTACATAATACTAATATATACTTTATATACAATTTTTGAGCACTAAAAACCAACTGAATAATTTGGGACTTGCGTAACTTTACTTTCTACGATTTACTGTCGTTTTATGTCGTTCCCCCGTGCGTGTTAATGAATTACAGTAAACTTGAAGCTTTTCTACAATACCGGTAAAAGTGTTGTATACAATACCATTAATTATTGGTTTGCCCTTCACATATTTAATAATGACTAAATATTACATACACCTTGTATATCTGTTCTAAAGAATCTTGTTAGTCTTTACATTTAAATCTATATCGGTAAGTAGAATAGAGACACTTGGGCGCCATTTTGTTTTTTGTGACGTTATAGGCCAAGCTCACTTTTCCATCCCCCTCCCCATTTTTTGACGGTTTCTTTTCGGGGGCCATTTTCAACATCTTGATGCAATTTTCACCCCTAATTAGGGCCTGTTGGGTGTATTAAGACCCTTTTTGCCAGTTTAGCCCCTGGAGAGTAGGCAAATGCATGCGCATACCGTGTTTTTGTTGATGGATAGCCCACGCCCCTTTTACCTGATTGGTCTTGCGTGCGTCCGCCCCTCTGGTTTCTGATTGGTCCTTAGTCCCCACCCAGCCCCTGAGCTGTGATTGGACGCCTATGGCTTTGCATTCTGATTGGTTTCGGCGAGAAATTGAATTTGTATTTGACTTCTTGTTGCGATATTTGAATTCGTTTGTATCATCATCCAGTGTTGTATGGACTAATGAATATTTTTTTCTGTAATAAAGGTGGTGCCCCTAGTGATATATTCCTAGAGGTAAATAGGATTTGTTTGTGGAGTCATCTAATTGTGTATAGACTAACGAATATTTTCTGTAATGAAGGTGGTGCCACCTAGTGGTATATTTCTAAGACTAATTAGGGTTGGTGTGGTGGAATTTAGTTATGTATTTTTAAAACAGCAAGTGTTTTCTGTAATAGAGGTTGATCATGTACGCCTCTCTGTTTCTCTCTCTCTCTCTCTCTCTCTCTCTCTCTCTCTCATTTATCCGTTTCTCTCTCTCTCTCTCTCTCTCTTATATATATATATATATATATATATATATATATTTTCAAACAAACAAATCAATTCATCAAATCAAATTAATTAATTAAGCATACCAATCTCAAACAGATCATGCTCGATCAAATCAATCAATCAGATCAATCTCAATCAATCAACTAAATCAATCTCAATAAAATTAGATCATAACTTAGAGTTTGCGAAAACCGGTTTACAGTTCAAAAATACTGATTTGGTTTAATTAATTACAGCTTGCTTGCTCAAAATCAGGCACAGTTCAAAATACCAAACTACTATATCGAAAATAAATAGGTAAAAGGTTTTAATGGTTTATTATTATATGCGAATATGCGAATCAATAACTACAATGTTTAAAACCCACAAATACGTACTCGCAAAATGTTATTAATTAAAAAATAGCGTAACACTCACACCTTTATCTAATTAACTAAACAAATGAGTTGACATCGAGTATGTAGAATAACAGTTGACGGTATTGCAGAGTTGGTTTATCACGTCCTCCTCCTCCTGTAAGGAAAATAATAATACTTTAAAATCTTTATTGGCCTTTTTGTGAACAATATCAAATAAAATAATACGCATACCTTCAGATGTGTTTTTTTTCGGCTGTAATAATAACTGTGTTGGAGAACTAAAACTGAACTGAATATTGAAATTTTTATACAACGTATACATATATACATAGGATAACTAAACCCGCTTTGTGTTTTTACTTATAAATAGTTGATATAAAACTGGCTGTTGCTTTACCTATCATTAAGTTAATTTAGGGTTTTTAATTGAGATCTGGTTTTGCATGATTAAGTTAAATCAATTGATTTGATTAATTGATTTGTTTTTTTGGGAGCCACGGCAAGGGGCGACGGCCTGAGAGCAAGTTCCTATATCTGTCTTATTTGATTAACATTTAAAAATTCCAGGGTCGATCGCTTCTATAAAATATCAATAATACAGGGTCATTTTAAATATCCTTTAATTTATATATGTGCTAATATTAGTGGTTCGCTAAATTAGTAACAATAGAAAATATCTCAGGATAAAATAGAAAACGTACTACTATCTTGAAATCGGGTAAAGATAAATTCAAGAAGATGAATATGGTGCAGCATCTGAGAACGAGGGAGAAGGTTCGAAAGCGTGTGTAGTATTTCCAGGGCCGTGTTGAAAACTGCTAATTTAAGAATAAACTCACATCTATGTAATAATAATAGTGACCGATAAAGGCTGTGTATTATCCTTCGCGTGTATTTAAAGTGAAACCATCATCGAATGAGCATTATTGTTATTATGAACCAGCATCAGGGATATTAGATGTTTTACGGCTTGTTAATAAACTATTACAATATAATAATAAAGATCAAAACCATGAGACGAATGAGGTAAAATGCACCTCAGATCTTGATGATAGTGATGCTCTCTATGAAATTTCAAATAAGCTAGATTACGTCACCCTTATTTCAGATTAGAAAATTTAAAAGTTTGTAATTAGCATGGATATTAAACCCAGCTGATAAAAGCCAATATAATGTGAAGTACATGTGTGTGTAATTGAACATGCAAATAAATCAGGCATGATTTTTTCGAATGTATAGGTGCTGACCGCTTAGAAAGCGAATCTGCCCATATAAAAAGCGCCATTGCATGAGGGTAGAAATTATTATTATTTCACCTAATATTTAATTTAGACCTTAATATATTTTGCAGCAGCAAAATTTAAAAATATTTGTGAAAACAATTAACACGATGTCAATGGGTGATCGCTACTTTCCAATTCATATTAATGAAATTGCATAACTGTTTAATAATAATAATTGCATTCCATAAAACAGTTCTATGATATAGATAAAATTATTGTAAATGTATGTTGTAAATAATAAAAATCGTTTTATATAAATTCGTAATATGTAAGGGCGCTCTAACGAGTCTGCGAAAGGGAAAGGTAAGTTCCAGTAAGTGTGATAGAGATAATTAGGTTTCCTTGTATATTTACACAAACAGTTCAGTTTTAATTGTCCAACACAGTTATTATTATTAGAACATCCGAATCAAAAACACATCTGAAGGTATGCGTATTATTTTTAATATATAATTTACTTGATATGGTTCACAAAAATGGCAATAAAGATTTTAATGTATTGTTATTTTCCTTATAGGAGGAGGAGGACGTTGCAACGGGCGTAATACCCTTGGTTATTACGTTTATTTGGTTAAGAGAACAAAGAATAAGATATGAGTTCTTTTAAACTTTTTTATAATTTCAACATTATTGAATAACATTTAATACTGTTATTGTGAAACTTAAAATGATTATATTTTATTACGGTCTATTAAAGCTGAATTTTTAAAGATATTATCTACTAGTTCAATTTTAATTCGCTTGCTATTTAATTCCAGTTTGAGTAAATGAACTTTAATATTTACGTTTGCGAATTCTTTTCTTACGTAAAGGCACCAGCTAGCTCAAATGTTAGAATAAAGAAATGATTACTGTTATCATTGACCTAAATTATGCTCAATTCGATTTACTTATTTATCTGGATTCCTATTGAGTTTACTTCTTTCTGCATTTACATATTCAATATTTGTACAAGCTTTTAATATTAATGATCTTTAGCAGTAAAAGTAAATCAAACGTTATACTCATTTAATTAAATCCAAAATTTGAACGAAAATGCACCAATGTGTTGTTTACAAACATATATAAAAATCAAACCTATAATTTAAAAGAACATTCTTGAAACTAACATATAACAATAAAGTCTTTATCAGAATTAAACGTTGTTTTTCGTTTAATCGTGATGTTCAAATTTACAGTTCAGAGAAAAACAAACACATAGACGTTTTATTTATTCACACAATCAAAAGGTGCTTACTTGTTACTTTCGTTGAAAGCTGATGACGTAACTCTGTTTTTTTTCAGCCAATTTAAGGCCTCGTTTAAGTTGATGGGTTGCTCCTCCGAGGATGTCACTATGTCGCCAAACTTGAATCGCTTCCTTTGTTTTCTCTATCTTTGCTTATACCTTGGTTATGGACGAAGATGACATCAATTTTCCTTCTAATAATTTAACAATTTTTGTAAATTATTGCTTGATGCGTTTACAATTGTCAATTATTATTTTAATTATTATAGTTTTGCTACGAATGGCCTGTACTACTAACAGCAATGCCCAATCGTACTACACTTCATTAATACTTCGAGTTATTATTGTTTATACTTTGATTTACCAATTGGGATAAATTACTGTCCTTTATATTTATCGTTCACTATTTAAACCCAATTGATACGGCTCTGATGCATACAATACGCCTTATCTTCACTTATTACGTCACTTTTAATGCTAATTTTAAATTATGATGCAACCCTTTTTATTACCACCAACTCGATAACAATTACACTTTTTATTATTTATTGTAGCCATTTATTATTTTAACAAGGAACGTATTTGCGATTCTTCCCTTGTAATTTGTGCCTCGGCAAAGAATTACTCTGTTGGAGCTTTTCAACCAACTCTGACCGGTTATTTAAGGCGACTGTTTTTAAAAACTACACATCATTATGACAGCGTCTTTCCCTTCCCCGTTAACGCATTTTATGCACTTGTAAATTCCGCGTATTTTAAATAGTGTCGGATTAAACATATAGACAACGTATTGAAATAAACTCAAGCTTTTCATCTTAATATTATTTACATTCAAATACAAATAACCAATAACCATTTCTTTATCTAGAAAAATAATAATACACTATCAAATCTCGCATAATTTAGCGCGAAATTTTATTTCCTTAGGCACCCGTCACAACGTCATAAACCAACTCTGCAAAACCGTCAATTGCTATTCTACAGACTCGATGTCAACTCATTCGTTTAGTTAATTAGATAAAGGTGTGAGTGTTATGTTATTTTTTAATTAATAACATTATGCGAGTACGTATTTGTGGGTTTTAAACTTTGTAGTTATTGATTCGCATATAATAATAAACCATTAAAACCTTTTTTCTTTTTAATTTCGTTAGAGCAATTTGGTATTTTGAACTGTGCTTGATTTTGACCAAGCAAGCTGTAATTAAATAAAACTTTAATTTCCCGCCGTAACCAATCAGAATGCAAAGCCGTAGGCCTCCAATCAAAGCTCACAGACTGGTTGGGGACTAAGGACCAATCAGAAACCAGAGGGGCGGACGCACGCACGATCAATCCGGTAAAAGGGGCGTGGGCTGTCCTTAGGACCACCAACCAGAACACTGTATGCGCACGCATTTGCCTTCCCTCCAGGGGCTTAACTCCCAAAAAGGATCTAATACAGACAAAAGGTCCCTAATTAGGTGTGAAAATTTCATGATGGGATTGAAAACGGCCCCCGAAATGAAGCTGTCAAAAAATGGGCGGGCAATGTGTGGATGAAAGTGAGCTTGGCCTATGACGTCACAAAAAACAAAATGGCGGCCAAGGTGTCTCTATTCTACTTCGGTACTTATCTCTAACTCTACGGCATTTAATCATGGTATCTAGGAAGTGATTTCTAATTTAAGTCTCTCGGTACAAAAATAGAAAAAGAGGTTTTTTATGACACAAGACTATGAATAATTAAACCTTCCCTAGAAGAAGTTCATCAAAATATGATCATAAATAAAAACTGAAACAAGTAGATCTTACGGAAGCAACTTTACCCTAACAATACTAAATTTTATTTTGTATCATAATCTCAGACACACACACAGACACACACACACACACACACACAACACGCACGCACGCACGCACACAAACACAAACACACGCACGCACGCACACACACACACACACAAACACACACGCACACACGCACGCACGCACGTACGCACGCACGCACGCACGGACGCATGCACACACACACACACACACACACACACACACACACACACTCACACACACAGGTACAAGTACAGGCACGGACACGGACACGGACACAGACGCGGACGCTGACGCGGATACGATCATGGACAAAGATACAGATACAGACACAGACACTGACACTGACACAGATACTGACACAGACATAGACACGGTCACAGAGACGGACACAGACACGAAGACGGACACGGACACGAACACGGACATGGGCACGGACACGGGCACGGGCACGGACACGGACACGGACACAGGCACGGGCACGCACACGACAATGACACAGTCACACATACATGCGCGCACACTTAGATTAAGTTGAAAGCGCTTAAAATAATTTTAAAAATAATTAAAACGTGTAATACCGTTGATAACTCAATTTTTGATGCGTATATACTATTTCACTTCACGCACGAGAAAGTAGAAACAAGCGCACGCGCACAGCCGCTCATACGGACGCAGGCGTGGATGTGAGGCACAGGTATAAACTTCGGCGCAGAATGATGCAACCAGATCCAGGCATCGACCCTGATACAAACATAGACACAAACGTAGCCATAGACATAGACACGGACATAAACACAGACACTGACGCACATTGCAAATTTGTACACCCTTAGAAGAAACATTTCAAGTAACAAATTTACTACAAATAGAAGACTAAATTAGTCATTTTCGCCCCCTCCTTTTCTCTTAATGTAGAAGGGCGGTCAACTACAATCAAGCAGAAACGTTGCATACGTGAGTTCAGTGCCACCATTAATTCCTCAAGAAAACCCACAAATACCACTTCCAGAGCAAATCGGTACAACTAAACATTCCAAATGCTTGCCAGAGTATGATCAGCTGACCATCTCGTTTATAAATGTGAAGGGAAAGGAAAACAAGGTGTTTCATTCCCCAACAGGGAGGGCTGGCTGTTCAAACTTTCCATGCTCCTTCAGCGACGGATTCCCTTCATACGTATATGCATACGTATAAATGCATGGTGGGAATAAAAATTGGTGCGGTCAGTATAGTACCCCAGCATTCCCTAAACAGTCTCACATGATGTGCATAACGCAGAGATTATGCAACTATATGTATATGAGGAAAACTCCCTGAAAAAACCTCATACAAGGGGGAGCGAATTCATTACCTTCCGAATGCTAAGTATATTGTGTGCAACTAGCTCAGTAAAAATATGATAATTTATTTTGCCTTACTACATAGTTTTGCATTTAACTTGAGCGCTGTTAGATTTAACACGAATGTATTCGGCATTTTGGAAAAATTCTAGTAATACAATTCTCTTACCACATCTACTTTGTTACTTTTTTATTATAGTCTGTAAAAATACAGATTTTTTATTTCGGCTTAGCGCTTTATTACTCTGAGACATTGGGAATATACAGCCGTTTCTTTCTAACGTTTGGGTTTCAATAGAAACGTACGCGACTTAAGTGAAAGCGTAAATTACCTGCTCAATGACTTAAGACCGCTCGCGAGAGGTAAACACAATGGAATTTTAATTATATTCCAGAAGTTATAAAACGTTTTGAACGATTTTTAATTTTAACTATGTTGCAAAGTTTTTTTTGTGTGTGGATGCAGAGGTTTATTACTTAATATAATTCATTTATTTTGAAATGTGCAACAACGAAATCATTAATTGGTAATTAAAAAGGAATTGATATGCATAAACCAGTTTTTATTGTTTACTAATAGTGACATTAATTGTCCATGCAGAACATAACGTACATTCAAATATTATATAGGAATGCACTTATACCTAATGGGATAATTAGTAGAAAGTGATGAAAGTGGTAATAATTTCCTCATTATTTAATCTATTATAATAGGTGGCTATTTGCGTATTTAGACCCCAAGATAATACATTGCCTCAAAATCTTTTTAAAAAAGGAACTTCGAATACCGCCGTAACGAAAGTATAAAAAAAATCTGGCCTTATCAAAAAGATAAAATTTGATAATTTCGAAATTTAATATCTGGAAAAGTATTTGAGATACCGGAATATTGAATTCAGTACCGAACTGAGTTCGTTGAAAACGTTTGGTAACTTCTGGAATAGGATTACATTTCCATTGTCTCAGAGTAATAAAGCGCTAAGTCGAAATAGAAAATCTTTATTTTTACAGACTATAGTAAAGTTACAAAGAAAATGTATATAAATAAAAGGTACGTTTAATGCTTATTGAATTATCATAACTCGAAAAAGTCATAATAAAATAATACACGGCTTGCGTTTGGTTATTGCTGCACAAAATCATAAAGTAAAATATATAATATGAATAAATCAACACTCGTTTGATTGTAATGTAGGTATCTGTATCGAATATGTTTAGATACAACTGAACAATTATCAAGTGTTTAAAACGAAGGTAAGATTTTGTTGCCAGTTTCTCTTTTTTACAATAAATGGGAAATATACACACAAATATTTTATATATTTTATAGGGGATGTCATTATTGAATGTATCTATTTATTTCGGTTATGCTTAAAACTAACTTTAATTATTTACAACAAAAAAAATCTAAATTTTTTATTATAGTCATATTTATTTCATTGTGGTGAGCTCCAATTTTCAAGTTAAAACCTTTTTTAATGTTTTATAAGGATTAAACGTGTTTGCAAGGAAACTTATCAATTTATAAAAGGGTTTTTAACCCCAACTTTCGTAATAAATATTGTAGATTTAAAATGGATATCGCGCCCTAATTTTGCAACTGTGTTTTTTCATTGTTCCGACTTTTATTAAATTTATAATTACCCCCAATATGGAGAACAGGTACTATCAAGAGTAAATAATAAAGTATTCATTATTTTAGTGAGCCATAATGTAGCAATTTCGTTAAACGATTTTTCCTATCGGAGATAACATGTAAGTGTACCTTTTCGCTTGTAGCTACATACTTGATTGGCATAGTATATCAGCAACATGCTTATTATGACAATAATTAAAGAATCATTACAATCTAAACAATTTATTTATTATGGATGAAATAATACGTAATACAATATCTCCATTTAACTGTGTTATAAATCAAATGCATTATTCACATTAATTTACAATTCTATATTCAATAGGTTGTCAACATTTTAATTCGGTTGTTGATCAATTTGACTGTAATTCTCTGTCTTCAAAAAATAACAGTTTGGATACGGTGTATAAAGTACAAATAAATTTTTTTTATTGTAACACCAAAGAATCGTGTAGGGCAGGTTTTGCAATAATTATGTACGATTAGATTTAGAATGAAGTTATTTAATTTTACTTTTCTTATAATCATGAAATTAATTAATACATTTCAGATGCAATACTTATCGTGCAACCGTATTAACATACAGCATCTAAATAATGCAATGACATATCTTAATTTTTGAAAATATACGTTTTTATTATTAAATTATCAATATTGTCATAAACTAAAATCAAAATCAAAAAACAGCTACAGTCCATTATGACCTTTGACGTAATGGGACTAGGATTCTTTTTTTGAGTACGCATTGAGACACTATGTATTTATTCCTTTCTATCACATAATAATATTAAAGAGAAAAAGAATATGTAAAAACGTATCTGTACTTGTCCACCCCATCGTAACACATCCTGACCTCAGTGGTATTGAAATAATAATTTTGAATTTGTGATGTATTTCTTTTTATTTGTGAAGTATGTAATTGTGGCAAGATATTAGAGTGTATTGACCTAACCACACTCTAACAATAATCCCTAGGGGCAAGTTTATAAATCTAGACACCTTTTTTGACTGAGGTATTTTCTCCTAAGAAGGCTTCGAAGACTGTTTCAGCAACCCCTACTCCAAACTTCCCCGAAGATAACCGATTCTACCCGAACATTGACGAGTGCACCCACGCATAAGACCCTAGGCCAGCAGCATTCTCGTTTCTGGCGCGTTTCGTTCTTTAAAGTGTAACCGTCATCGAGTGTATTCTCCTGTTTATGAGCCATCAGCGGACATTAGAGATTTTACTGACTTGTTAATAAACTATTACAACATAACCGTTCTAGATGATGATGGAAACGACGGCGACGTGGATGAGCTGAATGTATTTCACATCCAAGGTGATGGTAATGATTCACACAAGAGGAACAAGAGCGATGAGGTAGAGGAGAAGGACGAGTCTCAAAACCATGATGATGATAGCGACGAATCACTGTTCAAGAAGAAGAAGAAGACCGATAAAGAATGTAATTAAATAAGTGATGTATTGTTGCTTATAATAATAATATATTTTCAAACCCTAAGCTTTCCTTCAATTTTTATTAACCAACTTGTTTTTCCTAACGGTGTTTGAACCTGCACTAACAATGCTGCAGTTAATGTGAAGGGGCGGAAGGGTAACTACAATAAGTGTGATACTGGATTTCTTTTGCACTCTGTAAGTTAGTTAAATCATTCTGCTACTTTTTGAATTGAGAGCTGATTTTGTATGATTAAGTTAAATCAGATTGGTATTTTTGAATTGTGGTTGGTTGGTTGGTTTTAGCACAGTGTGAGTTAGTCCAATCAGTATTTTTGTGATGTAAGCTAGTTTTCGTCGGCTATAAGTTATGGTTTGATTGATTGAGATCGATTTGGTTGATTGATTGATTGTTTGAGATTGATCTTATTGTTTAATTTGATCGAACGTGATTTGTTTGGGGTTTGATCTGCTTAAATGATTTGATTGCTTTGATTTATATTTGAGAAAGAGACGATAGAGACGAGGAAGAGACGAACATGATCAACCTCTATTACAGAAAACATTCATTAGCCTTTACACCACTAGATGGCACACAAAAAACCCTAATGAGTACTAAAATATACCGCTAGGCGCCGCCGTCTTTATTACAGAAAACATTCGCTAGTTTAAAAATATATCACTAGACGGTGCCATAAACGAAACCCTAATTAGCTCTAGTAATATAATGCTAGGTGGTGCCACCTTTATTACAGATAGTATTCATTAGTCTATACACAACTAGATGGCAACACAAATTCAAATTTCGCAACGAGGGGGGCACGACAGGAGGACACAGACCTAACACAAGTTCCTATATTTGTCTTATAAGTTAGCATTAGAGCCGCTTGTTAGAATACTATTCCCAGTCAGACATGGGGATCAAGGCAGGGGAGTGTGAAGGCCCGAATGCAAGTTGCGAAGCCCTATGTCTGTCTTATAAGTTAGCAGTTGGCCTCTTATTAGAATACAAGTTCAAATTTTTCGCAATAAGTAATCAGAATGTAAACACTTAAATACAAATTCAAATTTCCTGCCAAGGGACCAGGGGCTAAGACCCGAAAACAACTTGAAAAGCCCTATGTCTGTCTTATAAGTTAGCATTAGGCCCCCTTATTATAAGTTCAAATTTTCCCTCATAGATGGCACCGCAAACAAATTCAAAATTTTTGGTCGAGGGGCGTGGGAATGAGAGTAAGTTGCTAAGCCCTACATCTGTATCACAAGTTAGCATTATACCCCTTATTACAATACAAATTCATATTTCCAGCCATAAGCTGCAGAGACTTAAATACCAATTCAAGATTTCCGCCAATGGAGCCTCGACAAGGAGTAAATCCCCGAAAGCAAGTTGCGCAACCCTACACCTGTCTAATTTTTCCAACCTGTAAACAATAGATAGAGACCGCTTATCGTTCCTCGAAAGTTACTCTATTGCTAATCAATTAATCTTTAACGCAAAGGTCACTGTTTTGAAAATTAGTCAACCTAAAAATAATGACTAGAAAATGCATCCGCTCATGAGGAATTACCTTATCAGTATCATCGTATAATAGCGTCACAGTCTTGTTTCAATACTTTATTATTAAATCTCGCAGCTACAGATGTTTTTACACAGTTTATGTGTCATATAGAAATTGCTCAAACTTCAGTATCCAGTAGCAAGAGAAAGAGGATGGACGCATACTTGGGCGTACAAGGGCTTAGAGGTGTTAACAACGAATTAATACCCCAAGATATTTCAGTGGTTACAGATCATGGAGCTTTATTACTGGTACTGATAAAACAACCTCCTAATTATTTTATATCCAAACATATGTCAAGTCAGATACGATTTTTGTGGAAAAAATATCGCGGTCTGAGATGGCGGTCGGGGTATGTACTCTACAACGATTTCCGTGAGGAGGTGATAAGAGTGCTGCAGCCCTTTAACAAAATTCACGTTAAGGGCAGTGAAAAACAACAGTTTTTAAGGTTTCCTAACAAACCAATAGTAAACCTGGAGGGGCCTGGTTGCTCGCCGCTTAAAAAATTGAAAAAGGGAGCAAAAGAATATAGCTGTTGAAACCATAATATCGTTGACCGTATGTATGCACTGGAAAACGCCTTACTATTGCAAAGCTGGACACATACCAATTCCAAAGATATATGCGGTACAAGTGCTGAGATGCTTGAAATCGACCCCTAGCCTAGCCACAAGAATGTAATCCGGCTTGTATGTACACCTAGTCATCTGCCCAGGCACGTACCTAGACCGTGTACAATTATTGTAAGCACGGATCCTGCAAACATACCAGGTCAGTATTGGACCACTATCGACATTGACTAGAATGGTAATGGGAATATTTTGATTCCTTTGGACGAGCACCGCTACGTTATAACATACGTTTCCTTGAGAAGAATTCTAGATGGTTCCGCTACAACAAAACGACGTTGCAGGGTTACCATTGGGATATATGTGAACTTTATACATTAATGTTTCTATATTTTAGATTAAATAATTTACCAATGCTTGATTTTTTGTAAATAAGTATCTACCTGTATAAAAAACGCTAGAGTAGAACAAGAATGTTGTTTCACCTAATACTGGACCTTAACGTTTTTTGCAGTACACATGTACACACGTACACACGTACACAAGTACACGCGTACACAAGTACACACGTACACACGTACACACGTGCACACGTACAAACGTACACACGTACACACGTACACACGTACAAACGTACACACGTACTCACGCACACACGTACACACACACGTACACACATACACACGTACACTTGTACACACGTACACACGTACACACGTACACTCCTTCACACGTACATACGTACACACGTACACACGTACACACGTACACACAGACACACGTGCGCACGTACACACGTACACACGTACACACGTACTCTCATACACACGTACACACGTACACCCGTACATACGTTCACACGTGCACACGCACACACGTACACACGTACACATGTTAACACGTGCACACCTACACGCGTGCACACGTACACACGTACACACGAATACACGTACATATGTAGAGACGAACACAAGTACACACGTGTACACGTACACGTGTGTGTACGCGTAACAACCTACAGACACACACGCACGTACGTACACGCGTACACACGGACACGCGTGCACGCGTCCAAACGTACCCTGGTACACACATACACACGTACATACGTTCCCGCGTACACACGGACACGCGTACACACGTACACACGTACACTCGTACATAAGTGCACACGTCCAAACGGACACACGTGCACACGTACACACGTACACACGTACACACGTACACACGTACACACCTACACACGTACACACTTATACACGTACACACGTACACACATTCACACGTACAGAAGTACACACGTATACACGTTCACACGCATATACACATAAACGCAAATACGTACACACGCACACACGTACACAGGTACACAAGTACACACGTGCACTCGTACACACGTCCACACGGACAGACGTGCACACGTACACACATACACACCTACACACGTACACACGTACACGTGCACATCTACACGCGTACACACGTACGTACGTACATACGTATACCCGTACACACGTACACACGTACAGAAGTACACGTACACGCGTACAAACGCACACACGTACACACGTACACAGGTACACACGTACACACGTAGACACGTACACACGTACACGTTCACACGTACACACGTACTCACGCACACACGTATACACATACACACGTAAACTTGTACACGTACACACGTACACACGTACACCCCTTCACACGTACATACGTACACACGTACACACGTACACACGTACGCAAGTACACACGTACAGACGTACACACGTACACACTAACACGCATACACACGTACACACGTACACACGTACTCACTCACACACGTACACACACACGTACACACATACACACGTAAACTTGTACACACGTACACACGTTCACACGTACACCCCTTCACACGCACATACGTACACACGTACACAAGTACACACATACACACGTACACACGTACAAACGTACACATGTACACACGTACCCACGTACACACGCACCCACGTACTCACGCACACACGTACACACACACGTACACACATACACACGCAAACATGTACACACGTGCACACGTACACACGTACACACGTACACTCCTTCTCACGTACATACGTACACACGTACACACGTACACACGTACACATGTTAACACGTGCACACCTACACGCGTGCACACGTACACACGTACACACGAATACACGTACATATGTAGAGACGTACAAGTACACACGTACACGTACACGTACGTGTGTACCGTACAACCACAGACACACGCACGTACGTACACCGTCACACGGACACGCGTCACGCGTCCAAACGTACCCGGTACACATAACACGTACATACGTTCCGCGTACACACGGACACGCGTACACACGTACACGTACCGTACATAAGTGCACACGTCCAAACGGACACACGTGCACACGTACACACGTCACACGTACACACGTACACACGTACACACCCACACGTACACACTTATACACGTACACACGTACACACATTCACACGTACAAAGTACACACGTATCACGTTCACACGCATATACACATAAACGTACGTACACACGCACACACGTACACAGTACTACACACGTACTCGTACACACGTCCACACGGACAGACGCACACGTACACAACACACCTACACACGTACAACACGTACACGCACATCTACACGCGTACACACGTACGTACATACGTATACCCGCACACGTACACACGTACAGAAGTACACGTACACGCGTACAAACGCACACACGTACACACCAGGTCACACGTACACACGTAACACGTACACACGTACACGTTCACACGCACACGTACTCACGCACACACGTAACATACACACGTAAACTGTACACGTACACGTACACACGTACACCTTCACACGTACATACGTACACACGTACACACGTCACACGACGCAAGTACACACGTACAGACGTACACGTACACACAACACGCATACACACGTACACACGTACACACGTACCACCACACGTAAACACACATACACACACGTAACTTGTACACACGTACACACGTTCACACGTACATTCACACGCACATACGTACACACGTACACACACACAAACACACGTACACACGTACAAACGTACAGTACACACGTACCCACGTACACACGCACCCACGTACCACGCCACACACGTACACACAACACGAAACATTACACACGGCAACACGTACACGCACACGTACACCCCCACGTACATACGTACACACGTACACACGTACACACGTATTACGTAAACACTTACACACGTACATACGTACACACGTCCTCAGCTTCACACGTACACACATAAACACGTATACTCATACACAGGTACACACGTACACACGTACACACGTACTCTCGTACACACGTACACACGTACACACGTACACACGTGCACACGTACAAACGTCCACACGTACACACCTGCACACGTAGAAACGTACACACGTACACGCGTACACGCGTACACGTGAACACGTACACACATACACAAGTAAATACGTACCCGCGTACACACGGACACGCGTACACACGTACACAGGTACACACGTACTCACGCACACACGTACACACACACGTACACTCATACACACGTAAACCCACACGTACACACGTACACACGTGCACACGTAAACACGTACTCACGTACTCACGTACACACGCACACTCGTACACTCGTACATACGTACGCACGTACACACGTACGCACCTACATACGTACACACGTACACACGCACAAACGTACACACGTACATACGTACACGGTACAACGTACACACGCACACGTACGTACACACGTTCACACGACACGCGTCACACGTACACACATACACACGAACTCACGCACACACGTACACACCGTACACGCATACACACGTAAAGACACCGTACACACGTACACGACACGATACCACGTACACACGTACACACGTACACACGTACACGTACACGCGTACACACACGCACACACGTACATACGTACACAGGTACACACGTACACTCCTTCACACGTACATACGTACATACGTACACACGTACACACAGACACACGTGCGCACGTACACACGTACACACACACGTACACACGTACACACGTACACTCATACACACGTACACACGTACACTCGTACACGTGGACATCTACACGCGTACACACGTACATACGTACAGACGTACACCCGTACACACGTACACACGTACAGAAGTACACGTACACGCGTACAAACGCACGCACATACACACGTACACACGTACACACGTACATACGTACACACGTACACACGGACACGCGTACACACATACACAGGTGCACTCGTACACATGTGCACATGTACACACGTACACACGTACACACGTACAGCCGTCCATACGTTCACACGTGCACACGCACACACGTACACACGTACATATGTGCACACATGCACGCCTACACGCGTACACACGTACACACGTACAAACGTACAGACGTACACCCGTACACACATACACACGCTCACAGACGTAGACAGGTACACATGTACACACGCACACACGTACATACGTACACACGTACACACGTACACACGTACTCACGTATACACGTACACCATTAAACACGTACACACATACTCACGTACACACGTACACATGTACACACGTACAGACGTACAAGCGTACACACGCGTACACTCGTACAGGCGTGCAGACGTACACACTTCCACACGGGCACACATGCACACGTTTACACGTACACAAGTACACACGTACACACGTACACACGTACACACGTACACCCGTACACAAGTCAACACGTGCACACGTACACGCGTACACACGTATACACGTACACACTTACACACGTACACATGTAGAGACCTACAAACGTACACACGTATTACGTATACACATACACACGTACAAACGTACACACGTACTCACGTTCACACTTACACACGTATACACGTACACACGTGCACACCTACACACGTACACACGTACACACTTATACACGTACACACGTACACACATTCACACGTACACAAGTACACACATATACACGTTCACACGTAAACACGTATATACACATAAACGCAAATACGTACACACGCACACACGTACACAGTTACACACGTACGCACGTACACTCGTACACACGTCCACACGGACACGTACACACGCACACACGTACACACGTACACTCGTACACGTGGACATCTACACGCGTACACAGGTACATACTTACAGACGTACACCCGTACACACGTACAGAAGTACACGTACACGCGTACAAACGCACACACGTACACACGTACACACGTACACACGTACACACGTAACACACGTACACACGTACACACGTACATATGTACCACGTACACACGTACACACGACACAGTAACGCACACACGTACACACGTACACGTACACACTTTCACACGTACTCACGCACACACGTACACACACACTACCAACAACACGTATACACGTACACACGTACACACGTAACGTACACACGTACACACGTACACACTTACACACGTACACACGTACACAACGTACACACGTACAACGCACACACGTACACACGTACACACGTACACACGTAACACACGTCACTACACTTCACACGTACAACGCAACACGTACACACACGTACACAACACACGTAACACACGTACACACGACACTCTTCACACGTACAACGTACACACGTACACAGTACACACGACACACGTACACACGTACACACGACACGACATACGTACACACGTACACGTACATACGTACATACACGTACACACGTACACACGTACACACGTACACACGCACACGCGTACACTACGTACACACGTCACACGTACACGCGTACAAACGTACACACGTCACACACCACGTACACACGTACACACGCTACACACGTAAACTACACGTAACGTACACACGTAACACGTACACACGTACACACGTACACACGCACGACACGTAACACACACACGTACACACGTACACACCACAACACGTACACACGTACACACGTACACACGTCACGACACACTTCACACGTACACACGACACACGTACACACGTACACACGTACAACAGTACACACGTACACACTGTACACACGTACACACGTACAACGTACGACACACACGACTACACACGTACACAGTAACTACACGTACACACGTACACACCAAACGCTACACACGTACACACGACACACGTACACACGTACACACGTACACACGTAACACGTACACTACACACGTTCACACGTACACACGCACGCACACGCACACGTACACACGTACACGACTACACACGTACACGTACACACGTACACACGTCACACGTTCACACGTACACACGTACACACGTACACGTACACAGCACACGACACACGTACACACGTCACACGTACACACGTACACACACGACACACGTACACACGTACACACGTCACACACGTACACGCACACCGTACACACGTATAACACTACACGTACATACGTACACACGCACACGTACACAGTACACACGTACACACGTACACACGTACACACGACACACGTACACGACACACGTCACACATACACACGTACACGTACATACGCTACACACGTACACACGTACACACGTACATACGTACACACGTACAACGTACACACGTACACACGACACACGTACACACGTACACACGTCACACGTCACACACGACACACGTACACCGTACACACGTACACGTACACACGTCACACGAACGTACACGTCACACGTACAACGCACGCACTACACACGTACACACGTACACACGTCACACGTACACACGTACACACGTACACGTACACACGTACACACGTACACACGTCACACGTACACACGTACACTACACGCACAACACGTACAACACACGTACACGCATACACACGTACACACGTACACACGTACACGACACGTACACACGTACACGACACATTACACACGACATACGTACACACGTACACAGACACGTACAGTACATACCGACACGCACACGTACACACGTGACACACGTACACACGTACACACGTACACTACATACACGTACACACGTACACACACACACGTACACAGTACACACGTATACACGTTCACACGTACAACACGTATATACACATAAACGCAAATACGTACACACGCACACACGTACACACGTAACACGTACACGTACACCGTACACACGTACACACACGACACACGACACACGTACACACGTACACACGTACACGTACACTACACGCGTACACAGGTACATACACAGACGTACACACGTACACACGTACACACGTACAACGTACGTACACGTACACACGTACACACGTACACACGTACACACGTACACACGTACACACGACACACGTACACACACGTACACACGTACACACGACACACGTACACACGTACACGTACACACGTACACACGTACACGACACACGTACAAACGTACACACGTACACACGTACACACGTACACACGTACAACGTACACACGACACACGTACACACGCGTACACACGTACACACACACGTACATACGTACACACGTACACACGTACACGCGTCACACGTACACACGTACACACGTACACACGTACACACGTACACGCACACACGTACACACGTACACTTCACACGTACACACGTACACACGTACACACGTACACACGTACACACGTACACACGTCACACACGTACACACGTCACACGTACACACGTCACACGTACACACGTACACACGTACACGTACACACGTACACGTACACGTACACACGTAACACGTACACTTACACACGTACATACGTACACATACGTACACACGACACACGTACACACACACACACGTACACACGTACACACGTACACTCACACGTACACTAGTACACAACGCAATACGTACACACGTCACACACGTACACCGTACACACGTACACGACACGCACACCGTCACACGACACACGCACGCACACGTACACGCGTACACACGTACACACGTACACACGACACACGTACAACGTACACACACGTACACACCACACACGTACGTCACAACGTACACACGACACACGTACAACACAGTACACACGTCACAACGTAACACGCACATACACGACACACGTACATCACACGTACACACACACACGTACACACGTACACCGTCACACGTACAATACCACGTACACACACGCTACACACGTACACACGTACACACGTACACACGTACACACGACACACGACACACGTCACACGTACACGTCACACGTACACACGTACACGTACACACGTACACACGTACACACGTACACACGTACACACGTACACACGTACACACGTACACACGTACACACGTACACGCGTACACACGTACACACACACGTACATACGTACACACGTACACACGTACACGCGTACACACGTACACACGTACACACGTACACACACACACGTACACGCATACACACGTACACACGTACACCCCCTTCACACGTACATACGTACACACGTACACAAGTACACATGTACACACAGACACACGTACACACGTGCACACGTACACGTCACCGTCACAACGTCCACACGTACAACACGTACACACGTGCACACGTGCACACGTACACGCGTACACACGTATACACGTACACCCTTACACACGTACATATGTAGAGACCTACATACGTACACACGTACACACGTACACACATTCACACGTACACAAGTACACACGTATACACCTTCACACGTAAACACATATATACACATAAACGCAAATACGTACACACGCACACACGTACACAGGTACACACGTACACGTACACTCGTACACACGTCCACACGGACACACGCACACATGCACACACGTACACACGTACACTCGTACACGCGTACAAACGCACACACGTACATACGTACACACGTACACACGTACACACGTACACACGTACACACGTACACACGTACACACGTACACACGTACACACGTACACGTATACACTTTCACACATACTCACGCACACACGTACACACACGTACCAACATCCACGCGTAAACTTGTACACACGTACACTCCTTCACACGTACATACCTACACACGTACACAAGTACACACGTACACACGTTCACACGTACACACGTACATACGTACACACGTACACACGTACATACGTACACACGTGCACACGTACACGCGTACACACGTACACACGCACACGCGTACATACGTACACACGTTCACACGTACACGCGTACACACGTACACACGTACACACGAACTCACGCACACACGTACACACACACGTACACGCATACACACGTAAACTTGTACACACGTAAACACGTACACACGTACACACGTACACACGTACACACGTACACACGTACAAACGTACACACGTACTCACGCACACACGTACACACACACGTACACACATACACACATACACGTACATACGTACACACGTACACTCCTTCACACGTACATACGTACATACGTACACACGTACACACGTACACACAGACACACGTGCGCACGTACACACGTACACACACACGTACACACGTACACACATACACTCATACACACGTACACACGTACACGCGTACACACGTACACACGTACTCACGCACACACGTACACACACGTACACGCATACACACGTAAACTTGTACACACGTACACACGTACACACGTACACCCCTTCACACGTACATACGTACACACGTACACAAGTACACATGTACACACAGACATACGTACACACGTGCACACGAACACCCGTACACAAGTCCACACGTGCACACGTACACACGTACACACGTGCACACGTACACGCGTACACACGTATACACGTACACACTTACACACGTACATATGTAGAGACCTACAAACGTACACACGTACACACGTACACACATTCACACGTACACAAGTACACACGTATACACTCACACGTAAACACGTATATACACATAAACGCAAATACGTACACACGCACACACGTACACAGGTACACACGTACACGTACACTCGTACACGTCCACACGGACACACGTACACATGCACACACGTACACACGTACACTCGTACACGTGCACATCTACACGCGTACACACGTACATACGTACAGACGTACACCCGTACACACGTACACACGTACAGAAGTACACGTACACGCGTACAAACGCACACACGTACACACGTACACACGTACACACGCACACACGTACACACACACGTACACGCATACACACGTAAACTTGTACACACGTACACACGTACACCCCTTCACACGTACATACGTACACACGTACACAAGTACACATGTACACACAGACACACGTACACACGTGCACACGTACACCCGTACACAAGCCCACACGTGCACACGTACACACGTACACACGTGCACACGTACACGCGTACACACGTATACACGTACACACTTACACACGTACATATGTAGAGACCTACAAACGTACACACGTACACACATTCACACGTACACAAGTACACACGTATACACCTTCACACGTAAACACGTATATACACATAAACGCAAATACGTACACACGCACACACGTACACAGGTACACACGTACACGTACACTCGTACACACGTCCACACGGACACACGTACACATGCACACACGTACACACGTACACGTACACGTGCACATCTACACGCGTACACACGTACATACGTACAGACGTACACCCGTGCACACGTACACACGTACAGAAGTACACGTACACGCGTACAAACGCACACACGTACACACGTACACACGTACACACGTACACGTACACACGTTCACACGTACTCACGCACACACGTACACACACACTTACCAACATACACACGTAAACTTGTACACACGTACACACGTACACTCCTTCACACGTACATACGTACACACGTACACACGTACATACGTACACACGTACACACGTACAACGTCACCACACGTGCACACGTACACACGTCACACGTACACGTACACACGTACACACGTACAACGTACACACGTACACACGTACACACGTACACACGTACACACGTCACGTACACACGTACACACGTACACACGTACACACGTAGACACGTACACTACACACGTCACACACGTACACACGTACACGCACCACACGTACACACGACACGTACACACGTACACGTACACGTACACTACACACGTATACACACGTACATACGTACAAGACACGTACACACGTACACACACGTACACGTACGCGTACACACGTACACGTACACACGTCACGTCACACGTACACACACACGACACACGTACACATACACCACACACGTACACACGTACACACGTACACGTGCACACGTACACGCGTACACACGTACATACGTACACACGTACACCGTACACACGTACACACGTACAGTACACGTACACACGTACAACGCACACACGTACACACGACACACGTACACACGTGCACACGTACACACGTACACACGTACTCACGCACACACGTACACACACACGTACAACGTACACACGTACACACGTACACACGTACACTCACACGTACACTACAGTACACACGTACACACGTACACATACACACGTACACACGTCACACGTACACACGTACACACGCACACACGTGCACACGTACACACGTCACACGTCACACGTACACACGTACACACGTACATACGTACACACGTACACACGTCACACGCACACACGTACACACACACGTACACGCATACACACGTACACACGTACACACGTACACGTACACACGTCACACGTCACCACACACAACGCACACATACACCGTACACCACGACACACCGTACACACGTACACACGTACACACGTACACCGTAACACTACACACGTCACACGACACCATACAACGTCACACGTACACGCACACACGTACACATACCACGTACGCGCTACACACGTAACACGTACACACTACACTACGTACACACGTAACACACACGTACACACGTAACACCATATACACACGCACACACGTACACACGACACACGTACACACGTACACACGCACGCACATACGACATACGCACACACGTACACGTACACACGTACCAACGCACACGCACACACGTACACGCACGTAACACGTAAACACGTACACACGTACACACGCACACGTAACACGACACACGTACAAACGTACACACGTACCACGCACACACGTACACACACACGTACACACATACACACAACACGTACATACGACACAGGTACACACGTACACCTTCACACACATACGACTACACACGTACAACACACGGCCGTAACACGTACACACACGTACACACGTACACACGCACCATAACACGTAACACGTACACCGCACGACACACACGAACACGACAACGTACAGACGTACACCCGTACACACGTACAACCAGAAGTACACGTACACGCGTAAAACGCACGCCCACACATACACACGTACACACGTAAACACACACGACACACGTACACACAACACGTAACACGACACACGTAAACGCACACGTAAACACACGTAAACACACGTTCACACATACACACGTAAACGTACACACGTACACACGACACACGTACACCCCACACGTACATACCAACACACACGACACACGTACACACCACGTACACACGTACAACAACCACACAACGTACACACGCAACAGCACACACGTACACACACACGTACAACGTACACACGAACACACACGTACACGCGTAACACGTAACACGTACCACGCCACACGTACAAACCCACACCTACACCAACACGTAACCGTACACCGTACAACGTACACCTTCACCGTACACACGACACATACACACGTACACCACAACACGACACGTGCACACGTACACCGTACCACAACACGTCACACCAACACGTACAACCTACAAACGTACACCTAAACCACACGTAACAAGACACAGTACACACGTACATATAAAGACCACACGTAAACAACACGTACACACGTACACACACAGTAAGACCACACGTACACACGTACACCCTTAACACGCAACGCCCATACAATAAACGCAAAAGTACACACACGCACAACGACAGGTAACACGCACGTACACCACACGTCCACACGGCACACGTACACGCACAACGTACACACCAACTACACTCACATCTACACCGTAAACACGTACATACACAACGTACACCCGTACAACGTACACACGCAGTACACGTACACCGTAAAACCACACACGTACACACGTACACACACACGTAAACACACACGTACACGCACGCACACACGTAACACACACTTACCAACATAAACGTAAACACACACGTAACCTTCCACGTACATACGTACACAGTACACACGTACAACGACACGTACACACGTACACCGAACACGTACACACCACACACGTACACACGCACACGTACACGCCAACACACACACGTACACACGTACACATACCACGAACACGTATCACACGTACACGCAACCACAACACACGCACACGTACACCCTTCCCGTAAACGTAACACGTACAACAAGTACACACGTAAACACGCACACGTACACATACACACGACACACGTACACACGACACGTACACACGTACACACGTAAACGTACAACGTACACACACACATACACAAACACGTAAACACCACAACGCACACGCACAGAAACACGACACGACACACGGACACACACACCGCGTAACACGCAACGATACACACACACAGAACACACGTACACAAACACATATACACGCCACGACACACGACACGTCACGTACCATAACACGTAACACGTACAACGTACAACGTACACCTTACAACGTACAAAACACGTACAACGTTCACACGCACACGACACACGACACACGAAACACGCACACCACACGTACACACGTACACACGAACACGTCAACGTAGCGAACACAGACACACGTGACACCGTACACAAATGACCGTACACACGCCACACAGAAACACACGTACACACGTCACCGTAACACGTACACAAACACACTACACACGTACACACGTACCCGTAACCATACACACGTACACCACCCGTACTGTTCAAGTCACACGGGGGGGGGGGGGGGGGGGGGGGGGGGGGGGGGGGGGGGGGGGGGGGGGGGGGGGGGGGGGGGGGGGGGGGGGGGGGGGGGGGGGGGGGGTTTTTTTTTTTTTTTTTTTTTTTTTTTTTTTTTTTTTTTTTTTTTTTTTTTTTTTTTTTTTTTTTTTTTTTTTTTTTTTTTTTTTTTACACACGTAACAAACACGTACAACGCACACGACACACGACACCGTACACACGTAAACACACACACGACATAACCGTACACCGTACACACGTACACACGTACACCGTACACACGACACACGTACACGCCACACGTAAACGTACACGTACACACGACACACGACACCTTCACCGTACATACACCACACGACACAGTACACAAGACACACGACACACGTGCACACGACCCGACAAAGCCCACACGTGCACACGTACACCGCACACGTACACACCGTACACACGTACATATGTAGAGAACCTACAACGTACACACGTACACACATTCCACGTACAAGTACACACGTATACACCTTCCACGTAAACACGTAACAATAAACGCAAATGTACACACCACGTACACGGTACACACGTACACGTACACTCACACGTCCACACGCACAACGACACACGTACACTCACACGGCACATCTACACGCGTACACACGTACATACGTCAACGTACACCCGTACACACGTACACCGTACACGTACCGCGTACAAACGCCACACGTACACACGTACACACGTACACACGTAACACGCACACACACCCAAACACACACTACCAACATACACACGTAAACACACACGTACACCTACCCTTCAACGTACAACGTAACACAAGTACACACGTACACACACACCGTACACACGTACAACGAACAGACAACGTCAACGCACACACGTACACACGACACCACACACGTACCACCCCGACACACGTTCCCACGTACACGCTACACACGTAAACACGTACACACGAACTCACGACAACGTACACACACAGACACCTAAACGTAAACACACACGTAAACACGTACACGTAAACGTACACGTACACACGTAACACGTACAAACGTACACACGTACACACCACACACAACACGTACACACAACACAAACACGACAACGTACACAGGTACACACGTACCTTCACACCCGTAAACGTAATACGTACAACGTAACACGACACACGCCACGTACACACGTACACAATACACACGCACACGTACACTCACACACACACGTACACCGTAACGTACTCACACGCCAACACGACATCGTACACACGTACACACGTACACACGCACACACGTACAACACGTACACCGTACAAACGCACATACACACGTACACACGTACACACACGTACACACGTACACACGCACACGTCACACGTAACATACACGTACACACGTCACACGACACACGTACACACGCCACGTACACACGTACATACACACGTAACACACGTACACACGTACACACGTACACCACCACACGTACACTACAACGCACACGTACACACGCACACGTACACACGTACACACGTAACACGTAAACACACGTACATACGTACACACGACACGTACAGCGTACACAACACACACGTAACATAACACACGACACACGCACACGTACACCGTACACACGTACCACGTACCGCACATACACAACGCACACGTACACCCGTAACATCACACGTACAACCACACGCACACGTACACACGCCCACACGTAACACGCACAACGTACACACACACGCCACACGTACACACGCACACACGGCACCCAACGCCTAACACGTAACTACAACGTAAACGCACACGTACACCCCTTCACCGTACATACGTACACACCACAACAACAACAAACACGACACACGTGCACACGACCACAAGCCCACACGGCACACGTACACCGTACACACGATACACGTACACACGTACATATGTAGAGACCAAAACGTACACACGAACACATTCACACGAACAAGTAACACGTTACACCCACACGTAAACACGTATATAAAAACCCAAATAACACCACACACACACGGTACACGCACACACGTACACACGTCCACACGGACACACGTAACAGCACATACACACGTAACGTACACGGCACACACACCGCACACGTACATACGTACAGACGTACACCCGTACACACGTACACACGTACAGAAGTACACGTACACGCGTACAAACGCACACACGTACACACGTACACACGTACACACGCACACACGTTACACACCACGCAACAACACACTTACCAACTACACACGTACACTCGTACACTCCTTCACACGTACATACGTACACACGTACACACGTACATACGTACACACGTACACACGTACACGCGTACACACGTACACACGCACACACGTACATACGTACACACGTACACGTACAACGTACACACGTACACACGTACACACGTACACACGTACTCACGCACACACGTACACACACACGTACACGCATACACACGTAAACTTGTACACACGTACACACGTACACCCTTCACACGTACATACGTACACACGTACACAAGTACACACGTACACACGTACACACGTACACACGTACACACGTACACACGTACACACGTACACACGTACACACGTACACACGTACACACGTACACACGTACACACGTACACACATACACACGTATACACGTACATCCATACATACGTTCACACATGCACACGCACACACGTACACACGTACACACGTGCACACATGCACGCCTACGCGCGTAGACACGTATACACGTACAGACGTATACTCGTACACACGTACAGAAGCACACACGTACACACGTACACATATACACACGCACACACGTACACACGTACACACGTTTTCAAGTACGCACGTACACACGTAAACTTGTACATACGTACATACGTACACTCTTTTACACGTACATGCGTAAACACGTACAGACGTTCACACGCACACACGTACACACGTACACACGTAAACACGTACACACGTACACACGTACACACGTACACACGTACACACGTAGACACGTGCACACGTACGCGCATACACACGCACACACGTACACAAGTACACTCGTACACAAATGCACACGTACACACGTCCACACAGACACACGTACACACGATCACACGTAGACACGTACACACATACACACGTACACACGTACACACGTACACACGTACACTCATACACACGTACACACGTACACCCGTACATACGTTCACACGTGCACACGCACACACGTACACACGTACACATGTTAACACGTGCACACCTACACGCGTACACACGTACACACGAATACACGTACATACGTAGAGACGAACACAAGTACACACGTGCACACGTACACGTATGTGTACGCGTAACTACCTACAGACACACACACACGCACGTACGTACACGCGTACCCACGGACACACGACGCGTGCACGCGTCCACACGTACACTGGTACACACATACACACGTACACACGTACCCGCGTACGCACGGTCACGCGTACACACGTACACACGTACACTTGTACATAAGTGCACACGTCCAAACGGACACACGTGCATACGTACACACGTACACACGTGTACACGTACACACGTATACACGTACATCCATACATACGTTCACACATGCACACGCACACACGTACACACGTACACACGTGCACACATGCACGCCTACGCGCGTAGACACGTATACACGTACAGACGTATACTCGTACACACGTACAGAAGCACACACGTACACACGTACACATATACACACGCACACACGTACACACGTTCTCACGTACGCACGTACACACGTACATACGTACACTCTTTTACACGTACATGCGTAAACACGTACACACGTTCACACGCACACACGTACACACGTACACACGTACACACGTACACACGTACACACGTACACGTGTACACACGGACACACGTACACACGTACACACGTGCACACGTACACGCATACACACGCACACACGTACACAAGGACACTCGTACACACATGCACACGTACACACGTCCACACAGACACACGTACACACGTACACACGATCACACGTAGACACGTACACACATACACACGTACACACGTACACACGTACACAGGTATACACGTGCACACGTACACACCTTCACACGTAAACACGTATATACATATACACGCAGATACGTACACACGCACACACGTGCACATGTACACACGTACACATGGACACACGTACATACGTACACCCGTACACATGTGCACACGTATTCTCGTACACACGTACACACGCACACATGTACACACGTACACACGTACACACGTACACGAGTACACACGCGTCCCACAAGTACACTTGTACACACGTGCACACGTACTCACGTCCACACGTACATACGTACACAAGTTCACACGTACACTCATACACACATACACACGTACATACGTACACACGTACACACGTGTACACGTACACAAGTACACACGCACAAACGTACACACGTACAGACGTACACACGTACACACGTACACACGTACATACGTTCACAGGTACACACGTTCACACGCACACACGTATACACGCACACACGTAGACACGTACATACGAACAGTCATACACGTGTACACTTGTTTGCAGGGTATCAGTTCGGGCAGATACATGAAGAGGAAGTTGTGCAAAGGACGCTGTATATTTGAGAAGTATTTATACATCCATTGTGAGGCTTGACTTATAAATTCTTTTTTAAGTAATTATTTATTAGGCAGGCTCCCAAAGTTCAGTTCAATTCAATTTAATAATTTCTGTTAGAACAGTATATTGAAGACTGTAAGAAGACAGTTAAAATGTTTCAATAATAGAGGCTCTTAGTAACATTCGAAATACATCCACGTGCCAGGCTCGTGTCAATAGTTAAGGGGTCTAGTTGGCCACTGATAGCTTAGTACTTTTACTGTTACAGTGTTCCAAATTTGTAACGGTCATAGGAGAGTATTTTGTTTATCTAATACTGCATACGTATTACTTTTTTTATTTTTCGTTGAAGAATGATAACTTAGTTTGTAATACCTTGTAATAAAATCTTTCAGCGATCAGGTGCTGTAATACTACCCTATCGTAAGTTAATGTTTGCTTGCTTGCTGCAGAGGCCTTCGTTGTAACAATTCAAGTAATCTGCTTTTATCATTTTAATGACAAATATGCTTTTGGTTATATAAGTATTATGCCAGTCATTCTGGCGCGTCGTTTTAGTGTGATTAACCACCAAATAGAGCGATGCAAATTAAAAGCTTCCTGTATTTCAGCACCTTCTAACGTTTTCATGGTTACTTATATTAATTTACATTATACTTTATTCACCTCTTTCAGTATCATTACGACCTAGTAGAAAGTAATTATTACAAAACGATAGTTTAATCTTTAGTAAGAGAAATTTTTCTAATACTTTATAACTAGATAAGAAATTCTCACAAGGTTGTACATCAAGACCAGTTGTGTTTATACCTTCCATTTAACATAGGTATGCCTGGTACCAATCTCATGTTCTGTGATAAAAACATGCCCCAAGAAGGAATTCGAATTTTTATATTAAGTTACATTTAACCATCTGATACAAATAACACTAACTAGTGCTATTTTAAATATGCATTATTGTTTGGTCTTTTCAAATGTAGTCAAACAAGAGATTGTGATTATGCAGAAAAAACCTCGTCCTATATTGACATTTCATATGCAAAGAAAACAAAAAACGTTCATGTTGTAAATCGATCCAATGCAAAATACTAAGATACCAGCCATTAATGTAATTTAAATATATTTTTTAATATTATGTATGATATGCGTAAAAATACATTTTTTTGCTTAAATAGCGACAAATAGAAATTTTTGAATATATAGCATTATGTTAAAAATATTACCTAAAGATAAAAAGTAGTACGTCTTGAATTGTAAAATATGATGAAAATTTCAGAGATAAGTTCAATAATGTTACGTTTTAATAATAAATAAGCTACATACTAAAAATGCTCGACATTGAATTTGTTTCCCGTTTAGTTATGCACTACGCCACTGAGTTCACTCAAGGATTAATGACTAACTTGGAACTACTATATTTAGTTTGATCTTTGTAATAAAAGCGGAATCATCTTTTAGGACTGAGTGCGTGTTTACTACAATTCATACGTGTGGTTGTTCACTTCATTACACACCATTTTTATTCAAGGATGTTGTTTAAGGCGATTCATAGTTGTCCCATTAGTATTATAATAAAAACCTCTAAAATAAGCCAAGAGAATATATTAATTACCATAAATGCAAAATTAAAATATTTTAGTAATTTAAATTTACAAATATACTTTTATTTTCATATTCCCGCCAGAAAGTTGGCATGTGACGACGTAACATGCAACAAACCAAAACATTAAAACCACGCCTTTTCAACAATATGGCCTCTGGTTCCATTGGTTGGGGTTCGCGTTGTCCTTGACGCCCACCTGGAGTTTTCTGAGAGACAGATTGATGGAGCGCTCCGCCTAACCTAGAATAAAAAAGTACCAGTTGCTTGGATTCGTGGTGCTCATTGATCACGTGAATTTCGTGCCTTCAGATCACGTGGTTTTCGTTACGCATACTATAACACACGTGGATATACCGCGTGGTTTCTTTTATATTAAGTTTGTGGTTATTTTTCGTAAGTGTTTGGTTTTATTATATTAAAAAGTAGATAGACGCATATGTGTTACGTGTAAGGAATTGTAACTCATAAATTAATTGTAACTAGTAGCGTAATAATAACACAATTGTAACTTGTAGAGCAATTTAATAGTAAATTTTAAGATAATAAATCAAATGAGTATTAAGCGTGAGTTATTCTAAATAAAAATTGAATTGCCCTCTCGATCTAAGGGGAATCCCCCATTCATCAACCATGACCTACATTAAGGGATTCATAATTGTAACAATTGTGCATTGAGCTAGGAATACAGTAAGTATAATTCTTTAACATATTAAAGGCTCTTATGATTAATATCATTCCCATTCACTAATTAATGTAGATAACTAACGCAAAATAATTACGCAATTTAAGACAATTGAATTCTGTAACGACTTATTAAAGGTGTACAAATTAATTACAAGAACAAATTAATGTCAATAAAACTCAGACTGATGTTTTAAGGGATGACAGCTGCAGTTGACTTGCGTCTTTTAAGCAACGACCTGTTGCTGAATGAATTTGATAGGTGTATAAAAATATTCGGATCCTAGTTTCTAAGAAAATAAAAACGTTACTCCATGTAATAAGTTATTAAAGGTTATGCGTAAGTATACGGTGCAAAGTTGAGCATAGCAATTTTTTGTGCTATTTTACAAATGCAAATTACTGATGCTAAAGACTATTCAAGCAATCTACATGATTGACATGAGTAATAAATTAATAATAAAATTATTAAATAATAATTACTAATTAAATAATAGATTTAATTAGTTAAAAGTTTGCATTTTTTCTTATAATGGTATCATATTTGCACAATATTTTTTAATCGCCTGCTTTAGTCAACTAAAATTAGATTCTATGTAATTAAAAGGTTTATTTTATAGCTACGTAGCTTTTACATATAAAAATCTCAAAACTGCTGCATCTATCTAAATTGATGTTGCATTTCTGTTTAGTTTAGCAGTTAATTAAATGTATATGTAGAAGGTACACTTCAATGGCGTTATAAACCACATAACTTCAAATTTATAAAAAACAAAACAAAGCAATTTTGAGGTATCGTATGGTGTCTCATCATCCATTTCGCACAGACATAAAACAATGATGCTTGAAGATGTATTTTAAGTATGTTAAATATTATTTTAAAATTAACGCGTAGCTTAATAAACTTATCTTTCGGAAATCATTATTATAATGCCAAACTTTGCGGCTAATGCATTTCAATTAATACCATAGTACACTCTTTGTTATCGTAGGCATTATATTTTTTACCAATCAATTAAAAACGTAACCTTAACAACGAGTAAAGTGATGTGAGGTCACATTAGTTAATAAATCAAAGTTTAGTAAACGTTTTGACCTTTTTACTGAATGATTCCGATTTTGGAAAAAATTTTATATACATAACAATATAGACTCTCTGGTTTGTTTGCATCGGTTCAGAGGGCATCGAAGACTAAACTCCACAGACGTCTAAAAAAATCCACTTTATTGATTACATATATAAATAAATATATATATTCATTTCGAATTGCGATTTTTAAAATTTTACTAATTAGGTTCAAATAATTGTTTTTTTTTTTGATATTGACATAAGTATATAATCTAATCTTCGTTTATTTTAAGAGAAAATTACTGTAAGACATTACATTTATACTATTGTTATTTATAGATTTCCAAATTATTGGGTTGCCACATTTACATTGATTATCATTAATTGCATTTACTTTTTAGTAATTTTATTTCAAATTGCTCTGTATTAATACAAGTGCGCTTGATTGGTAAACATGGTCTGATCAGCTATTTTTAGTGAAATTATTTATATTCAATAATATTTACTGTTAGCGACGCTTGGTTCGTCCGTCCACCCCTGTAATTTCTATAAATTGACTTAAGATATCAACATGAAGTTTTTTTGCATTCAGTTCATGATATGCATTAAGCTCGAAAGAGCAATACAAAATTTAACAAAATGTCATACTTTAGTTTTCTTCCACACTTCCCTCCTGATTATGTAACAAAGTATCTAGTAAAGAAAACTGATTAAAAATGTGAATGTAAGTCCTTCAGGTGCGTGGACAGTTACATGCACATTATATGTATAACATTACTCGAAAAAGAACCAAGCCACAATTTTAAGTTTTAAGTAAATTGGGTTCAAAGTTTCAGCATCTTTTAAAAATTCATTTTTTACATCTCCCTGCTTAATTACATTGATTGATGTATAACATGCTCGACTTATTTTAGTGTGAAAATACGAAAACCAAATTTTGAACCATTCTTGATGTTTCTGGTAATTTAGGCGCTTGGTTCCCTTTACACGAAATATATAAACAAGACTTGGATCCCTTTAAACGAAACTTATTTATTCTCACAACCTCTAAAATCCAAAAATTCATTAATATGACTAAGAAATTGTGTAAATAATACAGAAACTAAAAAGTGAACATAATTGCAGCTAATCATCAACTTCAAAGTCTGTTTCACGGCCAAACCCATCAACGTCATCTTCAAATTCGGCAGAGGTGAGATTTGTAGAGGGATCTAGCATGTGCTGGTATAAGTGGTAATAAACTTGCAATATCCGCAAGTTTTTTATTAGATATAGCTTTGACTTCTGGATAAAGTAACTTAAGCTTAGAAGCAAAATTAGAATCTGTAGGCCTTCCTCTCAGATTTTTTTTAATGTACACCTGTTTATACTGTCCTTCCGCATGAGAATATTTAAAAAATATCGAAAATGGAAAATCTTTACTTATCTTAATTTATTTGGCTTTCAGCTAATCAATTTTCTGACCGGCTAAATCACTCTTCCTGTTTGTTAGTATTTTTTGAATCCCTTCTGTTCTAAAAAAAGTCTTCCGTTTCCATTTCTATACCACTTAGTGATCTTTTTTTAGAGAAACTCTGAACTATCTTCTTAAAATCATCCAGAGTATACACCTTTATCTACTTCTTCAATGTCCTTTCTATTTCAACAAAATACGCATCGTTCGGCAAAAAGCTGTGGCCTGGTATGAGATATTTAAAATACATATGTTTTAGAGATTTGTGTGATTGTAGAACTGACTGGAGGAGTAAAACAATTTTGGTATTTCTATTCTGTCCCCCACACGAATCTTACCATTAGGTAATCCTCAATGCATTTTATAACTTTGGTTCCTCAGCTGCTCTCTCTCCAAGTCACTCTTCATTGCCTGTCGTGCTGATTCTGCTTTATCTAAATGTTGCTTATGTATACTAACCTGTTCTTCCTTTGAATCTGCAACTATATTTTTTATGTTAGATACAAATTCATCGCAAACATTGCAAGTATCTTTTATCGGTGGTTTCCTTTTTAAATTGAAATGTGTATAGAAAATTTTGTTGTAGGTTTAGAACAATGCTTCTTAAGGATTGGATTCTAAAAACAAACTGTAGATTGTATCGATCGTCAGACCTGGGGCTAAAACTCTCGATTCAATTTCTTTTTTCGTGAGTAATGGGAAATATATATTGGAAACTGAGAAATATGATCTATTATTTTGCTTTTAATGGCCTCGGGTAATTTTTAATCCAGCCAGGCATTTTTGTCCATCTTTCGTCGGAAAAATTTCCAGTTCGAAGCTCCTTTAACGCTGTGTTTACTCTCTTTGTAGATATTTGAAATGTTTTAGGTACATGTTTCTACACGCAACTCTAGTTAAATAGTATACACGTACATATTTCTTCGTTCATTAACGTTATTACATTTTTTTTTAACTTGTTTGGGTATTGTAAAGATCCCAGAACTTCTTGAACAAATGCTCTCTTGTTGGTGCTCCTACACGTTCGTTGCACTTCATTCGGCAATGGCTCTGAAAATCATTAAACGTTTTGTCAGGTACAAGTACTCCCTTCACTTAATAGTGTGTTTGTTTGAACCCTTTAGTCTTTTTCGAGTGTTGAAGGTTTGTCCCGGAAATTTTATTTTTCTCGCTTTTTTAGGTCTACCAGTAAAAGCTTCTGCTCCTTCCAGAACTTCCTCATTTCCGTTTTCACATTTAGATTCATCTACAATGTCAGCGTCACAGTCTTCCGAGTTAACTTCGTTCCAAAATCTTCAAAGTCAGAATTTTCATAATAGTCTCTGACGTTAGAGTTCTAAGGGAAGCCGTTATTTAATTAGTTACCTACGTATTAAAGATAAATGGATACCATTCTGTTGATATGCCTGAGTAACTTAGGAGGCTTTTTTATAAATATTTTGATTCCCCGATCCAAGTCCAGTTTTAAATTCGCTCCCAGATCCTTCAAAGCCTGAAGTTCATGGTATTCTATGTTGTTAGCATCCTAAGGATAATATTAATAAATTAGTAAAGTTTTAAAGCAGCATGGATGTGGAATTTATTATAACCTAAGTAATTTCGGATGATTCTTTATTACTAATACCATCTGCACCGTTAGATTGCGTGTTCTCTTGTATAGGATGATTATAATCCTCGTTGTCCCAAGGAATAACAAATTTAATACATTTGAAAACAATCAACCTCATGCAAATATTTGTTTTTCTAAAAGGAACCAAGTGACAACAAGGTTAAGAAGAATATTAACCAAATGGAATAATATGTAATTAAAAATTATTATTAATTTTATAAAATACATAAAAATATTTTTGTTTTTAATGGTGTACTTTAATATTTAATCTAACATTCACAAACCACTTATATATAATAAGTGGTTTGTGAATTGTTTAGATTGTATAATTTAAAGTACACCATTAAAAAACCCCAAAAAGATAAGTATTTTATTATGAGTGTTAATGGTGAAAGTTTACATTTTCGTACATAAAAAAAAAGTTTACCTCGAGTAGAATTTGAACCTACGACCTGTACTTTGCTAGAGTACAGGTTTCAAATCCTACTCGAGGTAAACTTTTTATTTATGTATTTAATAAAATTACATATATAAAAAGTTTACCTCGAGTGGGATTTGAACCTACGACCTGTACTTTGCTAGAGTACCGCGCTAACCAACTGCGCTGTCGAGATTCAAGCCCCGATCGATGTAAACTTTGTCTTCATGTACGTAGAACTGATGTAAATTCTGAATATATCCATAACAAAACTTATAATAATTTTTATTTATGTATTTAATAAAATTAATAATAATTTTTAATTACATGTTTACCTTTGAACATATTCGTTCATAACAAAACTTATAATAAATGGAATAATGGTAACTTAAGAAACAAACTATACACGTTTTCAGGAACGAATACCTACTATAGGTACACATTAATAATTATACATAATTATTGAAAAACAGTTTTAAAGTTCTATAAGAAAACTTAACCTATAAAATTTTGCTACTACTTTGGAATTTTCTATACTTTGCGAAGGCACAGCAACCGTTATCTGTTGTTTTTTCCCTTTTATGCAATACTATGAATACCATTCTCTTGTTCCTACGACACACTTTACCGAAAAATTACATATTAGTGCAGCACCAACTACTGTGAAAACGGACCAAGTAACATTCACAACATTATCTAAATGGTGTTTTGGAGGTTGATTCCTTTTCGAGGTATGAAAAGTGCAATTATTAGATTATTTAATTGGAACGTTGGTTCGTAGGTGGCGCAGGTATCTAATTTGAGGAAAAGTGGAATTTTATTTTTATAATGGGCAAACAAAAAGTTTTATGATTTTAGTTTATTGGATGACAGTTGAAATTCACCACATTAAAAATATTTATTTATGGTTCATTCGAATTTAAGGTTATTGGAAGCCATTTTACATCTATTGAAGATACTAGCAGTGCAAAAACGAAATCATTTCAGCTTGGTTGGTAAACATCAGAATTTACACTGTCTCAATGTTATCCTTTTCAAATTAATGCGTTAAAGCATTTGTCTAATTTGGTTGAAAAAATAGTTTTTGTGTGCAACCGTCCGCAAAATGTTATTTTGAACTCCACGTTTTGTCCGTTGCCATGGGTAGCGGACGCAAAATACCTTTCTGTCCGCTCAATTACTTCTAACAGTGTGGTAGATGGCACTTTGTACTGGTTTTTCAGCAAATAAGTGTATGTACATAACCACAATCTTTTGTACCGCGAATTATACTTCTTTGCAAAATGCAATTTGTTCTTTGTTATTTGACGTATCAGTGTTACTAGGTGAATTTTATTTTGCCTCTCATCGTAGCATACAAATTTTTGTCTACGCCATGGTCGCAAAATGTTTTCGACGGCCTCAAGATCTTCCTTTCGGTCGTCAAAGTAGCATTTTGTGTCCTTGGCACACAAATAACTACAGTAACAGTGAAAGCTGTGCTTTGATTATTTGCTTTTTTTTATTTATTTTTTGTTCACAGCATTTTACAAAGGAAATATGCGCATATATGTTCTACAATTTTGTTGGTTTGCCCGTTAACCTCACTGAATCTACCAGCACCTTTTCTTGTGTTCTGCTATAAGTACAAGTGTAGATACCCGATTTTAAACATTTAAATCAAAATGTTCTTTAACGTCTTGTGGATAAAATAAACATTTTCTTCCCCACTTTTGTCTATAAAAATCTTTTCAGTTACTCTCATTCTAAGACCCCTAATTACATTATAATGTAATTAAATCTTTATTGCAGCTTTCAGGTTATAGTAGTAACATTAATTTTTTTTGACAACTACAAAAGATAATTGTTCGATAGTATACAAGTATTATTACTAGTACCTAGTTCAAATACGAAATCATTTCAGTTGGATTAGTAAACATGAAAAATTACAGTCTCAATGTTATCTCTTCAAAATTAATGCGTTAAAGCTTTCGACTAAATTGTTTGAAAAACTGGTTTTGTGTGCAATCGTCCGGAAAATATCATTTTGCACTTCTCGCATCGGCCGCAAAATGTAATTTTGCGTCCGTTACCATGGACAACGGACGAAAAATAAATTCCTGTCCGTTGCCATCGCAAACCACCTTTCTGTCCGTTTAATTACTTCTAGTAGAGTGATGGATGGCGCATTGTGCTGATTTTTCAGTAATATCGTATTCAAATAAGTTTAGGGACGTAACGTCAAGCTTTTGTACCAAATTCAACGAATTGTACTTAATTTCAAAATGCAATTTGATAATTAATGTTGTTTGTTATTTGACGTATCCACGTTGCTAAGTAAATTTTATTTTGTCCCACATTCTAGCATACTGAGAATTTTAGTACTGATTGTGTACATAAATAACTTGAATTTAATTGTATATTGATATTTATTTAACTGTTGCACACATAATTTTGCGCACTCCACGGACGCAAAGTGTCTGTGACGGCCTCAAGACTGTCGGGCTCGGCCGCAAGCGGCCCAAGCTGCCAGTTTTGCTTTCGGCCGGCAAAGTAGGATTTTGCGTCCTTAGCATACAAATAACTTTAATAACAGTGAAAGCTTTACTTTGATTATTTGTTTTTTTAATTTATTTTTTTTCCACAGCATTGTATAAAGGAAACATGCGCTTATATGTTCTACAATTTTGTTGATTTGCCCGTTAACCGCACTGAATCGATCAAAAATTCACGTACAGTACTTCAGACAACACATTTTTCCTGTGTTTTGCTATAAGTATGTTTATACATCTGATTTTAAACATATAAATAAAGATGTTCTTTAACGTCTTGTGGATTAAATAAAATCTTTTGATTTACCATCGTTTAAGACTTCTTATAATAACGTAATTAAATGTTTATTGCACCTTTTAGGTCATCTTAGTAACATACTTTTTTTTTGACAGTTGCGTTGTGATTTTATTCATTTGAGAAACCACAAAAAATTGTTGTTCACTTTTTTTATAGAATTAAACTTTCTAAACAGCAAGAGTAATACAATTTACGTCTATACTGTATGTAAGCAATTTGAAATTGGGATTGAACAATTTCAAATTTGCATTAAATAATTTAAAACAATTTCAAATTGTCACTAATCCACTTCAAATTGGCAATTTCGGATTAGCATAAAACTACACATTTATTCGAGTTGAAGAAAGAAATTGGTTATTAGTTTAAAGTAGGACAAACAGTCATTTTTTAGCGATTTGCATTGGAAAGGATTTGTTGAAGTTGATTTACCAAATCCCGTTTAACTCCTGGTTATAAATACGACTAGACCTTTTCCATCACATTTAGCATTGGGGTATATGGACTATACATTAGTAGGTGATGATTGGCAAATTCTTCTTCCAGAAAAACTTCTTCTACTGAAGAATAACAAGATGACTTATCAATTATTAAGGTTATCCGTCTCTGGTATACAGAGTGAGGCAAAAAGATGTTATTAGATGGGTGTTTAATCACTTTAAATTTGAGGCAAAAAGATGTTAACATTAAACGAGTGTTTAATCACTTTAAATTACTTAAATTACAAGGCAAGGAATGGGATACATGGTTTCAATTTGACATCCATCCCTCTCAATGAACTTATGCAGTCTGTTTATCATTGTTTGTGAGGCCATATGGGCCATTTGGGTACGAATTTCAGCGATGGCGTTAGTGATGCGATGGCGTTAGATGATTCAGGTCGTCCAAGATGAGAGGTTTGCTGGCGTATACCATGTTCCACTGCCAAAAATTGAATTGACGTCAGGTCGGGTCAACGTGCTGGCCATAGGAGAGGACCACCTCTACCAATTCAGCGTTTACCGAACCATCAGACTGTAATGAGCAGGGCGCCGTCGTGCCGAAAGTACTCTCGCTAGAAAATGGCAAGTGGTATGTTCTCCTCCATGAATACGCTGACGGTCTGTTCTTCAAAAAAGAAGGGTCCAATTACACAAAATCATTCACGGCACACCAAACGTTCACCTTACGTGAATCCCGTATGTGCTCTCGAACCTCCTTCGGGTGCTCAGTTCCCCAGATGACCGCTGACGTGAAATGATGTTTCGTCAGAAAACATGACCATAATGTCAGGCTCATGTGCACCATTTCCAAAAGAATTTGTGCAGCACTCACACGTGCTTGCTTGTCCGCGTTTGTAAGCTGCTGCACAATCTGCAAGCGGTATGGCTTCAATCCTAAATCACGATGCAAAATGCTTACCAGTGATCTTTCCGAAATGTTAGTTTCTACAGAAAGCCTGCGCGCACACTTGCTTGGGCTGGTTACCATCGCTCCCTTAACAAGGATAATAGTTCGGACAGATCTCTTTCTACCGCTGTTCCTCTTGTAATAATCTTGAACGGACCGCGTCCGTAGATCCTGCCAATTGTGAGGCGCGATGGTGCATCCCATCCGGTCCAGGCTTTGAATTCTTCTTGTATGATGCTTGGGGACTGAAAGACTTTCATCCAGTCCTTAGTTTGGCAATGAAATATCAGGCGCCATGTTTTAATTTGCGAAAAAAAAATAGTTAGTCTCCCACACAATGTTAACATTTTTTTGCCTCGCCCTGTATATTAAATGCAGTTCTGAAACATTGTTTTGTGGTTTCTTAAATGCTTCTCTTTTTTTTTAACTCCGTGGTCAATTAAATCGAAATTATCAATATCCAATTACATGAATGTTTTGCTTCCTGTACTAATGTCCTACAATTAATGTCTTTCTTTGACCTTCCTTGCAAACGCGAAATGACTAGATGAAAGTTTTGTTTCGTCCATGGATGTAAGAGGGATACTTTCGGGTTCGTACTTCAGTACGAACATTTCCTCTAGGAATGTTTCTATTCTTACTGTTTGTCCTTTCCAGTTTGTTACATATATATTTTAGTGTCTACCCTAAACCATTTTTACGTAGACATTTTTTCGAAACATAATTTGGTGGACAATCTTTCTTAATTTTATTGTATTGTATTTTCAGTAATTTTTGTACTTCCCTTTTACAACCTCGAGGTTGTTCTACTTCCTGTTGTTTAACCTATTGGTAAGCGATTCTTTTTCACCAACAATACGTTAGCTAGTGCCCGCTAATTTCTATTGCTGCTTCTGCTTTCTGTATGTAAGGTACTTTTTACGATACACACAGTTCGAAATTGTTTAATGTCGAATTGAACTTGTTTAACCCTACACTGCGCAATTTTTTCTATTACTTAGAAAAAAATATTTTGTTACAACAAATATTCTTTAGAAGTCTAGAAAAATATTTAAAAAATTCCAAATCATAAATTTTTCTCAAAATCAAAAAAATATAGTTGTCTTAAATTTAAGACAAAGCGATTTATTAATACATTGTTACATATTTTAAGATATTAGGTTTTAGTCAGTATGAAATTGCACAAAACAGTTGTTGTTCTTATTTAAACATAAGTACACTCCACATTTGTTGCACTTTATTTGAGAACAATATTTACACGTAGGAAATTTGCATCGTTGCCTTTCTTTAGTATAAATAGGCCAATGGTATTGGCCATCCGTCCTTATGTCCCTTGGTGAAATGTAGGAAGCTGTTGCGGAGCGTTTCCTTTTCTGGGTAATTTTCGTTTCTACATCTGAGGGTCTCCCTTTATTTGATAGGCGCTCATTACCAACCTTGCAAAGACAGTCGGCAACTTCTGCCCTAAATTCTGCTAAATTTAGAATTTTATTTTCGTTCCTTTGAGCTGCGACTCTCTTGTAGAGCAGCTAAGCATTTACCAAAGTAAGATCTACTAAATGATAAAATACTCTCAGGTACAAAATTTTAGTACGCATAATAACCTTGTAGCGACCAATAAGGCTATCAAGAAGGTCTACGCCACCCATGTGCCTGTTATACTCTAAAATTAGATTAGGGCATTGGACATCCCCAGTTTTCTTTTTTTTTTGTTTTCTTTGGAAGTTCTCCCATAAAGGTGGACAGCAAGAAAACATTCTTATTATCCTTCCATGCCACAGATGTTACATCGACGCCATCAAAACTACAAACATTACATCATCGGTAGGCAATTTGCAATTAGGAAGGCGATTTATCCTTACTCTTCCCAATGCAAATATACCATTGTTTGCCAAAAATGACATAAGTGGTAGAGAAGTAAAGTAGTTGTCAAAGTAGACCACATGATTTAGATTATGTGGAACAACTCTGCACAAACGTACGTATTTGAAGCTGCTACCAAATCTGGTTCATCTGGTAATCTGAACTTTGCTTGATTCTTACAACCGGTGTACATTTCAAAATTATAGACAAACCCACTAGCTCCAAAGAGAATGAACAGTTTATAGCCCCTTTTAGTAGCAGGCATGTACTGCTTCAAGTGGTGCCTGTCCTTAGTTGCACACAGCTGCTCGTCGACTGATATTTTTTGCTCTAATGGTACACTCTGGAATTTTGAGCAAAGGGCAGTTATAACTGGTCTCAACTTATGGAACCTATCATGGTTTTCATTATCATTGGATAACATGTACAAATTGTCATTAAAATGAAGCACTGTTCGAATAGATTCAAAGTGTTTTTGGCTCATTGTTTCTTTTATCTTTGAAAATCCCAATCGACTACTCCAAAAAGACCTTACATTAGGCATATGTACGATGGAATATATATATATATATATATATATATATATATATATATATATACATACGCCTAAATACTTTTGCAATTCTGATATTGTGAGATTTGTTGTCTTATTTGGATCCTTTTGAATCATGTAGATATTCGATTCTTTAACTATTTTTTGTAGTAATTTATCATCAAAAAAATATTTAAAAAACGCAAATGGGGTAGCTAAATCCATGAAACTACCACCAAGAATCTCACCTCCTTTGAAAGTTGTAGCATCTTCATCCAAAACTAAATTTTTTTTTCTCCACATAATTTGAGATAGTCTTTTCTTAGTATTATTGTCTGCAACTGATTGAATATTGCTGGGTCCGGCTTTGTTATGAATCTCAGATTCAGTAAGTATTATTTATTTCAGTATTTTTCTCAATGTCATTATTATTCGCAGTCTCTCCGTTAGTGTCTGTTAGTTCATTTTCCAATATAAATCCGTCATCTTCAAACTCAATGGCAAGATCTTGTATATCACATTCTACTAAAGCGTTGTCTATGAGGCAGTTTTCATCGTTATCAGCATCAGAATCATCAAATTCATCTTCACTTTCGAAAAACTGGGCCGCAAGTTCTTCTAATTGGGCCTCTGTAAGACACTTCTTCCTCCAAGCCATACCAAAGATAAAGCGCTATGTCTCAAATTTAACACAACTAAGTTTATGACCAATTCTGACCAATATAAAAAATAAGTAAAAAAATAGTGCACCTATATAATAATCTTACCTTTATAAAGTAAATTCAAATGTTTTACACAGATGTTTGCAATAAAAATCACTCAAACATGTACGGTTATATATCCGCTCTGCAAGTACAACTATGAAAACTACAATTCTAGAAATTTGATAAGGCGTAGACGTAAACTAAATTGTCCTTGATGGATATTGAGCTTTATGTACCATATACATAAACGCGTCCTAAATTAAAGACATAGTGTTTGTGAACCTAAATAATGTTTGTAAGCGATTTAAAGTGAAAATAAAAGTGTTGTCTTAAATTTAGTACAGTGCGCAGTGTAGGGTTAATGTAATGTCAATTTCAAATTGATTAATGCCGTTTTGAGATTGTTTAGTATCAATTTGATGTTGAGAAGGTATAGTTAAGTGTCACACAAATTCGATTTAGTAGTGAAATTCTTGAACTAAACTAAATTAGAACAAAAATTTATTTAATTTCGCCGTCGCCTATCTGGAAAAGCACCTCTCAAAAATAATAGACGGTCTTGATTAATTACTAATCTATTATGAATTTATTAAAATAACACAAACCAAGGTAATGCTGTATTAACGTATTATTATTTAGGTATTATTAATTCATTTAAATGTTACTACTTAAATAAATACATCATAAGCATGTTTTCCAATTTCTTATGTATACAAATTTAGTTATATGTAATTTATTAACAACCAAACAAATTATAAACTACCAGATTCAGTAGTTCTATTATAAATAATTATTGTTTGGCAAAGGTTAAAATCAAAAATGAATTAAAATATACTGATTAACATCTGCAACCTGATCTACTTACCTACTAAAGGTCTCAATGGTTTATTATATCAATAATTACAGGAAAAACATTAAGGTCGTAATTAACACCTACAGGTATCATCGTTATCATTGCACGCTTGTCTGTTAGAAAATATACATGTATTTTTATTAAACACATTTGTTACAACTAAATTTTACCTGATGATGGCCTTTTTTAATTAGTTTGTTTTTTAATATAATCATAAGGCCGAAACAATTGTAGTTAGTTAAATCAATTTGAGGAGCAGATTTTGGGTATTTTTATTTTTATTAAAATCATGTTCTAATTTAGGCATAAACATTCATTGCAGTTGATCAAAAATAATGACCATAAATCAGAACCTTGTGGCACACTACACGAAGAGTATGAAAAATTTGAAATATATGGAAGTTTCATGTCAATAATTCATTTGTGCTTATCCTTAGCATAACACAATGAAAGAATGATTAAAGGTATCAACATGTATTATTACATCGTAACAGTAATCAATACTGTTCTGCAGGTGGTCTTTCCGTAAAGCTCGTTTCATTTAACGTGGCAATTATTTTACTTTGTCCGGGACAGGCTCAATTGAAACGCATTTTTGGTCCACAGTTTTATAAATATTAGGAAACCTATCCTACTGTTTCACTAACCTAGCCCATAAAGTCATCGTGGCCGCAAACTGAAGACATCTGAGTAAGTTCCGAAACAGATCGAAAACGCCAACGCGTTTTTTTAGTAACTCAAACATATGGAAAGATCCGGAGTAAAATACGGATGTTCCAAACCCCCAATTTCATCTTTTGAACGTTCTTTTTTACTGCGTTAACATGTACAGACATACTACTGAGGAAGTGCAAAGGTCGTAATTGACAGTTTTACCTTGCGGCACACGAAACAAAAGGTGTGAGAAGTTTGCAATAGATATGAATGATTCGTATAAATTCACTTGTCTCTATCTTTAGGGTAATACTCTGCAATAATAATTACAGGTGTTAACGTATATTATTACATCGTAGCACTTATCAATATTGTTCTGCAAGTGGTCCTTTCTTGCAGCCATTTTTATTCAATGGTTACAATTACTTTACTATGTTCAGTTGAAACCCGCCTTTAGTCCACAACATTTTACTCGGGTATATAATTGCCCATAAACATTAGGGAACTTATTCTACAGTTTCCCTAGCCTTGCTCACCAAATTATCTTGGTCGCAGGTTAAAGACAGCGCAGCCATTGCAGAGTCGTATTGCAAACCCGAACACCTTTTATGGTAACCCAGACGTATGGCCAGATATATATCCGGACTAAAACGTGGATGCTCCAATACCTCCAATTTTTCTTTGTTAATCTTCTGTTTCGTTCGCAGCATTATCATGCATTAGATTCCATTTGTAAGGTTTCCTAGTGATGTCTCCAACAAATATTTTACAAGGTTATCGCTTGTTTTAACGACATACGCCACTGTGACTTGGACGGCCGACATCCCCATTCTGTATTTTAATCTACGCTTAACTACCCATATTAATACGCTTTGTAGCCGCCAATAAAATTTCACATTTTCAGAATTTGTGCGGTTGTGATGTTGATATTATTTGCACAGATTTTTGGGAAAAATAACCCCAAGAGTTTTTGAAAGAATAAAAATTTACTTTTCTGCACGATTGAGCTTTTCCGTTTATTTACCATAACTGTTTCCAAGACAGTAGGATATGTTTACAGGTTGCGACGTACTTACCAACGTAAAATTATATATAGGTACTACCTATATTTCACAACAATAAGAACAAAAATTTGGACATTTCTATTTAAAACGTCACGTTTGACTTTTCGTTTATTTAGTAGAAATTATATAATTTCAATTGTGGCAAACTTAATACAATCGTGCAAAAAACAGTACGAGCATCACGAACATTAAGGGTTGTACCGGTCTCCGGCCAAATTGGAGGCTTCGCTATCGCTCAGCCTCCAATTTGGCCGTCAATCGGTAAACATCCCTTGATATCCAATACACTATCAATTAATCATTAGGAAAAACACGTAAGCACTTTTCATTATATAATTAATTAACTCGTTGAAATAAACTTATTAAATATTAATAAAAAAACAAAAATAACTTAATTAGAAAGATATATTTTCCCGTATAAATATAGGAAACAAAGAGCAGCTGTTATGTACCCTCCCGTCAGACTATAGGGACATTCTTTTATCATTATCATTTTATTTTACTTATTTACTTGTACAGATTTTCAATGTTGTGCCTTCCGATCTTTAATGTTAAGTTTTACAGGTATGGACTTAACTGCTCTAAATCCATCAACATGTTTGAGACCCTTAGAGATCGGGTCAGAGTACAAGATACCGTAAATTCTTAAGTCTGAGGATGACCGTAATACAGCAGTTTATTGAAACATTATAGAGTAAATAAGCTTCAATGCATTCTTTAGGACAAGATAGCGTATAGTCTAAAAGGCATACGGAAACAAGATCATGCAGGTAAGACGGCAGAGCGTTACAAAGGTGAGATAGAGGAAAAACCAACAAGGTACACGGAAACAAGATGGCAGACAACCAAAAAGTTCAAGGAAACAACAATGTCTGGATCTTAGACTCTGGGTCAAGTTACGGAGCCCCAGCGACGTCCTAGTTTCGGGATGTTATTTTATATTTTTTCGCCTTCCCATGATTTTGAAATGTACCGCTAGGTGGAAACACGATTGGCCCTTATTATAGGAAGCTTCCCTTAGCTTTTAAAAGTTCACCACTAGATAACGTCACAGAACAAAAGCAATGGGGTACGACTTTGTCACAAGTTGCAGAGCCCCAGTGATGTGCTATAGCATGGAGTGGGGCCCTAGTTTCGAAATGCTATTTTTCCGCCATAACAAACAAAGGGGCCCCTGCAAGGGGGCTAAGACCCGAGGACAAGTTTCGTAGCCCTAGAGCAGTCCTATCAGATGGTATGTGCCCCCAGTATTTTAGTACTATTTTAAATTTCAAGTTTTTCCTCTGTAACATTTACAGGAACCTACCTATACTTTTAAAATATAGCACTGGATGGAGCCACCATCAGTCTCTATTAAAGGAAACCTCCATTACTTTTAAAAATTCACCGCTAGATGGGCCTTCCAACAAACCAACAAAGACAACCAATCAGAATACAAAGCCTTAGGCCTCTAACCAGCATGCTTTAGCTCTATGCGTCCAACCTGATTTAAGCCAGCTCTCGAATCACAGCACACGACCTGTGGTTTGGAGCATCCTGCGGGTGTAGACGAAGCCAAAGACCAATCAGATGAAAGTAGGCGGGGGCAGGATGTGGAAAGGGCGTGACCTATGACAATACGGAGCGTAGCCTATAACGTCGGGACTGGACTACGAAGCCACACAAAGTGATGTGGGTGAAGTGCACATCGTCCACTGTTAATTCCTGATGTTTCACTTCATTCATCTATTGTTAAATGTAGGTGAATGTATAGCTATGTATACTACAAAAGCTTCAATTACGTAACGATCTGACTTGTATTATTAACAATAATTGTATTTTATCGCACACGATATATATTGATACTACTATCCGGACAGTATTGTCATCTACAGCCTTAGCCGATAGAATATGATGCTTATACATAGTTCGTAATTTTGAATGAGTCAAACTGATATAATTTGAAAATAATACATACTATGTTTGTATGTTCTATGTCGCGAAAATTGTATACTCTGTTCACGAGGTTTCGCGATATGTCTTAATGGTTTAAAAAGTACTACATAAATGAATATATTACGGCATGAGGTTAAATTGAATGTTGCCCAAATCATTCACTGGGGGCATTGTATTTGACAAAAAACGAACTTCAATTATCGCGGTTTCATTTATATGTGTCCTTGTGTTTAATGTATGCTTTTTTGCAACGTAGATTTAAATTTTATTATTTTTTATTATATTTCTCGGTTTACACAATCTCTGGTTTGTATGTGCCCTGTGTTCATTTTACCTTTTTATGGTGGAATAAGTTGTTGCATGTTACAGACATTTGTCTTTTTTAAACTTAGGATTAGGAGAGTGTTTTAGTTATATACTTTCCTATTATTTGATAAGATTTGTATGTTACCTCTGCTTATATTTTATAAGTAAATTTACATGTAAGTACTACTGAAAAACTGCATTGTTGCTGATACTATGAAATCAGATATTTTACTAATGAACTTTTTAAGCAATTTAAAATTCACTGTGTAACTAAATCATAAACTTTTCCCAATAATATACCTGATTTTGAGTAATTAAGGTAAATTCATTACATAAGTATTATATCTTTGTCACTCCCATAAGGAAGGTTTGTAAGCAAAAGCAATAAATTATATTCTTTACTCATAGAATGTTTATAATTTATTACAATAATTAAATTTAAATGCAACATTTTGTTAAACATAGGTTTTCCACCTTCCCGCCATCTATTTAGTTTGCATATCGCCCACTAAGGCCGTCCGCACATGGGTCGACTGGTTTACAACGCGAGTTCCAAACCGATTGAGCATGCAGCTGTCTTGTGATTTCTAGGTTGCAGAGCAGGTGAGTTCCATGGTTGCTCGTGAACACCAGGGAAAATGATATTGGTGGATCCGACGTAACTATACAAACTGTGAATCTATGATATATATTTATTTTCCCACGACTACCCTATAATACACTTTTTATGCATTTAATATTAACACAATAATAGTATGCATTATTCTTTTACAGCGGTTGTGAATCCATAACCAACACCCATGACCAATCAGAAACTTCTAAGTTTTATAATCAACTACCTTTGACCAATCAGAGACATCTAGGATTCATAACCAACGGCCAAGTAATTATTTTAATTTTGCGCGGAGTAGTAGGCTGCTATATTTTGACAGTATTAATTAATTTTCTGCTTTTGTGCTCTTATCAATATTTTTTGTGTTTTATGTTGAAAGTGTCTGAAAACTGGAAGCTGCTAGAGAAAAATACCGTAAGTTTATTGCCCGAAAAATCGAAAACAAAATATGAGCTAACATATAAAAGATTTATGGACTAGCGACGAGAGAAAGCCGCAAATTCATTCTCGGAAAACGTTCTTTTAGCCTACTTCGGATAATTATCAGAAAAATATAAATCACTATGGACAATAATTTATTCTTGGTTGAGAAGCGCATTGAGCATACATCACAATGAGAATATTGATAAATGTTCAAAATTACGGGCATTTATGAAACGTAAATCGGATGGTTACCATTCAAAAAAAGGCGAAAAGACTCACACATGACAATGTAAATAAATTCATTACAGATGTTCCTGACCAAATATACCTTGCAAAAAAGGTAAAGTAGCTTGCAGGTATACCTTTTTAGTTTGATTAAAATTTCATTATTTTGTAAAATTACCTAACCATTGAATATGTTTCGATATTATTATTTAACACTTACATGAAAAAGAAACTCAAATGCATTGGCAACCGAAGAACATTGACAATTAAAACTCTTTAACCATGTGGCCGGGTGGTCGAATGGAAAGAGGGACCGCTTTGGAATACCAAGGTTGGGGATCGAATCCCGCCGTAGGCCAATATAATTTTTTTAATACAATTAAAATAGAATAAAATTAGTTACATTTCACATTATAATAAAGTTAATCATTTCTTCACTGCGTTACACTAATAAACATATGTGTTCTGGTAGCCTTAATAATGGACATTATGGGAGATTACCATACAAATTAATTGTACCTTATGACTATTGGATACGTTAAAGACTTAAATCCGGGATTGTTGGCGCCTGGTAAGTTCTCCGAGAATGCAAGGATTATATGAACCTTCGTCCAAATAATGTTAAAATTGCATAATTCTTTCTCAACTACCAAACTGGCAAATGTACATGTCTAAGAATTGACAACTTCTTAAATTTTCAGCAGCCACAAGTATACTCCATACTTGTAGACAACATTCCGTATGTGATTTATTTCATAATCTAGTAATCTTGAAGTCACACCTATTTTATTTCCCCCCGTTTTTGGTGAATTGAATACTGGATTTCCATTATTTTCCACAGACGTTACCTTTGCTTGTTTCGTAATCCGTTCAATTGTTCAGAGTGGTACTCCAGAAAAATCATGAACACGTTGCTTAATTTCTTGTTTCGATTCATTTGGGGATAGTCTTCTAAGATAATTAAAATTATTGTACACTACTTCGGGTGTTGCACTGTCTTTCCGCCGCCTAATGTAGGCATTTTCACAGTCATACTTTAAAATATTCCCAGTTACATTGTAATCAGTCGAAGATCACTGTCAGAAATCTCACAGTAAATGAACGTCATTAAAACAAAACTGATGGTAATTATTCGATTTTGTGTATCATATTTTTCCTACGACCATGTCTGAAAGTGATCCATGTCGCACAATTAACCGTACAAAAAATAATACTTTCGCACAGTAGCGCGTTTCACATTCTCATTGTACTCAATAGGAAAGTAAAAAACACGTGTGCCTTTTACTTTCGCATTGCTTTTCAATAAGTTACCGTAGTAAGCACCGGTTGTCATTCGCCAGACAGGGAGTTCGGTCGCGATCAAAGTCGCCATGCTTACTGCTACCCATATAAATAATATGAGCAATGGTAGTACCATAGTGATTTCAAATTATTTGATTTTCATGATTTGACAAGTTTAAATAATCAGGTAATCGTCTTTTTTCATGATCGTAGGAAAAACGCTGGCATCCTGGTGTGAAAATTCTCGCTTGTGCAACATCTACCACTTTCGTAGCTCGTTATGTAATATACTATTACGTACGTTAGTGCCTTTGTAATGACACATTCTTTTCTAGAGATCGATATGCAAACAAATTTGTTAAAAGTGCATTCAATACCGCTTTATGAGATTAGAAAGTTTGGCGTAGAACTTATTTACTTACTTCATAATCAAATACTAATTAACCACTATATTATTAACATTATTAGTCTAAGTAATTAATTAAAATACCTACATCTATTTCGTACGAAATTGCAGCTGTAAAAATCGTTATTCACGGTGATCAAATAATGTATAAATTGAAATAGTGAAAAGCAGTACCTACGCCTCTGTACTTCTGTCAAACAAGATCGTAATCGGATTACGCTCAGCCTAAATACTTTATGACGGCCCACTTGGACCCTTGCGCAACCAACCTTTTCGGCAGGCAGAATGACATAAACTCTAATTTTAACACGCTACTAGCTAGTTAAATTGATAGCTGACCTGTTAAATTTTGATAGTTAGTAGCATTTCATTTAAAAGATGATTAATACCAATTGTGTATCTGACACCAATTTAACAACTAGCAATCCGTTGTGGTCAGTGGTAGTAATAATTTAAGTCAAGACTGACCAGATATTTAGAAATGTCATTACAAATAGACTTCTATTAGAAATTCACATTTTTAATGTAATTTATGAATGTACATGTAAATTATATTACATTATAGGCCAGTAATGATTTTACTGGCTCTAGAGGATAGACTGCAGGTTCGCCGACGTCTCGCTATTAAACTTATCCTACCTGCAGTAAGAACCTCTTTACCATGCTTATAATAATATAATAAAAGCAGCTGGAACAGATAATAATTATCATTTTAGTAATGGGTGCGTGCAAGAGCACTCAACACGTTTGCACTGTAATCATATTACCAACGCAAACAATTATTCATTAATAGAAGGAATGTTTTTTAATTTGCATTTTCGTACTTCAATATGTTTAGGCACTTTTGATGTAATTACGATGCAATTATACTAAATGTTTTTCTAGTGAATGACCTATTGATTAGTTGGTGTTTAATATATTTTCAAATGTCATAAGGAAATAGCAACTAAGCACTTAGAACCTGACATATTCCTTAAACCTGATTCTTCTTAATTCAATATTTCAAACATAAATCAATATTTTCTTAAGACCCACCTTGAAGTGCAAGCATTGTGAACAAATGCAAATACATCAAAATACTGGTTATGTAAGTTCTAAAAAATATATATTGGATTTCTCAGTGGCTCAGCGGTAAAGGTGTCAGACTTGTACGTGAAAGGTACCAAGTTCGAATCTGAGAGTGGTCAAGTGCTTGGGAAAAAATCATAAGTAAATGAATTCCATTCAAGTGCGAAATCAGTCCTTCTCAAGACTAAGCCTAATGACGGAAGCAGAGTCCGCTTCCCAAACATCGCGTTATAAAAGCAAAAACTGTGCAAATAGCCAATCAACTCAACTAATTGTGAATGGATCTTTTACAAATGTGATGATTATTAGCCAGTCCTGCTCAAATTGCCTTTAAATGATTTTCAAATTAGGTCTTTGAAACCACTAAATTATTGATTGATATTTACAGATTTACAGTTCTGCACCTCAAAAATAATAAAATGGAACCTTTACAAGATCACTTGCGTGTCTGTCTGCCCATTTACCTGTTACGACCATTGCTTTTGGAAACAATTTGACCTAGAAACTTTAAATTTGGCATAATGTTGTATTTGGCTAAAGCACTATTCTTTGTTTTAAAATGGTGTAACCTTTGAAAAGTAACACACTGTTATCGTTGTTTGTGTGCGATAGGGTTTGAAAGGATTACTCTTGAAACTTTTAAAAAACTTTTTTTTAGGACTTTTAGTGAAATGGTGTTAAAGATATATAGCTAAAAATGTGTGAAATATGACGTAAAGTTAAAATTTTAATACAATGATATCTATAACCATTGACACAGCCGCTCTTATGAAACATGATGTTAGTCACCATTTACCGCAACGTATGTGATAGTGCGCCCATACTAAATATAACCTCAAAATTGACATTTAACGTTAGTGTTTAGGAGTGCCCAAATTATTCAAAATTGTGTAAAGAACAAAAAGCAAATTGAAACATGATTTAATTTATTTTACAAGTTGTTACTAACAATTAACTATTATGTTATGTTTAATATTGGTGTACTATCTTATATGTTCCGGTAAATGGTTACCAACGACATGTTTCATAAGAGCGGCGCTACCTTTCTTTCCGCTAATAAACATTAAACGTCAAATGTCAATTTTCAGGTTATATTTAGTATGGGCGTACTATCACATATGTGGCGGCAAATGGTTACTAACGTCATGTTTCATAAGAGCGGCTGTGTCGAGTATTTTTGATCTCGCTGTATTAATATGAGGATATTAACCCATAGATAACTGCTAAAGAAAATAGTATTATGTGTTATAAACTTACATAGTTTCTCGGTCGCTAATCAAGTATACGAAAACACTAGAAAAATTCACACTTATAAGCTGTACAAATGTTTTGAATGTTAGTATTAACCATAAAATTACCCATTTTAGCGTGTGCTTCTTCTTCCGTCGCAACGTAACATTGCTACAGTATACACTGTAACTACGGGGATCTCGGAGATGGTAGCAGATACAACTCCGGTTGAATGGGAAAAAAGTTGTGTAATTAGGAGACCTGCATTTTTAAGAAGTTTCTGCAGTAACTTTCCCGTATGATTATTACACACACCATAGTGAAATTTCTTAATATTAGAAGTTAATATCTACAAACAAATTGACGGTAAAACGAAAAACTACTAATTCCTTTGGTTTTAGTGTAAATTAAAGTCAGAATTACTCACTTATAAGTCTTATAATAGTTGTTCAAAAAGTTTTCCATTATTTTTCAAACACAAATAACACCGTCTTACAGTTGAATTCAAAACATTGTGAAACATTTGAGGCGTAATACTTCCAAATGCTTCCAGAACGAAGTTCCGCAATTGATTGCTATTTTCAATATTGTGTCGGAAAATATAATATTTGACACATCCCCTGAGAAAAAAGTCAAGGTTATATCGGGGGATCGCGTTGTCGAATATGTTCCAATCCATATTGCTGGAAACCTTGCCGATAAATATTCCTGGATGGCTCTGGAATTATGTGCCGGAGCACCGTCTTGTAAAACCAATAATCTTCAATATCAGCTTAAGGTAAATGAGCTAAACCTGATTCTACTTCATTTTATAATAAGTTTTGGTAGCATTCAGAAGTTAAAAATTGGTTATATAAAAATGCATTCCGAATATTGCACCCCACATATTAAAACCGAAAGTGTTGGTGTCTACGCACTTTATAAACCATAGGATTTCTTCTGTTGAAAAGTTTATCATTGGCCACCTGACTTTCATCCAACCAAATGATTTTATATGGAAATTGCTCATTATCTCCACATTGCCTGTTATACCATTCACAGAACTCTCTGCGCCTCGCTGAATCCCCCGGTCGAAGTCCCTGACAAATTCTAAATTTAAATGGACGTATTTTTTCTTTTTGTAAAATAAAATGAGCCGTAGAATGGGCCACTCCAATTGTTTGTTCAATGTGTCGTGTAGAAGGTTTTTTTACGAGAATTTACAGGCTTTATACGTGAACCATGTTCTCTTAAATTGACTGAATTCTTAAATGTGGTTTTATGAGGCTGCTGTTTCTCTGAATATTTGTTTAAATACATGTGTTCCGCTTCTTTGGAATTTCATTGACATAGTATGTAACACGATAGCATATCATATTTTTCTACATTTGAAAATTGCGCCATACTTTTTTGATAATAACTACCACAAATTAACTAATTCAGAGTTAATTATGCTACTACCAACTAAATACAAAATTGTACAATACAAACAGATACTAAATTACTTCAAAGCCGTCTATTATTTTAATTTTTTTTCAAAGACGTTTGTTTTTATTTATTCTTTTTTAGAACATCACATCGTTGTTATGATATCGCAGATAGAACTGTAATATGTTATTTATCCTTGGAGATTCATGAAAAACTCTTTATCTGCTTAGAAAATCCATTTTTTTTGGAAATTATACATGTGTATTTTAGTTTGATAATGATCATTTAAATAGGTAACTTTAATGTTAATTTTTCAATTATTTAGTTTTTTATGTTAAGTTGCATAATTAACAATATTTTATTCTAGTACTTTTCCTTATTTTATAAAATATTACCTAAACACAAAGGAAAGTTAACTGAATAAATTTTTTTTGGAAATGCAGGTCTAGTCCATAAAAGATTCAAAACGCGATCATACCATCAAATGTGATACATTGCTGAATTTGTAATAAAAAAAAACTTTTCATAATCAGTTTTTAAAATATTAGGACCGTATTAAAAAAAAAATAAGTTGATGGTGCTATAAAAATAGGAAACGTCCGATTGAAAAACTGACTAAGCCATGTTAAAGCCCGTAACAAATTACCATGAAGTAGTGTTTGTATTTTTGCTTTAGCATGTATAATAACGCCAGAAAAGAATCAAATAGAAATTTCAAAAATTCAAATTTTTTCAAATATCTCAAAAACAAAAAATTACACCATCGATTTTTTTGTGTCATTTTATTGGTCCCCTAATTGCACAACTTTTTTCCTATTTAACCGGGGTTGTATCTATTGCCATTTCCGAGATCCCCACACTGAGAATCATTATCTTGGACACAGTGTACTTGTACTGATGTGATTTAGTCTGGATTCTGAAGTTGGGTTAATGTATATTACGATATGCTTATGTTTTAAATATCACTAAGAATGTCCTATATTGTGTTTATGGGATGCTTGCGTTTTAAATACTATAATGAATTTTTTTTATTTTAAGTTTATAATAAGCCCATTATTAAACGGAAATAGCCTTCATAATGGTTTACATTATACATTTTCTTGATGTTAGCGTACTCATGTCCGTTATGATTGGAGGATACCCACATTTACAATGATAGTGATACCAATATGGCTGTTATCCACGCAAAATGCTAAGATTTTAAATGTGTTTTTTTTTACTTACAATATGTGTTTTTAAACACACAGCTTTTTAGTAGCATATGAAAGGAGGTGTGCGTGGAGTCCGGACACTCCCCTTTGAGAATGTAACATTTCTGTAAAAAATTTTACAAAAAACTTTAAAATAGCTCTTGCCCACCGCATTAAATTTTAATCTAAATATGCCATCAGTTAGTAGAATTTTCAGGGTAAAATTGTAATTATTTTAGAAGAATTAAAATATTTTTGAGAAATTCAATCGGTATCCATAGATAGATTGATATTTGATATGATTGAATTATTTACAAATAAGGCTCGATAATTAAATTTTTTATTGCAAAATTAATTATATAGTGTTTTCTTGTTTTTATAAAATATATAATACATTATAATTCTTTCGGTTAAGCCGCTGCAGTTTTTCTTTTGGTTATATCAACATACATTATAGAAATGAGATCAATAAATCATTTTGTGAACCATCGCTTTGGCTACCTTTATTTATCATCATCCAAATGAATTAATTAATATTGACTAACATTCCTTTTGTAGGTACACATCGGACAATTTGTGCATTTTATTTTCAAAGTAATTCAAAGTTGACAAAACATGTTTAAAAAAATTGGTTCCGTCGCATCTTATTATAATAAGAAATTCTTATTATAACATCACTTTTTAAAAGGAATTACAAAAATGTTTCCATCAGTTTATAAAATTGTTAAATTGTCAAATAATTAATTATACGCCATCTAGTTCCATATTTAAGAAATAGTTGCTTTACTCATTGTAATTTATGTTACCAATAACCTGTTAATGCATGTAGATAATTTGGTTCTAATTTATTCAAGGTCGAATTCAATGGTAGCTGTCATTTGTTTATTAGGTACCTACATAACTTTCTGGCACTTTATTTGCATAACTATCGGTTAAAAATTTTAGCACAAATGTCCTTTGAGAGAACTTCAGTTTGGTCATTTGTTTAAGATTCTGACTTAAACAGGCATGACTTTTAGACTATTTTGGATTACCTAGATATTACTTAATAGACATTGTAACACAAACAAATGCAACATGCTGATGCTGAAAATGCTTACAAGAAGTAACGATATACTAAGATTTTCATTTCGTTTTTCATCACCATATAAATTAATTAACAGCAGGGTACTCGACAATTTTTAAAACAGTTTTAAAATATTAAGAATGTGTAAGACAGGTATCGGACGTCGGAACCTGCTTGTGTCGACCATCATAATTCATCATAATTAAATTGAACGGTCATTTCGTTTTTAATGATGAGTCATAATCATATTGCATCATCACAATCCTTTTAATTATGAGTCATAATTAAATTTTGTAAGCCATTTTATTTGTCAGCCATTTTGCCAACGGCAGTTTTTGTTTTGACGGGAAATTCGAAATAGTATTCTAATAAGATTGTTCTACTTTTGCAATTGGCGGTTTGTCGGACATGGCGGGAAATTTAAAATAGTATTCTAATAAGGGGGCCCTCATACTATCTCATAAGACAGAACTTGTTCTCGGGCCTTCGCCCTCTTGTCAAAAGACAGAAATTAAACAAGACAGTCAAACGAACAATCACATCAGCCAAAACATATGAAACCAAATCAATAAATCGAGTCAAATCAAATCAATTAAGCAAACCAATATGTTTTTAATTATGAGTCATAGATAAATTATTGCAATCATTTTGTTTTGGCGGGAAATTTGAAATAGTATTCTAATAAGGGGGCCCTCATGCCATCTCATAAGACAGGTATAGGACACCGGAACTTGCTCTCGGGTATTCGCCCCCTATATAGGACCTCGGAACTTACTCCCGGACCTTCGCCCCACAATTTCGCATCCAATTTGCTTTTAGTTATGAGTCATAATTAAATTTTGTAGGCTAACTTGTTTCGTCGCCATGTTGGAGCCCATTTTTGTTTTTGGAGGGAAATTGTATTCTAGTAAGCGGGCCCTCGTATTAACTCATAAGACAATTGTAGGACTCCGGAACTTGTTTTGGGGTCGTCGCTTCTTCTCACGTCATCGCCCCTTGGCGAGAAATTTGAAACTGAATTCTAATAAGGGGCCTTCATACTATCTCAAAAGGCATGTATAGGTCGCCGGAACCTGCTCCTGGGCCTTCGCCCCTTGGTAAAAGATAGAAATTAATCAAATCAATCAATTTCCCAATAAAATCAGTCGACGCATATCAAACCTAAACAATCAATCTCGATCAAATCAAACAAATCAATTAATCAAATCAAATCAATTAAGCAAATCAATCTCAAACAAATCACATTCGATCGAATCATACAATCAGATCAATCTCAATCAAATCGATCCATCAAAGCAATTAATCAAATCAGACAAATCAATCAATCTCTATCAAATCAAACCAGAAGCTGAGCTAACAATTCTACATAACCTTCAGGTAACCATTCTCCCACTGCATATACCTAACTTATATGAGCGACCGCTTAATTTGTAGATAAGGCTAACCGACAATCAGAGCCGGCACTCTCCCTAAACGTGCGGGAACCGGCGTGGGAAAACAGTCGACCATCCGCAATTCAATCTCAATCAACCAAATCAATCAATCAAATTATAACTTATAGCTTGCGAAAACCAGCTTTCAATTAAAAAATACTGGTTTGGTTTAACTTACAGATTGCTAAAACCAACCACATTTCAAAAATACGAAATTGATTTAACATCTTGTGAGATAACCTTAGACATTGCTGTCAATATACTAACATCAAATTAGCGTGTAACACTATTGCCGCGTTTTTAATACAGTGATAAAAATATGTTTTGTAGTTCAATTAGTATAAAAATGCCTATACAACAACAAATATAATCAAACTTGAAATTAGGCCTCTAGCAAATAAATAAAGTAAAGGATTAAAATAAAAAACGGACCACTTACCAGGGTTGTTGGCGATAATTGTATTGAAAGAACGTACTTGACAGAGTAAACTGCTGTTTTTTGTTGCTTACAATCACGACACATTCACTTTCTGCGTTTTGATTATGAATGAATAATATAACGTAATTAACGCCTATTAGCAGTCATTAATATGAAGTAACTATTTTCTGGATTTCCCAGTTATGTAACCACAATAACAACAATTCACAGTACATCTAATGTATTTGGAAAACTCATAATTAGCTGATTACGTCAAAGGTGGGCTGTCCTTGAAAATGGAAATATGATTAAGTTCTTTACCCGTGACAAAAATCCCTTTAATTAGATTATACTTATTTTTAAGAGCAGATGTCATCTAGTGGTGTATTTTTAAAGTAACGGATGTTTTCTGTAATAGAAGTTGATCGTGGCTCTAACTAGTAGTATATTTTTAAAAGTACATTTAACGGTCATGGTGAGCATTATTGAAATAATGTGGGGCAAACGCGAACATGAACGCGAACGCACACGCACACGCACACGCACACGCACACGCACACGCACACGCACACGCACACGCACACGCACACGCACACGCACACGCACACGCACACGCACACGCACACAGACACGCACACGCAGGCGTGCAAGCACACGCACACACACACACACACACAACACACACACACACACACACACACACACACACACACACACACACACACACACACACACACACACACACACACACACACACACACACACACACACACACACACACACACACACACACACACACACACACACACACACACACACAAACACACACACACACACACACACACACACACACACACACACACACACACACGAGGTTATACATAACCTCACCAGGTTTTCTATAAGGACACATTGGTTTTGTATCGTAAATCGTAATGTAAGGTGTAACTAATTAAATTAACCGTTATTCATTTTAGGGGATAATTATACACTATTTTGCTTTTCGAAACAGACACCAGCTGTTCTCGAACTTGCACTTGGTTAAATTCATTTCTTAAAGATTATATAATCATTCCCCGATTAACTACCTCATTGAAGGTAAGATCTATGTTCATGCTTTCGTTTTGGGTTGATATATTTAATTTTAGAGGTGCGTTGTACATACTGGGATATACCTTGTCTTGTACATACATGATATATGTTGTCTTATATGTAACTACATACTCTGTATATAAATTGGGTATACTACATTTTGCCTATTAAGTACGTTTTACTTCATACATATTAGCAAGATACCTGATGCCGATTTTGCAACACCTGGTGATGAATGTCTGGTAAACATTTCGTCGTTGCGTTGGATCTTCAGGACAGGCTAGCTGGATATTGAAAGCTAAGTTACCGATTACACCTGTTTTTGTATTACTTAAGCTTGATGCTTTAATTGTTGCATCATGTAAGATTGTACAGACATATGTTGATTGAATTGATAAACAGTTAATTCTGTACTTCACTAACTATTCACTTGTACATTAATTTATTTATTGTGTGTTGGGGTTAATAGCTACAATGCCGATTTATATTTCATGTATTTAATAAACTGTAGAAAGAGTAAAACTGTACAACTGAATGCATTTGGATTCGCGGTTGGTAAGTGTTATTACTACTTTAATTGTAAATTGCCTATTTTTCATAGCAATGTGCTATTGACTACTTTGCATAAAAGATTGTATGTATACATGTGCCGCTACAATTAGGAATCCATAAATTACACCTACTTTGGCTGTTTAAATGGTAATATCTATGCTTTATCATAACCTAGCTTTGATGATCCATGTGTTATTACCATTTGGTTCTTTTTTTTAATTACATTTATTCGATTTTATTATATACATTGAAGACTATAATTCTGGGTGGCTTGCTATAGTGTATTTAAGGGCACAAATATTTAGTGTGCAAGCTTTGGGTTAACGTTTTGTGTGTAACAGAATTTAAATATTTATTTGAAGAATTATCCCACACCTTCGGGATACAGTTTTACCATGTAATATATTACTTGTGTTTTTGGACATTCTCTCTTGTAACCATTCGTTGCTTAGTTAGGAAAGTGACTAATTCTATCCGTTCATCTAGGGCTGGCTGTTAATCATTGTAGCTGGCGCCCTCCCTTGTCTTTTAAGCTTTTAGGTACCACCTGTGTCACTGTAGAACCTATCCCACTTCTCTACTTTGACTGAGCTTTCCGGCAGTTCTAAATCTATCTTCTCTGTTACCGTAAGTGGACAAAGTACAAATTTGCACGTAACAACGGAACTATCAGGACGGATTAGCAAAGGTGAGAAAAATCTAACAATAAAGTATCCAAAAAGCGTGCCTAAAATTATTTAAAAAAACTAAAAACCAACAAAATATTAGTAATGTTGCAAATAAACGTAATCTCAATTTTGTTACTGGCCAAATACTCACTAGAGCATAAATAACGTAAAGGCAATTGCACGCACTGCATAGCTCAGAAGTGAGGGCGTGGTTTTACTTAATGCTGCAAAAGGGCACTGGTCACAACTTCAAAAACGTCAAAATTAGGAGAAAATGTCAAAAATACGCCACCTGTTCAATAAATTTATAGCGGAAAAACGTCATGAACTAGAGATTATAAAGGCCTAACAGGAAACCATCATTTTCACTCTTTAAAAAATACTCTCCTACCTAAAAATTCTACTCTAAAAGTATTTACGCGAAGTTCACCCAAACTTCAATAAAACCTTAAGCTTCAGATAAAAGCCGCAAAATGCGAAAATAAAACTAAAACTCATTAAAGATTTCGATGAATTTCAACGGCAAAATGATTGTCTCAACTTATCCAAAAATAACTGATTAAATGGATAATTAATTATTCAATTTCAAAACGGAAAAAATACGTCACAACAAAACTAAACAAACACGATCAAAAATTTATAGAATCCTAAAATTTACTAAACAAATAAACAAACTGCTTACCTTTTGGCAAATCCAGGTAATCCGCAGCTGATCAGATAGTTCCTATAAAAAAAATTACAAAATTGCGACCACTCGCAAATCTATCGTATACAATAACAAACAGCTGATCGGCCAACGACATTATTACGTCATTATTACGTTATTTATAATCTAAAATTTCTGTTAAAGTGACTTATTATGAAAACCAAAATTACAAACGCCCATATCGAGGAATTCTCATTAGTCATTACGTTAAAGCTTAATGAAACTTCGAAAGATTACTTAAAAAAAAACTTACATAACTTCAATAAAATTTGATTACAAACTAAATGGCCGACAAATGGATGTTGTCACTGTAAAATTATTTAACTAGAAATTTCTCATAAAATAGTTCAAAGGATGAAGTTCTAACAGATTTATATCTATCAGTAAAACAGTTATAAACACCAACAATGGTCGTATATTTGGCATTTGCATACTAAATTTTGGTACAGTTACAAAACAAACACATTAAATTTTGCAATTCAAAATAAGAAACCTAAAAATTATAATCAAATTCAGTCGGCACTTGCAAGGCCATATTATTGATAACTGCCTTTTAATCGATAGAACAGAAATAATAAAGATGTCGGTAACATAAGTTTTGACATATTTGCGTGAAATAAACTTTCAACACACAACATTACATAAACAAAAAAATTCAAGATATTAACAAATAAATCGTGTGAATTAATATTCTGTTTCTAAATTGCCTGAAGGGATTTGATACAATAGTTTACATGAAATCAAGCGAATGCATCCACCACATAAACACAAAAAAACACACTTTATTATCACCAGCAGAATAAAAAATAGAAGTTTACCTTACTTAGCACTTACAGCAATAGAATACTCTCCTTCCTCGGAACCAGGAGCTGGATCGATAGTTGAATTTCTACGGTAACGCTCTCCAAATAATATCTCATAAACGACAATTTCATATTCATAATTACTCGAACTGAATTTAAGACAGTTAATTCAACCAAAAACACACAAGTGACTAATTTTTCATCTGATTTATCGTTAATGCACAAATATTTATCCATACTCGTGAGAATTGCGTTATGTAACAAAACGAAACAACGATAAAATAATCCGGGGATGTAGTGAAACTCAATATTATCCCATATAAATGGGTATGATATAACTCGTCCCAACCTACTACACTACCCCCTTTCGCGTATATTGCGAAAACCACAAACAAAAAAAAAACGTGAGTCTTCCCCTACATCATGGACTTGACTGACTTAAGCCATCTTCAATTCTATCCCTTTACATTTCAATTTAACCAATCATAACAATTTACTACTTAAAATCTTAAATTGCGTCAAAAGCGAATTGTATTTATATATCAACTTGTTTCGTAAGATGCGTTTTTATCACATGAGCCGCGTAGCTCGCTTTTGAAATAAAGTAAATTTCGTTTGTCACCTTGTATGTGATTTTTAAAATAGTTTTGAATATGGGCTGGCGTCAATGGTGATTGTCTGTTTGAGTTCGATTCTAATATGGAATATTAAAACTTTCATGTGCTGCTAAAGCAATACAATCCTAAAAGAAGGAAAAAGCTACGTGTTTCATTCCCTCCCGAAGGAGGAGGGCGGGCTGCTTGAGCTTTACAAGCTCCTTCATCCACAGTCATGGATTCCCAACATACATACATTAAGTATGTATAAATGGTGGGATTAAGGATTGGTGCGATTAGGAAAGGATCGAAAGGAAGGGTTTTAGGGTTTTTAGGGGGAAGAGACTACCCCAACATTCGTCTAAATAGCCAAAGAGTTGAAATTTTTATGCTTATTGATTTCGCAACATCCTATACTTTAACTTCAATATTAGTAAGTTTGGCAACAGTGTACATTACACTTTTACTTTTTCAAATAATTTGGAACATGTGGTAGCTTTAAACATTTCTAATTTGTTGAAGAAAATCACGTCTTCTTTTCTGATTCTTTTTGATAAGGCGAACGCCATTTTAAGAAAATTGCTGCGTCATTAGAAAACAAACATGGTATATGGAGAAGATTTCTATAATTTTATTGTAATATTACTTAAAAATTAACAGTTTTGGTACTGGATTTGGCTTTCTGCATATCTAATTGTACTAAATTTGTTTAGTGATCGTATTTTACGTATCTAATTAATTTCTAACACACATTTCGCTTCGAAACAAGAGGTATGTTAAACCACTTTCTTTCGTTAGATTAATAATTTAAAATCAATACATGCATATTGTAATATTGTAAAATAACAAACATTTTAAAAGAAAAATTTCGTATCAACTCATTTTCTAACACAATTGGTTTATATAGGTTCTTTTGGTCTTATTGGATTTTATCGTTTCTTCCGTTCTCAAGATATTACTGACCGATACTACCAGTACAGTAGGCTAACGTTTCTCTGGGTACTCATTCACATGGTATCATCCGTTTGACTAAAACACATAAATTATATCTGGTAATACAATCGACTAAGTTAATACACACTCGTACATCACTCGGTGAGTGCATTTCTGCATGACGAGGCTCTCGTTACATATACACGGATTACTCTGAAAACAACTCGCTATTATCACGAATTACCATTGTACTGCTACGTTTATCCTTTTTGGAAAATTTAATGCCTGTAACCGTTTTGGTGAACCTTTTATTAGGATCATATGGAACGAGGTTATGTACTTGTAATTACAAACGTTAGTTAAGTTTAAGTGGAAATTCTAGCTAGCTTACTTACACCTGTCATTGGTTTAACTGTTAACTTTTAACTTAAATTTTTTATTACCTTTATATGTATTTAGTCTTACAGTTAACAAAATTCACAATTTGCTTTAATATTTTTATGTCTGTGTATTTGCAGTTCGAGCCATCAGCTGTTTTGAATATGTACTTTGGACTTAGTATATAGGGTCGCCCTTGTACAGAGTGCGTCCTAAACTATGGTAACGTTTGGGGTATATAAAATTTAAATTGCTTGTTTAGGGGATGCTCCTATAAGAATCTCATAAATGTTATGCTTAGTTAGGGTAATGCATGTTGCATTTCACTGGTTAAAATTGTTTAAGCTACAAACACTATGTTAATAAGGAAGCTATTCAGTTTTTCTTATTACGGCTTTCAGCCACATGTTTAAATCTAATGCTTAAGATGTTCCTTTGTGGTTATTTAATCGGTCATCGTTATTTATTCTCGGTATTACGGGCTCTTTGCCCTCTATACCTCCGCCTTATTGGCTTTTCTGGTGATATATGTAGATTTTCTGTACCTGAAATAAATTCATTAAATATACCTATACGTCTGTTGTCTTTTCCTGAGATGAACTTCGGCTATTATGCTTCCGGTCACCTCGGTGTCGTTGTTCCCTGTCATTGGTTGGGTCGGCCGCTTAAATTGTGCGGCGGTTGCGTTTACTCATCTGTGAGTTCATCCTTTGATCTGCTTTGTTGCTTTGAGTGCCTTCACGATCTTCATGATGAGCGCGAAGTCCTCGTCTTCTGATTCTTCCGGTGCCTGTTTCTTGTTGCCCGCTGCCATCTGGGCGTAGCTTATCCCTGCTTCGGCCATCCTTGCCGGTTTTCTAACTTCTGCTGTTCTGGGGGCGTTCCCTTTCTTGATGTTTCTTGGATGGGCGGGGCATCCTCCGTAATTTGCGGTGTGCAACCCGGTGCAGTTGCAGCACTTTGGCTCTCCCGTCTCTCGGGTCTTCTGACAATCCCTGGTGTGATGCGTCCCCGCACACTTCACACATCGGGGCTGTGCGTGGCATCCGCTGGTAGTATGCCCGTATCGCTGGCAGTTGTAACACTGACCTGTCCCGGTCTTCTTGTGGGGCGACTCCACTCGCACCCTCAAGTATCCTATCGTCGTGATGCCGAAGATCTCCTTGGCCCTTTAGCTTCTCTCGAGGTGGACCAGTGCCATGGCGGTCTTCCGGTGTTCGCGTCCAGCGAACATCCGGCTAACCTTCTGGACGTCAAACCCCATGGATTTGAGATCGTTCTTTACCGTTTCTAGCATCTCGTCGTCTTGCGGGATGCCCTTGATGACTACCTTTAGCGGTTTGGCTTCTTCTAAAAGGTAGACGTTGAACTGCACTCCGATGGTGTCTAGTGCAGTTGTTGCCGTTCTGTATTCGTCGGGGGTGCTTAAGATCACTCTGATCCCGTCGTTAGATGTTCTGGTAGCCTTTGGTGTAATCCCGATCGAGGCTAGCTTCTTCATCGTCTTGGAGTAATCCTCCTGTCGGTGGAGGATTAGAGGCGGGATCCTTTCTTTGCGGGCGGGCCTTTCCTGGACTTGCACTTCAGCGTCCACCCGTTGCCGCTTGACACCGCCTTTCTTCGCGACGGTCTTGTATTCCTCCTCTTCGGAGAGGGCGTCTTCGTCTTTTCCTTGTTGGGAAGCTGCTGTGCAGACTTCCATCTTGTCATGGAGTTCTTCGGTCTGTCTTGCCGGTTTTGTTGATGCTTCGGGATTTTCATCGTTCCCTCTTTTCTTCCTGTTGTGCCCCTTCTTCTTCGGACGCGGGGGCTTTTCGTTGTCGCGTTGTTCTTCTACGCGAGCTTCGGATGTCTTGATCGTGTTTTTCTTTGTCGGTTTTGTGATCTTGTCGAGTCTTGCTACGACTTCATCATATTGTGCCTTAAGGGTTTCGATGATTGCCTTCAGCTCTTCGATTTCGCTGTCTCGTTTTTCGAGTTCACTGCGATATTCTTCTATCCTCTTGTCTCTTTCTTGGACGTCTTCTCGTGAATGTTTCCATTCTTGTAGGTAGAAAAGTTCTGCACTCATGTCTGGGAACATGGGCCTTCCATCGTGATCGCTCTCTTCGTCCGACGACATCTTGATTGCCTCTTCTCCGAGACCGGATCTGTGCGGTTTTAACCACACACTTCCGGTGCGAAGATTGTGGACGCTGGAATATAAAGATTAGTATTCGATACTAGTCGTACGTTCTTTTAATGTGATCACGCCAATAGGCGTATCGAAATGTCTGAGAAAACTCTCTCCCAAAACACGTGTGTTCTGTTCAAGAGCTCAACACAGACTCCCCTGTCTGTCCATGTGCTTATTTAAATTTATGCTTTACACTTATAAAGCTAGAGACAAACTCAGCCTTTCTGAAGCTGTATGTATTATGTGTGCTTTATCTATACAGCTCATTGCAAGTAAATTTAATTTCTTTGCGGTTACAAAGAAGCAAGGGTAGACATCTAATGGAAGTTTTAGTTTACATTTAGGGTTTTAAAGTGCGTTTTGGGTGGATCTAAAACTAAAATACCAGTTTTAAGAAGAGCTCTTCCTAGGACTTCGGTTTAGAGTTACTTGTTTTGTTGTTTTATTTTTAGGGTCAATATTGGATGTCGAACCGTGCACTTGTATATTTTTTATTTTGACGTATTATAAGTTGTTCAATATCTTTTAAATTATAGGTTTAGCACTTTCCAGAAAGGTAAGTGGGTTACTACTAGACCATTTGGGTCAGATTTATTTTAGTTTGTTTAATTTCTCTAAAAATAATAATTTTTTTTGTTATACGAATAGAAAAGTTCACATTAAACAAGTTGGTGTTAAACGATCGTCAGTTGTTTCTTTACTCCTGCGGCCTAGGATCAAAATTCCTAGCCAGATCTTTTACCTGGTTGGACTTAGTCTAGCGTTTGTTTTAATTGTAACGTCTCTCTTTTTATGCTGTAGCCCTTTTCTTGATCCAGGGGCGATACAGAAGTTTAGATCAAGTGATGCCCTTCTAATCTCTATGTGTACTTTCCTACGTCAAACCCCCCACGCATCCAAGTGCCCAACCGACTGACTGAGATTCCGGTTAACTTCTTAATTCATGTTACCGCACAATTTCTCCTTTTCTACCACAATCCTTTTTTGTACGTAACAATTTACTTATTGAGCACCGTTAGTTCTCTGACCTAATTTACCGCAACTATAAATTAAAGTAACAAATCATAGTTTGCAACAAAATTCTTTGATACATGTACCAATTTTGAAAATTTAATTTCATCATTAAACTTTATATCTATTATATGAAAATGTAAACTTTCACCATTAACACTCATAATAAAATACTTATCTTTTTTGGGATTTTTTAATGGTGTACTTTAAATTATACAATCTAAACGTTTCGATAACACTTACAGTTATCTTCGTCAGTAGTAATGTTTGTTAAAATTGTTAAAGATGTAGTAAACAATTTTGTCAAATTTGAAAAATTCAAACATAAACATAAGCCTGCTATTAATATAACAGTTTGAGAAACGTATAAGCCAACTATAAAATTGTTGTAAAGAATAACTAGGTCATTAAAATTAAATATTGTCAAACTGCCTCAAAGATGACAAACCAGAACACTCTCTACGACGAAAGCTAACAATGAAATTTGCCAGCTAAAAAACACATTTAACAAAATTTAATCGAGTTATGATGTAAGTGTGAAGTTGTGAAAAACTTCAATTTTAAAATGATAGAAGCATTCACAAATCCAAACATTACATCAAATAAAATAACCCAGTTAAATCTAACAAAGAGATATCTTTATCAATAATTGGAAGTGTTATTAACAATGAAAAGCACAATGCAGAACGTTCTTTGTAATTTTTAATTTCAACTTAATTTGACAAAATTGTTTACTACATCTTTAACAATTTTAACAAACATTACTACTGACGAAGATAACTGTAAGTGTTATCGAAACGTTTAGATTGTATAATTTAAAGTACACCATTAAAAATCCCAAAAGATAAGTATTTTATTATGAGTGTTAATGGTGAAAGTTTACATTTTCATATTTCAGTCCTTTATGGGAGGAAACTTATCGTTTTATCAGACAATTTGAAAAATTAAGGAAACGTAAAGCACAATTATTATCGTCACTCACTTTTTATTACGATGCCGAGACCAAAAGATTATCCCAAAGTTTATCTATATTAAAAGAAATTTTAATAAACAAGCGAATAATATTTACAGAAGAACTGAAAATGCTCTTCTACGTAATCAAATACATATTACTAGGAAGTTACTGGATAACACCGATAAAAATCTTTTATATTTACATTTAGAAATTTCATCTATATTGAATAAAGAAGATTGGGATAAAATTGATTCTATAACGTTTAAATCTATGGAAATAAATTTTGACATCTCATGTCAACGACAAAAAGAAAAATTTAATAAATTATACAAACAACAAAATAATAGACCATCTATTGATTGTAGAAAAACAGTTATAAACCTTTCTGATAATGTTGTTTCAGATTATGCTATTGAAGCGCTTTCTAAAGGAGGAAATTTTGCGATAACACCAAGAGTAATACCTTTTGAAGATATAATTTCCAACATCGAAAACTCCATTAGATTATTACCGTTTGATGCTGCTAATGAAGTTAGATATAACACCGTTAACATATTACGTAAAACAAAACCTCCAAAGAGCAACTTATCCTTTCGTCAACGACATGCTTTACTTGATCTTAAACGCAATGAAAGTATTATAATATTAAAATCAGATAAAGGTAATGCAACTGTTATATTAAATATGAACGATTATAACACTAAGATAGAACAATTGTTGGGACCAGAAACTTATCGTGAAATACCAAAAGATCCAACAAAAAAGTTTCTTTTAAAAACTAAAGAGCTGATTAAATTATCATCTATTCCTGAAGAAATAAAAAAGAAACTATCTAACTCTGAAGCTATTTCACCAAAACTATATGGTTTACCAAAAATTCATAAACCTAATATTCCTTTAAGGCCTATTGTTAGTGCAATTGGTTCTCCAACATATCACCTTGCAAAACATCTTACATTGTTATTACAACCTCATATAGGAAAAACACCCCATTACATTAAAAATTCTGCCGACTTTGTTGAAAAAATGCATAGTTTCAAAATTGAAGAGGGTGATATAATGGTTAGTTTTGATGTTGTTTCACTTTTTACAAAAGTACCTCTAAAAGAAACTATTGAATACATAGATCATCTTTTTCCAAAGGACATAACCATTCTTTTTCAGCACTGTCTTACTACAACTTATTTTCAGTGGAATAGTAAATTTTATGAACAGATTGAAGGTGTAGCAATGGGTAGTCCCCTTAGTCCTGTTATAGCTAATTTTATATGGAAAAATTTGAAACATTAACGTTACAAAATACACCTAAAAAACCTTCAGTTTGGTATAGATATGTAGATGACACATTTGTTATTTGGAGACATGGAGAAGAAGCACTGCATGAGTTTTTGGTTTTTATAAATGGTATACATCCTAGTATTCAGTTTACCATGGAAAAAGAAACTAATGGAAGTTTACCATTTCTTGACATATTAATATCTAAAAATAATAATTCACTATCTTTTAAGGTTTACAGAAAGCCGACACACACTGATAGATACCTTCATAAATTATCCAACCACCATCCACGTCAAAAAATTAGTGTAATTAAATCTTTAGTAGATCGAGCAAAACGAATTTGTGACCCTGAATTTTGAATGATGAATATAAATATTTAAGAAAATCCTTACAAGATAATGGATATTCACTTACAGATATTAATAATGTTATTACACCTTCTAGGCGTAACCTTAAAGAAAAACCAGTTCTTAATGTTGGTACTGCTTTTCTTCCTTTTATAGCTAATGTTACAAATAGAATTGAAAAATCCTAATCAAATATGGCATTAGGACTATTTTTAAACCTACAAGAAAAATTAAAGAACATTTAAGATCACCTAAAGATGTGTCAAACCCTTTATCATCTTCCGGAGTGTATAAGTTATCTTGTTCATGTGGAAAAGTATACATCGGGACCACAAAACGTAGCTTTGATACAAGACGCAAAGAACATATGAGATTTTGTAGATTGGGTCAACCAGAGAGGTCTGCTGTGGCTGACCATGCCCTGAATAATCTAAATCATGACATTCAATTTGACAATATGAAAATATTGTCAAGACAAACCCATTATTATGTTCGTTTGCAACGTGAAGCTATTGAAATATATAAACACCCGAATAATTTTAATAGACAAGAAGAAAATCTCCGTTTAAATAGGTTTTGGCATCTTATAATTAAAAAAGAGCATAATGATACGCCTTGATTTTAATTTGTTTTCAACTTTTGGTATGTCTAGGTTTTTGCTGTGTTTTTCCTAGACCTTGAAGCAAATGCTTTACTAATTATATGTTAAATTTCCACAGCACTATAATTTAACATAAGTAGTTGAAATTAAATTAAAATTAAAAATTACAAAGAACGTTCTGCATTGTGCTTTTCATTGTTAATAACACTTCCAATTATTGATAAAGATATCTCTTTGTTAGATTTAACTGGATTATTTTATTTGATGTAATGTTTGGATTTGTGAATGCTTCTATCATTTTAAAATTGAAGTTTTTCACAACTTACACTTACATCATAACTCGATTAAATTTTGTTAAATGTGTTTTTAGCTGGCAAATTTCATTGTTAGCTTTCGTCGTAGAGAGTGTTCTGGTTTGTCATCTTTGAGGCAGTTTACAATATTTAATTTTAATGACCTAGTTATTCTTTACAACAATTTTATAGTTGGCTTATACGTTTCTCAAACTGTTATATTAATAGCAGGCTTATGTTTATGTTTGAATTTTTCAAATTTGACAAAATTGTTTACTACATCTTTAACAATTTTAACAAACATTACTACTGACGAAGATAACTGTAAGTGTTATCGAAACGTTTAGATTGTATAATTTAAAGTACACCATTAAAAAATCCCAAAAAAGATAAGTATTTTATTTATATCTATTAGTTTACTTAGCATTCACTCTGGAAATTCATGAAAAAAGAATTGTTACTTTTAATTAGATACACAATTCAGATATGTACATGCTATGTTACATTTATGTTTATATCAACAAAGAACTTTATCAAAAAATCAAACATTACTACATCCGTTTGAGTGCCACTATGTACATATTATAAACGTAAAATAGAAAAAATTATATTATTATTTTGCTATATAATCTTCCGTGGCTCAATCAAACGTAATGGAAAGTTTTCATTTATTTTGGAATAAGTATTTACAGTGATGGCGATCCACGGGTTTTGTACACTATTTCTTTGGGTGCAGAAAGAGGGCATGGCGAAAAATTGAAGTCTTAGTACTATCATTATTCTGGTGAAACTAACACTAGTTTCATTTATCAAGTACCACAAATATCAAATTTTCACCATAGGTACTCCTAGTAAAAGCACAACTATCGCCTTATATGAAATTATCATTACGACTTTACGACGTTTCTCCCCAAGACGGTTCGACCAGGACTATTCGTCCCCGGACTATTCGTCCAGCGGATGGTTCGCCCAGCGGACGGTTCATCTAATGGAGGGTTCCTCCAGCGAAAAGTATTTTTTAGTAAAACTATTTTATTAAAATACTGAACTAGTACTTATACATTTTGAAATATACCTAATCTAACCTAACCTAATCTATCGGCGAGGAGCTGCTATGGCAATGTCGAAGTATTACTTTATCTAAGGGCAATATCGCTAACCTGACATAACCTAACCAACTGGAGAGTAGTAGCCGGCTATGCGTATGCCGAAGTATTACTTTATCTAAGGGCAAATGCAGATTTATCGCATAGATAATAAAGTTATATTTTTTTACAATGAATTTGTTTTTTATTCAAACATTTTGTTAGAAATTACCATAACAGTTTTTTAGTTGGACGAACAGTCCGCTGGACGAACCGTCCGTGGACGAAAAGTCCGGATACCGTAGATAAAAATTAATGTAAATACCTTAACAAATGAAACAAATGGGTTATTGAAAAAAAAATTATCCATTGTTTTTTATATATTTTAATACTTTACCGTAAATTATATTAATAGTCGATACAAAAAACTCTTAACACAAATTTTTTTGACTTATTATCAACAATTTAAGATTGATAAAATTTTAAAAAGAATCACACAACTACAAACGCGCTACGATTGATCGCCATGTTTGTGACGTCATAATGTTAAATTAATTCTGAATAGTTCAGTGTCCACGGCTTCTACATGTAAATTGACTAAAAATATCCGAAATTTAGTGCAAAAAAACTAAACTTGTGCGGTACTACATCAACTTTAATTTTTGCTCTACTTCGCATTATAGTATAGTAAATATAATCCTCTATGTCTTCTTTCAGCTAAAAAAGCATCAAATCATGAGAATTATTTAAGTGACATTATAACAACGGAAGAACCACCATTACATACACTTTTAAAATTTCAATTTCGTATAGTACATAACCTAGCGCGTAATTGAAATATTGAATACTAAATTAAACCGAAACCATTCAATAACTGTGTACAAATTTATTATTTAATAGTTTTAAATTATTCATAGAAATTTTTTTTATGCTATGATTTTTAAAAGATTTAAATGATTCTGGAGTTTAGTTAAAAAATATTATTACTGAATTCTATATATTCAATTTATATGTTTACATAAATAATTATTAATTACTATATTATTATAAAATACTTACATTAAAATGATCTTCAAAACAACAAAAATTTGATGTTGTTTTGGGATTAGGTCGTCGCACTGCTCGAAACTATTTATTTCGACGTTCACCAACTTGTAGAACATTTCAACACATTTTTGGGGAGTTGTTTTTGTAGTATTCGTACATAATGGTACGAAGGAAGCGCGATAACTTTTAAGGTTTGACATTTTTGGTATATTTATCAATATATTGACGATAATAACAAGATTTAAGCGAATAAAAGTCAAAACACTGTATCAGCTACGATGAGTAAAAATAAACATTGTGACGTCACATGCGCTCTGATTTGTTCGGGAACTGTCGGCGTTTTCGGTACTGGGTTCAAAAATGTATTTTTAATTTAATATAACTTTTTAATTACAGCGAAAAAAAAACTAAAAACAGTTTTCTTATAAAACGTATATATGATACTTCCATTTATTACACAATTTTTTTTCTTCGAAAACCCAATTGAACTGGGCATACGCAAACTGGTCAAAACCATATGGACATTAGATATACGGTTAAAACTGATGTAAATACCTTGACACATAAGAACGTATGCAATTACGCCAACGCTGCCAGGATCAATTTAACATAAACGATGGAGTGCCTCGTGATCATAAATCCAATGCAGAATCCCTAAAGTTGGATTGTATGATGTAGATTTACGGCATATTCCTTATACCTTTATCTTGAATGCGAATTATGATGGTTTTGGATATACAGGGTCCTGCATCTTAGCTCCCGTGTACTATATATAAATGATTTATATTACAGGAAATATTAAAATGGAGCTATAAAATGTTTGTTAGACAGCACATTTTAAAAATATTTTCACAAATACAGAGTGGACCATAAGTCCATTCCAACATAAACTTATATTTTTTAATGGAACACCCTATATATTATTCCAGATTTGAATTCTCCTCACTTCGTACATTACCTCAACAATGAGAAGTTCTTTATCAGAATCTGTTTCTTTCAACAAACTAAAGTGATTATTATTTGTAGTAGGATATTTTATCTATACGGTATATTTTATTTTTATGCAGATGGCTAAACGAAATATCGAAAGTCGTATTCAATATGGTCCAAAACGAGAATCGTAGACTTTCTCGAAATTCTCAAATAGAACACCCTATATTTTTCATCGGCATGGAATAGTTTATTTGCTACTATACCAATTTTATTAAGCATTCCCTGTATCCAAACTCACTCGTTTTTTAGTTAAGTTCGTCTTTATCCGAAACTAGCCGTTATTAATCAAAACTAGGCGTAAAAGTTATATATTTTAATGGGAACACCTATATATTTTGTTCCTATTGGGTGCGGAATAAAGTACGCAACACCTTTCATATTTGTAATTATACTGAGTTTCAGAGATATTCATCAAAAGCTGTTATTAGACATAGTAAACTTATGAATAGTTTTATTTCAAAATTATTGACTAGTTAACGTAAGTATAAATAAAGTGTTGATATCAATTTAGCATTTCAAAATTTTTTAATTAAAATTTATGTTCGATATGTCGTCGGTTTCCTTGGAGGTGATTTTGAAAAGACCTTGCTATACTTCTTAATTGTCGGAAGTAATACTCTTAAACGCGTTCCTTCTTTGTTGAATATTTTCTTGTGTAGTTGGCAGCTCTTGGTAAACGATTTCTTTAACATATCCCCACAAAAAGAAATATAGTTTAGTTAAATCGGGGGACCGGGGTGGTAAGTTACACGGCCCATCTCTGCCAATTCAACGATTTGGAAATAATGCATTAAGATGGTCCCTGACGTGAATGTAATAATGAGCGGGGACTCCATCGTGTTGCAACCACATTTCATTCCTTACAGTTATTGACAAATTTGCACATAGGTTTTGCATAGCTCCATTCCAATGCCCGTTAAAAAAATAAGGTCCAATAACATTGTCACCAACAATTCCGCCCCAAACATTTATTGACCATTTGTGTTGATAATCAACTTGCCTGAAAGAAAATTCCCGGATTCTGAATCTGAAGTTATGGTGATTCAAAAATCCATTTTTGTGTGGAATCCTAGAACAAAACCTTATCAAAAAAGTTATATCAATTTTATTGAAAAATACGACACGTCGCTACAAATCCATATCAAACAGTTGTTGATGAAACTGGATATGATACGCATGAAACCGGTTATCCTTCAGAATCCATTGAACACTTCGTTCACTAACACCTACAGCAAGAACTAATTGTTTTTTGACTAACTAAAGGAGTTTCGGTAACAGATAACATAACAGACAACTGATTTTCTTCACTTCGAACTTGTCTATTATGAACAGGTTTTTTTATAGGCTACATTTCCCGTTTGTATAAATCTTTGAAATAAATTTTCCAGGCTTGACTTGTCTGGATGTTGCCAGAAAAATTTCGTTGACATTCCCTTAGTATGGAAATCATATCTACGAGCTCATCTTTACAGTACTCCACCACAAGAAGCACTTTTATCAGCAAAAACCACTTAAATGGATAATTACCGCTCAAAATATAGTTTCAACGCGAATAAATAATAAAATTTAAAAACACGTGACTAACAATGTACAAACTTATAGTTGATACGTAAATGGAAACGTGAATGTTTATTTATTTGACAGTTACCATGCGTTTTTTCCATAGCCAGCTATTAGATACCTTATCTTATTTTTCCCAAGAAAGTATGATAACGGTAGCTTTTTTCATTCAACTTAGTCTACGCTTCATGTCTAACGTATTTCATCGCAGTATAACACCGTATTAAAAAAAACATATTAGTCCGATTATAAAAAAATATCATTTAAATATTAGAATTTCTTGAAATGATATTATTAATATTAGAAATCTATGGCTAATAACAGATTTTGTTGAATATCTCTGAAACTTTGAAACGTATCAGTATAATTATAAATATAAAAGATGTTGCGTACTTTATTCCCAATAGGAATAAAATATATATAAAATATAAAAATATATATGAAATATACAGGTGGTCCCTCGAGTTTGGGTACAGGGAATGCTTAATAAAATTGATAGAGTAGCAAATAAGCTATCCCGTGCCGATGAAAACATAGGGTGTTCCATTAGAGAATTTCGAGAAAATCTACGATTCTCGTTTTGGACCATGTTGAATACAACTTCCGATATTTCGTGTAGCCATCTGTATAAAAATAAAATATAGGGAGTTCCATTAAAAATATATGTTTGTGTTGTCATAAGCTTATGGGCCACCCAGTATTTGTGAAAATATTTTTAAAATGTGCTATGTAGCAAGCATTGTTTTGCTCCATTTTAATATTTTTTTAATATAAATCATTTAGATGTAGTAGAAGACGGGAGCTAAGGACCCTATATACGTTTATAAAAAATTAAATCGTTTGACACTACTTTTATTTTGCCTTTTTTCAGTCGCGTATTAAATACTTATTTGTCGTTTTTTTTTTTACTTTTTAGTGCTATTTTACTAGTTTTTTTTTATTGCCCCATTTATTTACAATCTATAATAATAAATTACAATAGGTAAAGGTGTTCCGGGGTTTCAGTGTAAAATTTTTCTGGAAGATCGCTGGAGATATGCCTCTTGAGTCTACGAAGTAAACCAGATATACCGTAGTTCATCAACTTTTATTGATCAACTCGCGTAATTATCAATTGAGAAGGTGCCAGCTTTTGGTTACGAATTTGGAGGGCGACATCGGGAGCTTCTGCAGTACAAAGGAAGGGGGAAGGATTAGAGTGGTCAATTGATGTGTATGCTTGTTCAAAATTAAATTAAATACTTCCGTATGTTTAATTTGTGTGTTGCTGACAATTTAGATAAGGGTTTTGTTTTTTATTTGTATTTGTTGAACAAATGAATATGATAAGATGTTTAACTTAATTTTATAAAGTGTATCCATCCGTGAATCAATTATATCATGTTGTGTGTTATTTCAATTTGCCGAATTTGTTAAATTTTATTTTTTTGGTTATTTGAATAGTCTTACGTTTATCGAAATGAATAATGGGTTTTGTGTTTAGTTATCGCAATTTTGCGGATGTTAAATAAAGTTTAAGATTTTATTTAAGTGGAAGTGAACCTTGCGTAGCTATTTTTGGAGTAGAATTTCCGAGTGAACGTTATGGTTTCTCGTTGGCCATTATTTTAAGATCTAGTTCATGACTCGCCATAACTGTATTTAACTGGTGGCGTATTTCTCCGGATTTTGACTTTATTGAGTTGTGTTGAGTGCTCTTTTGGAGTAATAAATAAGAACCTCTCCCATATCACTGAGCTACGTTGGTTGCTTGCACTTTACCTTTACGGGCTGGTGTCCTAGTGAGTGTTTGGCCCATAACAATGTGATCGATTCTACACAAAAATTTGAATTTTAAAATTTACCACTCGATGCACCGATTAAAATCGTAGAGCTTTTTCAGATCTAAACAAATAAAATAAGCGGTCCGATAGCCGATATTGTTAAAAAGAAATTACATGATGTGGTAAGAAGTTTTTCCATATATAAATATAGTTGAAAATATGAGATAATTCCAATATCGGATTAGCACTATTATTCAAGCACTACGGTCGAACATGCAACTTTTGTCGTTAGTACACATGTTATGTGATGAAGATATGTATAACCCTGCGGGTGGTGCACCGGCATGTCTTTCCATAAATGGCAAATATCGACTTAAAAATATTTACACAGCGATAGAGCGTATATATTTTAAGAACTACATGACGTCATAATGCGCAGATACCAACATTTGTTCGATGATCTCATTTTTAAAATTGTAGGGGAGTACAATAATTTGACAAATTTAATTTTTTTTCGCGAGTACGAAGTTTTTGTGATTATTGTTGTATTTGCTTGTTTTGATCAATTCATAATGTTTGCCGACATTGTAAGGACGTTGAAAATAATTACCTTTCTTTCGAAGATGCAATTGACAGCATTCGATGCAATGCAGTTTATTGTCTGTAAACACAGGTTCATCAGGAAAATGAATAAATTATAAACCATTCTTTATTTGATTACACTACTATAAAAAACGCGTTCAGAATTATGTGTTGAATAAAAAATTTGATTTTTTAATGCACCAAGCAATGTTATCGTAATGTAATATTCTTTAATATTAGAAATAACTTAAACCAAAATTTAATTTTGCGATGTATACATAACGAATAAACTAACCAATCATATTTTGTGTATAATTTTTAAATAAGCAATTAACAATTCTACTAAACGTTTCCTGAAAATATTCTGAAAATAAAACTCGTACCTCTAAGTGTTGCCAGGTTAAGTTGCCAAAAATAAACCTTAAACGCACCGGCACTGTTTTTCCCCACTTATTTTCGCACGCAGAAAATTGTATGACGTCATGTCGTTCTCATAAAAACTTTACTTCAAATTTTATTTACCTTTTACGTTTTGAAAATGTTACATACTTAACTAAATTAAATTGAATAATTCTCATTTATTTGAAAGATGCATAAAAAAATTCATTATGACAATATAAACAATTAAGTTCCTAAAAGTAGCTAAACAATTAAAAAACAATTTCTGATGAGCCCAAATACCTACATAAAAAATTAATATACAATTTATATACAATCTAATTGCTTACGGTTTATTCCTTGATTCGGAACCTTCAACAAGCCATTTAAATTTTAAATTATGATATTTTTGACAAATTGACAATTATTATTTTCAGTTATTTTTGTAACTGTTAACTATAATTGTACACAAAAAAAAAGAACTCCAGTTAAGAAAATTGAAATTCGAAGGTTTTTTTTTGGTTTCAAAAAGCGTTTTAAATTTCAATTTTATGCAAAAAAGACGAACTTTACTTCACAGAATTCAAAAACTGAAATTTTACAGTTTTTTTTCAAACAAACTTTTTAACTATAATTGTACACAAAACAGATTCTCTAATCACTGTCATCATAATTCCAATCACTGTCTTCTGTATCACTCCCGTCGACAGAAATTATCAACGGTTCCACCATTACATCTAACAGGTTTTTACGTGACCACCCCTTCAAAATAAGTTTTTGAGCATACAAAATTGTTTTTTTCATTTATCGTAATTTAAGGTTTAAGCGACTTGTGTATATCATCGTAATGAATTTATTTATTCAATTTAATTTAGTTAAGTTTGTAACATTTTAAAAACGATACAAGTAAAAAAATTGAAATACTACCGCTGTGTAAATGATTTTTTGCACTCATAGCCTTAAAATATGTATTTCCCGGTTACTCCCGATGCACCGAAAATTTGTTTTCCCGCCTGCGGTGTTTTTTACTTTCCAACAGAAACTAGGGTGGTTACGTTGTATAGTTGGTAGCAGAATTGAAATGCTGTTGATATAACGGACGCGACAAGGCAATTTTTTCGGAATCACTCATTTTTCAGAAATTTAACAAAAGTAATTTGAAAGAAAATGGCGACTCAACGTTTGAATTTTTGTTGACATGTAACCATAACAACAATGCAACATTACAATGCCGGCTATGCTACCAATCCATTTAGAATAAAAAAAAACAATGTTAAATTATTTGTTTTTAATTTTATTAATTTATTCGTTACAAAAAACTTTGTACCTCCCTACGGTCGTGCTGCAAACAAAGTGCTAATGCTGGAGAATTAACTTTTCGAACTACTTGGGTAAATAACTATTAAGTTGATAGTTGCCATTTATGTAGACACCCCGATGCACATTTATCTTCTTCTAACGCATGTACTTAAATTGAACCTACGTTTTAACGTACAGTGTAAGTTTTAGTTCACCACCCCCGCGGTTATACACAATACATTTCTTTCCGTCTTCGTCATATAACATGTGTAAAAACGACAAAGTTGCATGTTCGACCGTAGTTCTGATTAAAAGCGCTAGTCCGATGTCGGAATTTCTCTCATAATTTCAACAATAGTAGATTATATTATTCGGAGCAAAGCTAAGGTTTGCAGTCAAAGCAACCGAAGCACATACATCCACTTTGGCTCTGAATAATATATACTATTTTCTTTCAAACGCATACCTACATTGTAACAAAACAAAACTCTAAAAGTGTCATCGTTTGTGTAAGTTTAGAACATTTTTCAAACAATTCCAAAAAGAAACTGGCGATCATGTCAGATTCAGAATTAGAATGCACTCCGTCCTAAGTTCTTGAGATAGCAAAAGCTTCAATCAAAAATTTGTTACCATTTAAATCGAGTGGCGTCTATGAGATGTCCTACCAAAGGTTTTTGAAATGGTGTGTAGAGCAATGTTTTATTCGCCTATTTTCCGGAATTACCTAAAAACATGAAAAGCACCTCGTTATGGTGGCATTATTCCACAATAAAAGCATTGTTAAATCTGAAGAAAAACGTTGATTTTCTAAAGAAGCAAGTGGAAGGTTATATACACAATAAAGCAAAGGTTTTAACGAAAGAACAGTTCTGATAAGTTGGTGATTGATTCACCAGATGAGAAGTATCTGGGGAGAATGGTAAAGATTACCATGCTTTATTTTACAGTGTGTATTAAATCGCCCACATTTGCAGATTTTTTTATTATTTGGTGTTTCTGGAGCGCGTAGATGCCACGAACTGCCAAAAATGAAAATCAATGACGTTGAAGATCTTGGATTGCTACTGCTAATAAAAATTACCGAAACCATCGCAGGAAAGTATCGATCATTTACCATCGTAGGAGAAGAGTGTATAATTAAATATAAACAAAACGTAAATTTGCGCCTAGGTGACTTTTAGGAACAGATATTCTTTTTAAAATATCAGAATGGAAAATGCTATAACATGGTGATGGGCATACATAAGCTGGATAATGCAGCAAAAGAGGTCGCATCATTTTTAAATCTCGAAGGTGTACATAGGCCATTCTTTAAGAAGAACCTCAGCGACATTGCTTTTAGACAAAGGAGGAGATCTTACCACTTTAAAACTCCATGGAGGGTGGCGTTATAGTTCCGTTGCTGAGGGATACTTAAAAAAATCCGTAGAAAATAAAAAGGATATTGCTAGTAAAATTCTTCAGTCAAATAATCCAATCAATCCGAACGTAAATCCAATACAAGTGGAATTGTCCGAGGATCTGTCATTGAAAATCTTAATTCAGCAAATCTTAATAATCACTTAGGTGAAGTGCGTGCATGTGGTCTGTTTCAAAACCCAACTATATTTTACCTTTACAACAAATATTAATAAATGATTTCGCTAAAATGTTGAATTTTTGTATTTTATGTGATTAGGCACATAAAGTTGCTATTTTATCTGCTCAATTATTATATAACGTAACACTTTTACCTTGTTGCTGAAGACACTCATAAGTTGTAACATCCATTATTTCGGATGTTACATTATTTAAGCATTTATTCACTGCTGTTCCTATTATATTCTTATTTAACGTTGTTCTCATTATGTTATTTTCCTAAATTAAATCATTTAATATTCAAAATTGTTGATGGCCACTCTTACTTAATACACATTTTTAGAATTTGGAACTACTGGTTACAGTTGGTAACATTGAGTGTTATTTAGTGAGTTCTTAAAAAGAACGTTTCTTCATGCTGTGTAGAAGTGGTGCAAGCCGTGCTTTAATACCTAGAAGAATCGAATAATTTCTGGATTTATTTCATCCATCGACGAAAGTCGGATTTATATTTGTTCTTCAGTATAAGAAATGATTAATAGGTATTATTTATTTTTACGCATTTTGCGGATATAAAAGGTTATTAAAAGCGTTCAGGTATGCATTTCTTTCTTCTTGCTTCTGTATTTAAACATTGCTTTACTTTTAACCATCACCACAGCCATCTCATAATTTAAAACTACCTACTTTAAGGAGAATACTTTAAATATCTCGATATCTAAACTTTGGTTACAAACATAAGTTTATCTCGGAATTTCTACTTTATGAACCTCGTGAAGGTAATGTATTCAAAGGAGTTACTCGTGTCTTATTTTAATAAATTACAGAGGTTCGACCTCCACTTCGAGCTTCATTTTGACTTCGACCTTCACTTTTACGTTTATTTCTACTTTGACTTTACTCTGGGGATAACTCAGACAAAAATAAATGTACTTTTACTTGTTCAATAACTACATACACAATTGGATGGATTGCTAACTGCTTCTCACTTTTGGTGAAATGTCACACTGACTGGAAAGTGCCACAGGGAAATGCATTTATCGTCGAGCTCTATGTATTATTGTTGTGTTATTTACTATATAATGTTTAAATATTCGTCTCATTGGGAGACTAATGTATAATTGACCGCTATTGTTTAACTAATTTATTATTTCGTTTTTATTATTGTACATTGTACAATACATTTAATGTTTTGTCGGGTGGCCTGTGCATTTTAACTAGCAATGGCAATTTTGATGCTATAAATATAATTCTTCTTTTACTAAAAAGATATAAACTCAAATTTCATTAGCTTGGGATCATTCTAATCTAATTTAGCTTGACCTGTTTGTTACATGCTTCATTTCATTGTTTTTTTTTATTATAACCACATTGAATTACTGTAAGTACTACCTTTTCTTAATTTAAGCAAAGCATAATTGCAACATTGAGTTATTATTGGGAATACAAATTTTTGGTACTAGTTTGTCAATTATTACTATTTATATATAATTCGTGTATGTATAACCTTTCTTTTACAGGAAACTTATCGAACTACCTATCTCATTGTATAATTACTTCTCCGTGCTGTGAGTTACCTTTCCTGTTTCGAGTTTTGAGGACAGGGCTCTTTTTTTGTATTTTACTTAAAAACTCGTGGCGTCCAAATTTCTGTCCTTCGTTCTGCATATACATCTTTCCCTCCTTTCTCTCTAGGACTTCAATGTTCCCCACGCATCCAAGCGCCCTCTAGCTGCTATCCGAGGTGCCCCTCTCCTTCCTATTCCTATTTCACTTATGTGACGTTGAAAAACAGTAGATTATTATGTAAGACGTGTAAGTTGATCATTATTAAGCTCACGTCTTGCATTCTCGACTATCGCCTCGACTGTAAAATTGAGTGAAATATTGATCAACTTACATGTCGAACGCAATATAATATATCTTCTAAACCGAAATAGTATATCCGCGTGTAACAAAGAAAAAACAATAATACTGTAAGTAGAAACCATAATATTACAAATAAAATCTGTAAACGCGGACATAACCTCGGCCTGATAAATATAGCTTATAATTCTTGTCAATTAACTTCTCTATAAAAATACATAATATATAGACAGACATTTTAAACCCAAACAGATTCAAAACCGCTACAAGTCAAACATACAAAATTAAACTCACAGGGTAAAAAATGGAGAACATTCTTAAAGAAATTAGGGACAAATTAATGATTCTAGAAGACCACGGGAAAAATGCGGGAAAACAGAATAGAAAACAAACTGGACTCAATACAGTCGGAGTAATGAATCTAAAAAGAGAAACTCAAGAGGCAGGGATCTGGAAAATCACAAACTACAATGCAATATTAACGAACAAGAAAGGAAAATAGATTGGATAGAAAGAAAAATAGGAAAGAAAAATGTAATGATTTTTGGCATAAAAGAGATGGAATACGAGAACCTGGAAACTCAGCAACAGAAGATAAAGGAAGAGGTAAACAAAATCGAAGTTGAAATCGAACCACAAGAAGACATAACGGATATCAAAAGAATAGGGAAAAGGGAATGAAATAAAGAAAGGGCAATAACGGTAGAAATAAAAAACGGAATAATCCGCTCAAATTTATAAAATCCACAAAACACCTAAAAAATACAAATTGGAGGATAAGCGAGGACTACCTAAAGACTACATGAAGGCAGCGAGGGAAAATGGAGATAAAACGATAATTACATATAACAAGGAGGAATTAGAAGACCTTGAAAATGGAAGTAGCACAAAATTAAAATAATCTCCGCCTGGTAAAGGGGCGACGAGGAAAGTGAGCGAACAGAAGAAGACCTAAAAAGGGAAGGAATACTAAAAATGAGGAGAACGAGCAGACACAAACCAAAAAACTGATCCAAAACTATTTTATAAATCAAAAACGACAACCCGGCTAACCACAGCATACAACGTTAAAAACATTAAGAACGACCACTAACCAAGAAAAGGAGAAGGCAAAACAAGAAAACTAGAGAAAACAATAATTGCTACAATGAATGTCCAAACACTGCTGAGAACAGGAAAAATGTAGGAAATAGCAAGGGAACTAGAAACATACAATATACACATAACAGCGGTACAAGAGATAAGATGGGAAGGAACAGGACAAATAAAAAAAGACAAATACACGTTTTTATACAGCGGAGAACAACTGATGTGAAAACGTATAGAGGTGCACAAGCCGAATCAGACCAATACCTAGTAATTGCAAAATTAAATATAAATATAAGGATAGTAACAAAAACAAACGTAGAGGCTCTTCAAGCAGCAAAACGAGGAGACAATTCCAAGAAGCATACGCCAAAGACGTACAAAACGAAATAACAAATAGAAAGGATGTAGAAACATTATGGACCGAGATCAAACAAAATATACAGAGAACGGCAGAAGAAGTGTTAGGGAGAAGCATAACACAAAAGAAAACAAACGATTGGTATGATGAAGAATGTGAAAAGGCAAGAATACAAAAAAATGAAGCTAGAGTCAAATGGGCCAACACAAGAAGAGAACAAGGCAGAAGAGAATATGAAATAAAAAGTAACAAAGCAAACATGATATACAGAGGAAAAAAACGGCTGGGTGGATAACAAAATGGAAGTAATTGAACAAGAGAATAACAAGCATAATGTAAAACAATTCTACAGGAAAATAAAGAACTAAACAAACACACCTAGAAACAGAACAAGAGGACTAAAAAACAATGAAGGTCAAACAGAGTACGAGCACCAAAAAATCGGAGATATCTGGAAAGCATACTACAAAAAAACGAAGAAACACTCGTAGAACAACCAGAATAAAGTGAGACAAAACAACAAGAACAAGAAACGACTATCCAACAGAAACGCAAGTATTAGAAGAAACAAGCAAACTAAGAAATGGTAAATCCCCGGAAGCAGATGGATAAATACACTAACAACATTTCAAGGAGCTCCTACATATGATATTAAAGGAAACGAACGTGAAAGTAAAATTTCAAGAAATAATAACGGAGGAATTCCAAATAAAAAAGGGGGTAAAACAAGGATTCAATTATCAACTTGATATTAAAAAGAACATTATTAAGGACGGCATAAAAATACAATAGTAGAGTACGTCGATGACCTCACCGTAATAGCAAACTCAAGACCGAAGCTAGTACGCATAATAGAGAGAATAGAAGAGGAAACAAAAGCAATTCGGAATGGAAATAAATCAAAACAAAATGTATAAGGGCAGGAAGAGAGGAACATTTCCTAAAAAGCAAAACGATCACCAAAAAAATGAATATTAAAATGTATAAGACACTGATAAGGTAGACTTTAGAAGTAGCAACAATTTCCAAAAAGAAGAAGAAGATTTAAAAATAGCGGAAAGAAAAATAATAAGAACCATATTAGGACCAAATATAACAGCAAATGGAGAAAAAAGACTGAAGACTAACAAGGAAATTGAAGACGAACTAGGAGGAGAAACCATCATAAGATTCATGAAGGCACAACGACTGAAATCGCCAGGGTACATCATGAGGAGACCCAAGGAAAAGAGAACGAATGGATGAAACAGGTAGAGGAAGACGCGTGAAAGTTGGGAGTAACGGAATGGAAACAAAAACGCAAGGAAATAATGGAATGGAACAAAATAACGATCTAAACTAAGACAAGCAAGGACTTATAAACGAAGGAAAGACGAGTAATCTCCCTCAAAATAGGATTCTAACGCTTTCAGTCAGCCATAATCCTAAGGTTGAACGGCTTGATCATGATGACATAAATCTTAATAATCAAAAAAGTTGATCTGTATATGCGCAAACCATACACAAACCTAATTTTTAATAAGGGCGCTAATTTCTCTTAAAATCATAAGTAGTTAAATTGTTGTTTTTCATAAGAAAACAAAACAACGTAATGTTTAGTGCCATTTTTAGAATGTAACTAGAGACGTAGTAATAAGATATTTTGTTGTACTGGAGCTATTATTGTAGTAATTTTTTGACGAAAGTTCAAATCAAATGATTTTTCTAGAAAAAAGTTAAACTGCTCCACATAAGTTAAGGATATATCTGAAAATCAGCACAATTCTAACCCGTTCAAACAAATCAATTGTTTGTTTGGTTAACTTGTCAATTTGTTGACTTATTGTGCAAATTTGGTATCAAAATATTGTGCGTTGCTAATTCCTAATGCCTAGACGTAAATTAACATGTGACGAAGCAAACAGAGCTACAGGGTGGTCAACGACAAAGTGACGCAGCAACTTTTTTTCAAGTTACCCAAAGTGTCATTTCTAAACTTTTTAACCGTTTTCCAGAAACTGGATCTGTTGAAGAAAGACCTAGAATTGGGCGCCCATCAGTAATTACCCCTGCTGAAGACCGATATGTCACCGTTTCTGCACGACGAGAACCTTTGAGCAAATGTCGAATGTTGAGTAGGAGGCTCGCAGAAGCCACAGGAACATTAATATCAGCTGAAACTGTCACAATACGTTTATGGGATGTCAATTTACGTTCTAGACGACTTTTTAGAGGTGTACCATTGACTCGCGAACATAGGCGCCAAAGATTAAAATGGGCAAGAGAGCGTGTCAATTGGACAGAAGAGTGGAAGTTGGTACTGTTCACTGATGAATCGAGATATGGTAGTTTTTAGGATAGTCGTCGAACGCGTATCTGGACACAACTTTTGGTGCCAAGACATCGGCGATCAGTGCAAGAAGTTTACCCTTTCAGAGGAGGCACTGTTTGTGTATGAGGAGGAACTTGTTATGATGGCCGTACCGACTTAATGGTTATTCCGGGAAACATGAATTCAGATTCAGGTGATCAACAACATTGTGCCAGAGTTTCATGCTGCTGTGGGTCCTGGTTTCCTTTTTTTGGACGATAACACTCGTCCACACGGATCCATGGCAGTTATGGAATTCCTCATATAGCTTTACCTGATCTATCGCCTGATTTAAATCCGATAGAGCGTGCTTGGGATCAGTTGCAGAGAGCTTTGGATCATCATAATCCCCAACCACAAACAATGGAACAATTGAGAAACTTGTTTCCACAACTCTGGCAACAGCTTCTGCAAGAAAACTTTAATAACCTCATAAACAGCATGCAAAGACGATGCCAAGCTGTCATTGAAGCGCACGGAGGACATACTCGTTATTGCTGAAAGGGAAATTTGTGATCATTTTCTTTGTTTTTTGATTAATTTGAAATTAAGTTATTAGTCACTTTCACCTAATTTTCATTTTTTCGTGTCCTTTTGTTTAAACTTTGAAAAATTTTTTTTTTATTTGAAAAATCAAATTTTTCATAATATCCCTAACTTAAGTGGAGCAGTTTATTTGAGAAGCAGGCGGACGGACGGATAAGAGTGTTCACAATAACTGTACTAACTAGATCGAAAAATGAGATTATAATTTCACATGTATAGTGAGTTTGTTTGGATTTATTGCAATATTTTTATCTTACTTTTTGTAGGATCATTAACTAACAATTAAAATTACTGCTGTTATTTCTTAGAAGGCGTTCTTATTAAATGACAATAATTTTTAAATGTCAAAATAATTATATTGCACTTGTATAAATTAAAGAGTCAAATTGTGTAATAGTAGGGTATATACGTACTCTGTAATGATAGTAAAAATATAAAATGTGATAAGATTAACTCAGTATAGATCTAACTATTCTTTTGCATAACATTTCATGACTCATTATCAAGTAACAATGTATTTCCTTTTAAGAATAAAAACGTTAATGAAGGACAGGAAGTAAACAATATTTAATGATAGCAAATACACCTCCCTGATAAATGTGTTTTCACATTTTAAAAAATCAACAAGCGGAAGGGAAGTATCATTCTAACGAACAGGTAAAGATAAAATAATGACATTAAGTCACATAGTTAATTAAAGTATGAAAACCATTGCCACAATAATTTAGTAACACCCTAATTAAATTGCCTACTAAATAAAACATGAAAAATAAAATTTAGTAGAGAGTATAATATTTTACATTAACACTATAATTTTTCAAATTCAAGTCGAAACTTACATAAACTGTGCATTTTAAAATAATTATGCAATTGGCACAAGTACCTAATGTTTTAAAGTAGAATACAAAAAGTAGGAGGAAACTGATTAAAATCTTTGTGTTCGCTTCCATGGGTATTTAACAATGAGGTATATAAACATAAATATGTTTTATGGTTTATATACGAAATTTGACAACTGACACATGTAATCTTAAACGTTTCAGAAAGTTATTTTTAAGCATTCCATCTTTTTACACATCTGGGCTAATACCTAGAACTCTGACATAATGACAGGGCACTCGTATACTCATAATTGTATACGATTATTAATCTCACACTAAATTCAAAACGTATACCTACGTTTTGTTATAGAATTAGCATTTTACAATACGAGTTTTTTTTTTTTAAATAATTGTGGTCCTGAACAAGCTAAGTTTGACCTACCGTGCTAAAGCACTCATGAACACGTAGGAGGATGGATATGGGGATATAGAATTGCAAGAGATGCCTATGAACGGCTAGCTTAATTTTTTTCATATCATAAGTGCGAGGAAATAGGAACTAGGGAGATCATTCTAGAGTTTAGAAGCCGTGTAGAAAAATGTGGATTACGTCCGTTTGGTACGATAAGTTAAGATTTGTACTGCATATTGCTGATGTAAATTAGCGAACCGAGTATTCCTAGCAAAGGTAGCCCCATATGGTATGAAAGAATGTAACTCAGCAGCGCATAGCCATTGTAATACTGATAATGCAAAGAAAGAACTGAAACGATTCTTCTATGTTCGATCAACGATATCGAGGGCGTATTGGGGAGCACCAACCTAGATGTGAGAATTATATTCTGGAAGAGGTCGAATTTGGGCCTTATACAGCAAAAAAGATATGTCGGGAGTTGTACTTAGATCTGTACAAAAAGCCTATTTTACGAGCAACTGCTTTAGTAGATGACAGAAGATGGTCAACCCATGATAGATTTGAAGATACAGTCATTGCCAACGTAGTAATAGAGTTTAAAAACTTAAGATCTGAGTCATTTTATATATTTTATTTTATTAGCAATAAACTTGACTAGATTATTACTTTCCCATTCAAGCATACGATGATTGAAATTGCCATTTCAGCTTTACACTCTTAATTTGAGATAGAAGGTGGCTTGCCATTATAGGTAGACTGAGATGAACTAGAATGAAGAGTCTGTCGTCAGCAAAGCAATGGACCGGATTAGTCGTTGAAGAAATAAGATCCTTTAAGTATAGCAAAAAAAAAGTATAGGCTTTATAACTGATCCCTGTGGCACGCACGCGTTAATGCCAACTTCTTATGAAAGGGGCCATCAAGTACGACACGTATTCGTCTTTGATCGAGGATTAAGATATCTAAAGCGACTACAACTGTTTCACCGGATTATGCTAATGTATTGTTCCAAACTAAGGTCACATATGGAAGAAAGATCACCTGTTGAACGATTCTGCCTAAAACCATATTGTGGTCACTAAGTAGTTTCAAGGAAAGAGAGAAGTTACTAATTAATGTCATAGTGTATGGGGAAGAAGTGACTAGGGCCAGAATCATTAAGATACGAGTTTAATGCAAATACATCCACAAAAAGATTGACTGTCTACACAATCAGCAACTACAGACCCGTTAAAGGATGCCATGGAGGTAAATGGAGATGTACCAACATTTTTACTGATGGTTTTAGCTAAAGACCAAAAATTACGACTGCCCAAAGGAGCTAGTTCACTGCCTTTTCGTTGTTCAAACAACATTTTAGTTTTAATGATAATACTTTATCAGGTAATTTTAGCACCAAAGTGTTCTTCACTCTCGACCGTTTTATTAGATTTCCATTTAGTATAAAATTTATTTTTCAAATATATTGCATTAGCACAAGTCTTATTGAACCAGAATTGGGAACGAGAACGACGATTTTGTTTTTACCCATGAAGATGACTTCAGGTACTGAAAGAGCAATGCGCGAAGATGAGGATAACTTAAAACAATATCTACATCGTGGGAAGGTTGCAAAAAATCCCGTAAATTACAACATTTAGCTGACTCAAACACCACAGGGTTATATCAGCGTTGCGAACAACAGAGCAATTAGGGCCAGTAGAAGTTATTTTTATTAGGCAATGGTCAGATAGACCTAGTGGTGGTTATCAGGGATTCTTGTGGGTTAAGAAATCATCTGCGCGAGGTCACATGAAGTAGCAAATGTTTCTGGACTATGACCAGTAGGATTAATATGAAAATGTAAACTTTCACCATTAACACTCATAATAAAATACTTATCTGTTTTGGGATTTTTAATGGTGTATTTAAATTATGCAATCTAAACGTTATGATAACACGTACAGTTATCTTCGTCAGTAGTAGTATTTGTAAGAATTGTTAAAGATGTTGTAAACAATTTTGTCAAAGTTGAAAAATTAAAACATAAACATCAGCCTGCTATTAATGCAACAGTTTGAGAAACGTAAAAAGCCAACTCTAAAAATTTGGATTTGTGAATGCTTTTATCATTTTCAAATTGAAGTTTTTCGCAACTTTACACTTACATCATAATTCGATTAAATTTTGTTAAATGTGTTTTTGGCTGACAAATTCCATTGTTAGCTTTCGTCGTAGAGAGTGTTCTGGTTTGCCACCTTTAAGGCAGTTTAACAATATTTAATTTTTAATGACCTCTAGTTATTCTTTACTAAAATTTGAAATTTAATTTTTAGAGTTGGCTTTTTACGTTTCTCAAACTGCTGTATTAATAGCAGGCTGATGTTTATGTTTTAATTTTTCAACTTTGACAAAATTGTTTACAACATCTTTAACAATTCTTACAAATATTACTACTGACGAAGATAACTGTAAGTGTTATCGAAACGTTTAGATTTTATAATTTAAATACACCATTAAAAATCCCAAAAAAGATAAGTATTTTAGTAGGATTAATAGTAGACGAATATTGAAGCCAATCAGAGTTATGAACATCTCCCAAAATTGAGATATCGCAAGATGGAGACTAAGACAGAAAGTAGTCAACTTCAAACTAAGGCACTCGAAGAAGTTTTGAAAGTTACTGTCATTAGGAGACATAAATGCATCACCAAAATTTCACAAATTTAGGTCCAGAATGTTTAAAACAAGATCACGTTGAGTTTTTTATTCTCAAAGAAGAAATCCGCTTGCAAGCGGTTGTCTTTCAGATAGGTACACACTCCTCCTTTGTATCGAACGTTAGAGTAAAGAATTATTAAGATTAGATCTGATACAGCGGATTTTGCAATAATGGACCAGAAAGTCAGTATTATCGATGGTCGAGGTCGCTTGGGCACTGCACTCCCGGGAACCGGAAGGGGCGGGATTTTACATCCGGCATTTATTACCCTAGAAACTACAGCCATCTTAATATTGGACTTTCAATCCGATAAGAAGACAGTGAGGGCGAGAGGAGGAATAGGATGAGAATAGATTAAGAATAAAGAAACGGGTGACCGGCAACCCTTACCGAGCTCACAAAATCGCAGATTCAATATTAAGGAGTCCATGGTTAAAGTGATGGTAGCTCTCGGCTGGCATGGGGTACACATGCCTCCCTCCTTAAGAAGTATGATAATGATCAGATTAAGTCACCAATCAAAATTTACAAAAAGAGCAACAACGTCGCTAGTTATCATAATAGTCTTTATTTTATTTTGCCACCATAATGTTCTTTATACGCCCCCAAATGCGGGCGTAATGTGGTTTTTATAGCACGGAAATGCCATTGTTGCTAAGCAGCATGATTGACAGCAAACACATGACATGATATGTCACGTAAGTTGAAAGAATTATTGAAACAACAACCTTACTATACAACCTTTATTAATAAAAATAATAGTAATAAAACTTATTCTTTATAAAAATTGAAAATACAGTTGGATGGATTTGAAATTGTAACTCCAAATGAGCCAACACCAACTAAAATTTCTTGTGAATAAGTTTTTGCGTTTTAACCTTCCATTTTAGAATGCAAATTATTTACAAACAAACAGTACCTTAGCAACAATTTAGTAATATCACAGTATCTTAGTAACAACAAATTAGCCTACTGTCGACTTTATTTCACTGCATTTGCATTTAAAAACTTGCCGAAAATACTGAATCTTTTTAAAATTTTGTTCCAGTTTTATGGTGCAAAATAAAATAAAATATTGTATGTACCACGGGCATAATTGTAGATTATGGCTCTCAGGAATATAAAAGCCCTCCGCTTCGCGTCGGGCTTTTAACATTCCCTCAAGCCATAATCTTCTGATTATGCCCTTAATACATAAATATCTATTATTTTATTTTGCCACCATAATGTTCTTTATACGCCTCCAAATGCGGGCATAATGTGATCTTTATAGCACGGAAATGTCATTGATGCTAAGCAGCATGATTGACAGCAAACACATGACATGATATATAATAGTAATAACACAGTATCTTAGTAACAACAAATTAGCCTACTGTCGACTTTATTTCACTGCATTTGCATTTAAAAACTTGCCGAAAATACTGAATCTTTTTAATATTTTGTTCCAGTTTCATGGTGCAAAATAAAATAAAACATTGTATGTACCACGGGCATAATTGTAGATTATGGCTCTCAGGAATATAAAAGCCCTCCGCTTCGCGTCGGGCTTTTAACATTCCCTCGAGCCATAATCTTCTGATTATGCCCTTAATACATAAATATCTATATTGTCCAATAATCTTCGCTATTTTTTATACTTCTCGCCTTTTCTATATATACCAATCTAAATATTGGTATTTTTTAATCTGCAGAATTTCGTCATAGTCGATAAGTATGAAACGCCGTAGTCTCCATTACGCGTAAAAATATTTGAAACAAAAAATATTTTGAGTCCTGATATGAAGGTAGTTAACGATTGAATATTATACAGTGTTCTTTGCGCTATCGAAATCATTATAAAATTGTTCATTTATTTTATTTGATATCTACAATAAATGCTAGAATAAACGTCAATTTTTTGCGTAGGTAACTATATGTTTTAAATGGAAAGGGGTTCTTTATAACCGTGCCATGCACACTTACACACAAAAAGCATGTCCCTTCTGACGTCACAGATTAGTTCGGTCCCCCGTCGCAATCAGACTTGTGGTTTGATTTATTTATTAGTAATACTTTTGTATCAATATGGACCGAATATGTATTGTACGCACAGGGCAGTCCGAACCTCGGTATCGAACGTAAGCCCCTTCTCGCGTAAGAGTTTTTGTGATTTTTATTACAAATCTCTTAATTTCCAAAAAAGAACTTAGCGTTTTTACGCTCGTCGTTCCGGCATCGTGATCTTCGCCGCTTCGGAGTTAGATCTGTCACTGCCGCCGGAATACAGCAGGAGCTAAGAATAACATATAGAAGCATCCAGGACACCGCCACCGTCAACCACAAGATCGACGTCGGGTAAAGCAATAGGTATTAGTTTAATAAAAATATTGTTTTAATTTAAAAATTTATTTTATTTTAGCACCTGTTTTCCTCCATTGTCTATTTGGGTCTCTGATTTCCAAGCCTTTTATCCTCGGAGTGTGAGGGTGCACATCGGCGGAGACCGGCCTTCTATTAAAACAATTATCTTTTATTTCTTGAATTCAATTTCCTAAAATCTCCACTAACAACAACCGCGATGGTTAAGCACGGTCGCCACCGTGCTACCGTAACGGTGGTATCCCCAACCCCTGACGCCGCCTGTCCACCTACACCGACACTCACCGCACACATACGCACACACCCTCGCCTCACCACCACCATCCTCACGCACACGCTCCCACTCAAACGCCTCGTCCATTTCCACCTCATCAACACACTCCTACATTTCAACACGCTCCACGGCCTCCACAAAACCACACAAACCCGCACACATGCAGAAACCCGCACACTCACACAAACCCGCCCTCTTACTTACACCTACCCAACCACCTGTACCTGTCGTGATTACTACACCCACTTCCCCCAATCATGAACCCACCCGCTCCCAATCCTCGAGGTATTGCATCCGCAATATCCCAAAATCCATTACAACCCAGAAATCTCTTTTTAATTCCTTAAAATCCCTTAACCTTCCCTGGTTGAACTTAACATTCAACCACAACCATACCTGTCTCTTAACATTCAACCACAACCATACCTGTCTCTTAGAGACCGTCTTTCCCTCGCCGAATGGTGCGCAGCTTAGGCTGCGACACCATTTCGGTGACCCTTCCTTCACCCTCACCAAACTCTCCGGTCCCCGTTTACCTAACTCCACTCCTAGAGCTCCCTCCTTCTCCTGCGTGATTCGTCACGTAGATAAGGACATTCTAGCCCAAGAAATCCTGAATGCGATCGATCTTCCACATGTGAAGAAGGCCTTTCGCGTCACCTCGAAGGTTACGAACACTCCAACTTCCCTAGTCCGCATCATAACTCCTTCCCAAACCACCCTAGAATACCTCCTCGCACGCGGTGTCGTCATGTTCGGACGACACTACCGTTGCAAACCTTCCCTTATACCACAACTCTCCCAAAGTATTGTTCTACCTGCACGCAGGTGGGGCATACCGTCGAAGAGTGTCCTTCCCGCGCGATCCGCTGTCCAAACTGTGGCGAAAGTCACAGATCCAGTCGCAAATCCTCTGAAAATCCAAAGTGTAACAACTGCGGGGATGCTCACCCTAACTATTCTTTTAAATGCCGGAAGCGACGGTAACCTCTCAGTTCCCATCGAAGATGGCATCCCTTGAACCCATCCTGTCTTTCGAAGAGTCCGACTCGGAAGACACCGCCCACCTCTAACCTACTCCCGATACCGATCCCCTTTCCATTAAGGACTTCCTGCAAGTCCTTACACACTCCCTTTTCCGCATGTTCCCTGACCGACAGGACATGGTTATTCGCTCCCTTGACTCCCTCTCCCAAAACTTTTTCCAACAGCGTATCAACGTCTGCGCATCAGGTACGCGGATGAAGGTAACCGTAATCCGCCAACCCAATATTTAACTCGTTTCCAATGGATATCACAGCAGGGACCGTTAGTTCCAGGGACGTGCGTCGGAAAAGTCCCTTAATCAAACACTTTTTACACTCCCACAATATTCACATCCTCTCCATCACCGAAACAAAGCTTACACTCAGATGCACCCTTAATTTCAACACCTTTCACACTTATTCAAACACCATCAGATGACCTTTTAATCTACGCTTCTAGCCTCCCGAATGCTGTTATCCTAGATGACTTCAATGCCCGCCACGCCCAATTCGGAGACACCGCAAAGAATGACAACGGTAACAAGCTATCATCCGCTCTGTTGCAGTTGCCACTGCTGCGAATCTCCAACACTCAACCACCCTATTTCAACATTTAGGTGCCTCTATAGTAGACCATATCATAATTTCCGAACCCATAGCTATTTCGATCGTGAATGCTTTCTAGGCACCACGATCACATCTGATCACATACTACTACTGGTCATTTTGTCCAGCTCCACCTACACCTTCTCAATGCACAGTAATTAAAGGTTTCGAACACATCTCCAACAACCTTCCTACACCCAATCTTCAAACGAATCAAGATCTCGAGAGAGTCATTAGTGACCTAACTTCCGTAATTACGGAAGCGGTCTAAATCTCAGTGCCATTAAAAAACATCGACATCTCCGGCAAACAGCACCCACAGCACATTGTGAACTGGATCAAAGAGAAAAGACGATCAATTCTTACGATCCAGGGATCCGGCTCTCAAGACCGAATACAATCGCCCTAACGCCTTAATTAGGCGAGAAACCAATAAACACGCTGAAGACTCCAGGACCAAAGCAACTTCCCAGCTAGATTATAAAAATGCTAAACTCTTCTGGTAACAGTTCGACAGACTGATCAGAAGAAAAGTAAACCTAAAATCCCACCTAACCGACCTTCAGGGCAAAATAATCTCCTCCGATCAAGAAAAAAGGCCGATTTCTTTGGTCACCACCTTCAATCCATTTTTCAATCCCCAGTTCGATAACCGGTTCAAGGCACTCCTCGAGGGTCGCCTTGAAGAATTTTGCAACCTTAACCATCCTGAAACCCAACTCGATAACAAGAGTCCTTTTTATACCCCTATCACGTCCGACCAGGTCCAAACATATTTCAAAAAAGGGAAAATTCAGCCCCAGGTCATAACGGCCTAAATAGGAAAATCCTCCGGCACCTACCTGACCCAGCCCTCCGTATGCTTTCCGACATTTGTAACAAATGCTTAACCCTCTCTCACTTCCCGATGGACTGGAAATCGGCCTCCACCGTCATGATACCAAAACCCCACGCTGACCTAACCTCGCCCTCCTCCTATAGACCCATTTCCCTCCTGTGTTGCCTCGGAAAATGCTTCACGCAGATTCTATCCAGGCGACTCAGGGACCACCTAGAATTCAACGACCTTCTTTCCAACAGCCAATTCGGCTTCCGTCCCAACCGAACTTGTCACGATCCCTTGTTGAAGTTGCTTACAGAGACCACCAGGGCATTCAATCACAAGCAATGCAATATGGCTGTGTTTCTGGACCTCAGTATACCCAACCCCTTCCCCAAACTTCTACTCTCGTACCTGACCAATCGGTCAGTTCGGGTCAAAGTAGGGAAAACCTTCTCAGATCCTTTCCAACCTACAGCAAGCGTACCGCAAGGCTCTGCCTTAGCCCCGATCCTATACACTATCTTCGCATCCGACATTCCCGAAGTCATACAACCTGGAGTAGTCATTGCGAAGTTTGCGGATGACACCGCCTTCTGGGCGGTTAATCGAAACAGCGAAACGGCCTCCCGCATCATATCGAAAACCCTGCGGTACTTCTCCAACTGGGCTAACCAGTGGAGAGTCTTCGTTAATCTCACCAAAACCTAAACTATACTCTTCTACCATCCTAATTACACTGAAGATAAGTTTCCAAAGCGTGCCTCCAGAAATGTTTCCCTCACCCAAGATGAAATCACCTACCTAGGAATCCTCTTTACTAGAACCCTAAATTGGCTCCCCGGTGTTACACTCAATAGGATTAGGAACCGCGCAAACCTACTGGTCGCCCTCCGAGGTATAATCAGAGGTTGCCACCCCTTTGCTCTATTGCCTCCTGTGAACGCCGAATCCCCAGACGCATACACAGGTTACCTATCAGGTACCCTAGCGACCTCACAACACAACACGAAAACATACCAACTATCACACACAGAATCCAAACACTACAGAAAAACTTTGCATATAAAAGAATCTTCGGCGACACTATCCCTACCAAAGAGATCCTTACCACACCCTACTAGTACCGTTTTCCCACGAAGAAAACCTAAATTAAAATTCAAACATCCACGCGATCCTTACACAACTCCTCGACGACCTCCCCGAGGAGATAGAAGATTCCGGACGACGAATCTAATAATCACACTAAGCCCACTACTAACAATGTTACACACATTTAAGCCAATTAACGCACTATTAATTATTAAATAAACCTTTTTCATTTTTTTTACACCAAAAATAAGCACATCTCATGATTGTAAACTATACAATAACAACAAAACATCGCAACACCTGCAAACATGGATTGACCAGGGCTAAAGAGGAGGACTCCTGAACAGTCCACGAATAAGATAAATAAGCTATAAATAAGTAAATACTAACCATAAACATGAGAATACTAACAACAAAAAGTATTGTACGCATTTACAATAATATAACTAAAACAAACTTCAGTCATAAACTGCAAGAAGATCCAGAGGCGAGCGTTATTGCTTCATGCGCATGCGCGCGAGTGTGCCTATGTATGTGTGACTGAATCTTTCGGACCCCATATCTTAAACAGTATGCACTAAATTCGCACCGAAAAACTCGCCCTGGAATATTCGCCCCCCAGAAAAGACGCCCCCAGAATATTCGTCACTAGAAAATCCGCCCCCGGAATATCGCTCACAGAAAGTTCGCTCCTGAAAGATTTCCCACTGAGATATGCACCCCCGGAAAATTCGACCCTAGAATATTCGCCCCCAGAAAATTTGTCCCTAAATACAGCCCAGAAAGTTCACTATGAGTTGCCAAAGAGATGTCTAGACATTTCACTTCATTTTGACAAGCTTAAATATTGACGCAATTAAACTACTTCATCTACCGTTGATATTTTACTTTACATGTTTAATGACACTTTAACCTATTATTTGGGTAGTGCAAGATACTCTTTAATATATGCTATAGAAAAAGGTTAACTACTCAATTTAATTGAAGAAGTTCCCGAAAAGTTACACCTTTTATGACCATTCAAACACAGATTAATACGCATTTTCCACAAGACGTCTATTTGAACATTTGAACATTTATTAAATTATTTAATAAAAACTTAAAGGCACAATTTTTGGGATCAGTTGAATATGTGATAAATAAATCCAACTGATACTTTGATGCTGGGATGTTGAAACAATTGTAACCTTAGCATCGAATCGTGATGGTGAGAGAAATGTTATAGGTATTCGAACCTACATATCAAAGAGGGTGCCTTATGTGTGAGTGTGTGACGTATGAAAGACAAGGAGTGAGGAGTAAAATTAACTCTTCAGTTATTACTATTAACAAACATTCATGATATTTTTACTTGTTGCACTAAAATAATATAAGTGCGAAATGAGATAAATATTGCTGCACATGCGGGATTCGAGACGTAGGCGAGCGAGTTGAACGCCCAAGCAACGATATTGCATTTTCTTACAAGTTATGTTTTTCAGACGTCTGCATATAATTAAAGGAAGAATTATGAAGTTGTAAACAAGTACCGATTTATAAACATTAACTTGATATTATACACTGCACTCACGTAGTTACATCACTCTGGGGCCTTCTGTCGTCCAAAATTGCAGGTGCAGAAGTTAAGGTCCAAATGGATTTGCACGCCAAGCTTCTTTGGTTGCGCCGTTTCAGAATTTTCTTGACGGCGAATATTTCGGGTCGTTTTCGTAGGCGAATTGACCGGGGCGAATGTTTCGGGGCGATTGCATTAAAATTTCAAATGATTATGTGCAGTTTTTCCCTATTCCTAACCCCTAAAGAGATATGGGCGGTTGAAGAAAAATGTAAAAGTAAGTAAAGAGAATACTCTTAACAATTACTTCAGTCTTAAAATTATCATAAAACAAAAAACCTTTAACAACAATTTTTATTAACAAATTAACAAGAACACAACAAGCACAAAAACGGACATAAAATAACGAGGTGACAAACAAAAATGGTTACAGTTGTTCAAAATGAGATCCACTAATCTCACATATAATGCCACACGCCTTTGCAGCTCTCTTTTCCATTCGATATGTGCGAAATTGTCACGAATGTTGGTAAATGCATCAAAAATTCGTTCAATCAATTCTTCTCTTGAAGATGATTCACTCCACCCGTACATTAACGACTTAACATGGCCCGACAGATAAAAGTCTAAAGGTGTGAGATCTGGTGATCTGGACGGCCGCTGTATAGGTTCGTTTCTACCAATCTATCGTATAATTAAGGGAACATCTTCAAGCAACGCTGGTAAATCGTCTTCCAAGAATTGTTTGTACATTTCGGAGTTTAAGTGCACATTAAAAATTTGGGGTCCGATGAGACTGTCTCCGATAATCCCACACCCGTGAAGCGATGTTGAAATCCGGTAATAGTAATTTCATGGGGATTTTCACTGACCAAACGTGCTCATTGTGACTATTGTTCACCCCATCCCGAGAAAAAGTCTCATCCCAAAAGAGTGCAACAGGAATGTTATCATTATGTGTGATCATCCATTCACAAAAACGAACTCTTGGAGCAAAATCGCCGGGAAGAAGGTGCTGAACGGGTTGAAGGTGATACGGATGCATTCCATTTTCGCGAAGAATTTTCAAAATCGTGCTCCTGCTTCTACCAGTGACTGCTTTTATTCGTCTAATGCTCGTTTGGCTATCGATTTCAACTTCTCTCAGCAAACACATGTCGTGGAGACTCTCGATCATTTCTATGTGTATGAAAACTTCCTGTTTCTCGAAGGCAGTGAAACGTCCGGGCTATCGTTTTATCGGTAGGAGCACGACGATTTGGAAAACGATGTTTGTACTCTGCTCCTACTGCATAATAATTACCGTTAAACAAGCCGTACAGGAATACCATATCACTGTATTCCTCATCTGAAAATTGATAAGGAGTGGTTCAATTGTAATTAAATTAATTCTAATTATTGCAAAGCAGATGATAAGTTGTATTTATATTCAAATAATACAAATGACATGAAAAGTCAAATAGGATACATTTTCTCTGTTTATTGTGGTAATACTTGCTAGGCAACCAAAGTGGCTCTTACGATTTTTACAGTGTCGATCTCATTTTGAACAACTGTAACCATTTTGGTTTGTCACCTCGTTATTTTATGTGCGTTTTTGTGCTATGTTGTGTTCTTGTTAATTTGTTAATGAAAATTGTTATTAAAAGTTTTTTTGTTTTATGATAATTTTAAGACTTAAGCAGCTGTTAAGAGTATTCTCTTTACTTACTTTTATATTTTTCTTCAACCACCCATATCTCCTTAGGGGTTAGGAAATGGGAAAAATTGCACACAATCATTTTTGCTTAAAATTGTTCAAAGACTACGTGTACGAATTTTTCGTATTTCACCGCGGACACCCTGTATATTGAGTAAATGAGTACACACCTTCTCAGAATCTCAGAAACAATTACATATTTTCAACTATAACTGTAATCAGTGGCGGCTCGTGAGTTCTGAAAGAGGATGGACACAAGAAAAAACTTACCCATTTTGTATTCATAAAATCCATTCTCTTTTGCATTTTTGTGTTTGTGAATATATTAGGAATAACATATAAAAAGTTACCAAAAATTAAGTGTACACTAAATTATGTATGAAACAAATTAGTTGCAAAATTCTGTTTTTTATTAAATATCTCAAAAAATTAATTTTTTTTGAAAAATTAACTGTGTTAAACAGGCAATTTTACATAAAAAGAGGCTATAAAGTTATTCTTTTAAATAATAAATGCACCAGTGATCTTATTTTCAAAACAATCTTTAAGGTACAGTTTCGTATATTTGTTTTAATGAATGAAATTAAAAATTTAAATAATATGATGTGATAATTATTTTAGTATACAACATGGACCTCAAAGACCCATATATCAATTTTAGTAAAATTACTATTAAAATAGTCATTTTCTAATAAATTGTTTACAAAAATCGGTCATATTGGATTAGCCATTTTCAAGTTTTATTTTTTAACATATTCTTGTTCAGCGACCTCAAAAACCCCTACATTATTAGTTTGAGCAAAATTACTTTAAAACTCATTGAGAGATATTTCTAATTTACCTTCAAAAAACCGTGTTTATTATTTAAACAATTAAAAAACAATTAGCGCACAAATTTCTTAATATTTGGTAATAATTGGTAATGAATTCTACATTATTTGATTCTGCTTAACACTTATTCCTTGCTTGGATAACAGGAGCGTACAGGACAGATAGGTTTCTCGTATTTAAACAGAAGTAGCTATAAAATTTCTGATGTCCATTTTGCTGAAGTCAGGAAATTTCCATGTATAGATAACACGAAAATCTACCAAGTGATCTATTTATACATACCTTTAATGTACATCCAGACCACGTTCAGTAATTAATTCGGTACAGTTACCTATAAAACAAGTATAGGAATTCATATACATAAATTCGAAATCATGTAAACGAACAAGACTCTGATAGGATATATACGGTTACCAGAAGCAAATATTCAAAGACCAAGGCAAAGCACATGGAAATTCAACAGAAGAAACCAAAAAAGCTAATGAAGCAGAAGAAAGAACCAACGAATACCATTTCCAAAAACACTGGCATAAACATCTCTAAACGATAATTCAACGAAAACTAAATGAAGGTTGTCGATAAAGGCCTGAACTATACGCTAACACCGAGGTATATCCCGAAAGTAGATTTAACAACCGCAGTTGAAGAAACAGGCATGGAATTAAATCCTGCAGAAGCCGAAGAATACAGACGTAAGGTTAGAGCAGTCCTAGATTCATGTAGATGAACTAAAGCTTAGCTTTCTCAGACAGAAAGGAGGGCGGTAATTTCCCTTAAAAATGACCCATCGATCAAGATTCCCCCAGCACACGCACACGCACACTCACATGCGCACGCACACGTATAGGCACACGCATACGCAGATGCACGTGCACACACACACACACACACACACACACACACACACACGAACATGCACACGCACACGCGTTATATCGTTATTGATGGGTTCATTGTACTGTGCACGTTTTTCTTATCAAATGAGTTACCATTTGAGTTTCATAGCGTAAATACGGTGGGGTCGTAGGTTTGCTTTAAACTTCAAGCGCAATCATATTGTGAGTGATAAGCGAGGTCGTTAACGCACGATCCACGCGGAGTAAAAGTGTACAGCTGTAACATGTACAAAATAAAACTTAGTAGTGATACTAAGTGGTAAACGCAATAAATCTATAACAACCAAACCGTTAAATACAACCTTTTCCTCCCATTACGTCAATGGCGTATCCGAATAATTTTCCAAAAATAATACAAAACACTCAACAAGCCATGCAACCGCAACCAATCAGGTATAATGAAATCTTACCTCAGAAACCAGCGAATGAAATGGCTCCTCAAATATCATTTCACCAACCTCAGTATCAGTTATCGCCTATTACGTCAGCCAATACGTCACATTTGGGATATCACCCTCTACAAATTATAAGAATGTCCTCGAGCAGTGAAGATGAACCAGATAAATCACAGGTAACAAGCCAAATGCGTGGTAACAAGTACAAAACGGAAGAAAACCGCACGATTTACAAACAATAATGATAACCATAAAATCACCACAAATAACAAGTACAGCTCACTAACAGTTGAAGAAAATGATAGTAAGAACACTAATCCCACTGTAAAAGTCAACAAACCTCCCCCCGTTTACTTAAACAAGTAAGAAACTGCGTAGAGAATGAACAGTGTACCACGAAAAGCTTAGCCAATAACACTATCAGGATTAAGTGTAATTTAAGAGAAAGCTACCGAAAATTAGTTAGATATCTAAAACAAGAAAATATTATCACCACAGCTACCAACTAAAAGAGGATCGCGCCTATAGAGCAGTTATTAAAGACCTACATAACACCATCCCAACTGAAGAAATATCGAATGGATTATCACAATTAGGTCATAAAGTAAGAAACATCATATATGCTACACATAGAGCCACAAAAGAGTCTTTAACTCTCTTTTTCATTGATGCAAACAACAACAAAGAAGTATACAACATAGAAAGACTTCAACATCTATCCGTCAAGGTTGAACCACCCCGTAAAACCAAGTCTTATAGTAATAGACCCTACGTGTGTGAAGTGTGGAGATTCGCACAGTACTTGCAAGCTGTAAAAAATCTAAAGAAACTTCCACCATCCCGCTTGTGCGGCGGTGACCATCCCGCCATATATAAAGGATGCGTATATTACCACAAGTTTATCCAAGGAAAACAGACACAAAAAAAGGTAAGTCCACTCAATTAAATTACCTCCAACAATGCAAATATTAAAGCTAACTTTAATCAGAGCGGTTATTAAAATCAAAATAGAACATACAGCAGTGTAGTCAACAATAATCAACCGAGTAACATGCTAACGGCGTAGAGTACGCCGTGTTTAGAAGCATTCAGTTTTTTATTCTATTGCATAATTCTTTGGAGCTCTCTTACGAAAAGCATGTTCTACGTACACCTATTTTTCTTTGCGTATTGTGCTAGTTGTTAAAATGAGTACATTTATCATATTTCTAATGATGATTTTTACGGGGTTTTTTCAACTTACAAAGTGCTTCGTTTCTAACTGTCTCTGTTCTCTACGGCGCAGGAGACTTATTGAAACATTTAGTAGTGATAGGAGCATGAATAAGAGAAAGTTCGATAAGTAAGGTATTAAAAAAACTGATTTTGTCGTCAATATTGTGGAAATGTTGTACCGTGAATCCCGATTTCGTTGCTTTTTAAAGATATCGTTGCTATTATCAAATATAGAAGTTTGCCGTTTTTACATTCATGTACTACTTTGTTGACCTAGATTTCATGGCAAAATCGAAAATTTAGTATCTTCTTCTGTTTTCGGCTTATAGCCAAACGTCGATATTTCTACACTTTCTTCGAGGTCTTAATATTATTATACTGATGTATTTCGTCAACGGTACTTCTATACTGAGAAGTGCCGAATTCAGGGGCGTGCTTATAGTTTTTCTAGGGGGTTTTTGAGTAATAATATAAACTTACATTTTTTAAATGGGAATCATAGTTGGATTGGCAACCATAAGCTGCAGATCTTTCTTAACTTTGCAGAAATATAAATATAGACAGTCCTGAAATACATCTTCCAAAGATTTGTTTTCAACAACTATTTAGAAAACCGTTTCCCATGATCTCCGGATCTGTCAATACTGGATATCTTCCTATGGGGTTTTCTGAAAAACATAATTTTTGAAAACCGTCATAATACCGAACCGAATCTTGCAATCCAACGATTTGGGAAACATTTTTCTAATTAATTCCTCGCTGCCAGAGCATTATGGGTTGGGGTATCGTTGGAAAAAGAATGTTTGGAAGATATTTTTTAGGAATGTCTATATTTACATTTTTGAAAAGCTAAGAAAGAACTGCAGCTGATGGTTGCCAAGCCAACTATGGTTCCCATTAAAAAACATTAAGTTTACATCATTACACAGAAACCGCATCCATAGAAACATTCTAAGCACGCCACAGAATTCGGCGCTTCACAATATACGCAGTGAGCTTTTTTTGATTATTTGTATGGGGATCTCGGAAACCCATAAGAGTTACACATTTGCTTAAATGGGGAAAGATTTGATTCTTTAGAAGACTAATACAGATACGCTTTTGTTGACTTAAGAAAATGCATGGCTTACTAGATATTTGTAAAAAAGTAAAATTCTCCAAAATCGTTTCAACTCTTTAATTCGTTTATTTCTAAAGGTAGATAAAAATTGTTTATATACAATTTGTAGATAATTTTGTGTCGAATAACGTCATCGTAATGGTTTTTTAATTTTGCTTAGCATTTTGAAGTTATGAAGCAAGGTTGAATTTTTTTAAATGGAGACCCTAGTTGGCTATGACATATTTTAATAGCGCATTTTTTTCTCATTGTAATGATGTAAGGGTTGTGCCACTTATTTCAATAAATAAAAATAAAATTAAATTTTTGTAATTGGTTCATAAATATGTGCCATGAAAAACTTTCCGATGCAGATCTTATGGACCAACAAAACACATTTTACAAGCTGTGGTATGTTCAATAGGGTGATTCGAAAAAAACGTGTTTACGATTTCGAAATCGAAAAATAATGAAAAAATTCTAAATTGTCATCTTTAGTTCGCGCATGTAGCTTAAAGTGTTAATTAATTATTAATTTGTTTAAAATTTATTTTTTAAACATTTTTCTTTATCCAACAGTAATAAAATAAAAGTATGTAACGTATTTTCGATAAAAAATTAGTTTTATCCCCTTTTTATAACATCTTTAGTTCGCGCACAAGCCCTAAATTGGTTTAAAAAAGGCTAATTTGGACATTTTAACCTGTTTTAAATCAGCTCTTCGTACGGTAATTAGTTTTTTAAACTATAGGTAACTATACCTAAATATAAGACTAGAGATGTGTTTGAAGTCATTTTCAATGCTTGTATGTTTCTATACAAGTCAAAAAGAAATCAAATCATTCGCCGAGGCAGAATGTTTATGGCCTGGACGATACGTATCGGAATGGTCAGTGTATCACGGAGGTAGTGGGACCTCTCTACTATACTAAAGCCAAACAGTCAGTTCATGTTAATTTACTACTATTATTAGTCAGTAACCAAACGGATAATCAGCATTATGTATGGATCAAAAATTTTTCTCGTTTACTTAGCAACCAAATAACCCGGCGGAATGGAGCGATACATTTTTGCTATTCATGTCTATTATTTTAGAACACAGGAGCAATTAACCCGTCACCTCTCACAGGACTGCAACTTTGTGTATACAAAATTACCTGACGTAAAATAAAAAAAAGACAGAACTGGGGAGTTATATGCGGAAAATATACTTGCGTTTCGGAACTATCAAAAGCAGATGTTTCTGCCATTCGTAATATATGCAGACTTTGAAACGCTATTACTACTGGTAGATACCGCTGAACCCGATCCTGAACAACCGTTTACGATAAAGACGTGTAAACATGAGCCATACTCTTTCAGTTATTATATTAAGTGTGGTGTAAATGATTTGTGGTCCAAATTAGAACTGTATAGGGGGGTTAATCAGGCGGAGATATTTATACGACGAATAGAAAGTGATGTAAAACGGATATATAATGAACATTTCAAAACTATTGTTCCAATGTTGCCACTAACTGATGAACAAAAGGTGATATTCGAACAAAGATTAAATTGCTATGTATGCGATAAGCGTTTTGCGGGTGATCCTACAAATCCAAAAGTACGAGATCCTTGTCACCTCTCTGGGAGGTATCGTGGTGCGGCACATTCAAATTGTAATTTAAACTATCAGTTACCAACATTTATCCCAGTTTTTTTCCATTATCTCAGTGGTTATGAAGTTCACCTGTTTATCAAACAGTTAGCGAGTGAAACTGAAGAAATTAACGTAATAGTGAAAATATATAACTATTGTCGCGTCCTACAGGTATGGGATCACTTTAAGTGTAATATACTCGGTGATTATGCTGATGTATATTTAACATCAGACGTGCTTCTGTTAGCTGACGTGTTCAAAAACTTTAGGCGGCTCTGTCTGGGCGTGTATGGATTAGAACCGGCATAGTATGTTACTCTACCCGGATTAGCGTGGAATGCTATGTTGAAATGTACTAAAGTAGAGCTAGAATTATGAACTGATATGGATATGCACCACTTTTTCAAGAAATGTATTCGTGGTGGAGTGAGTACTTGTATCAAGCGCAGAAGTATTGCTAACAACGAGTTTGTTCCAAATTATGATCCTAATAGTCCTAAAGTTTTTTACAGTATTTTGATGCCACGAACTTATACGGATGGAGTATGCTTTAAATGTATGAACAATGGTGTATTTGGTAAAACAATGGAGAATGTCGGCAAAAGAAGAGTTATCAAGTTATTAACGCATTGGGAAAATAACGGTCGTCGTGTGGGTCTAGCACAGTACGTCGCAAAACCACAATTTAAAAATTTTATTCAATTCACGAACAACTTATTCGCGGTGGAATTGTCGGAACAGGTCGTTGCGTATGACAAATCCGACTATGTCGGATTTAGTATTTTGGATCTTTCGAAAATTATAATGTATCGTTTTTTACGATATCTTGCGCAGCCATTACGATAATAATGTAACGTTGCTCTATACAGACACAGATTCTTTAACTGTCGAGATAATAACTGATGATGTGTATGCCCATATGCGGAATAATGTTGATGAATATGACACATCCAACTATCAAAACGGTCTGCATGGTATTACAACGAATACATCCGTCGTCGGAAGAGTGAAAGATGAGTATGCAGTGAAAGCGATCCAATATTTTTATGGTGCTGGATTAAAATCATACTGTTTAAAGCTTGCTGACAACGAAGTCGTAAAGAAAGCTAAAGGAGTTAAGAAAGTTGCCATTCAAAAGTGTTGAGGGAGGTAGACTACAAAGCTGTTGCAGAGGCGTCTGATAAAACAGTAATGTGTAAAATGCTTGTGTTTCGACCAACGTTACATGATATATATATATATATATATATATATATATATATATATATATATATATATATATATATATATATACAGAAATGTTAAACAAAATTGCCTTTAGGTCCCAGGATGACAAACGGTATCGATTACGTGATACATGTTCAACGTTGGCGTGGGGGCATTGGAAAATTCCCGAATTGGAGATCGTCGATCCGCTTAGCGGTTTACTGGAGGTTGCTAGGGAAATGAATTTGTATGATCCAGAAGGTATATGAGAGTTTGGGTTCTGACACTTGGTAGCTTTAAATATATTATCTCCATAAGGAAACTAGTATTAATATTAGTTAACGGTAATCTGCAAACCAAGGTAACATCTCAGTGTGAGTAGTCACTGCAATACCGTTATTAATATTATGTAACAATATATACAGAATGTACAAAATATTGTGTGATATAAAGAAATAAATATAATAAACATTCACAATTTTTTATTTAAAAAAACGTAAGAGTTTATTGCATTACATATGTATCATACAGATAGTATACATTAGTCAGAGCACAGTTGCATGATGATTGAGAATGATAGAAACAAATTGGTTGCAAAACAGGAAGAGCGGGACGTTTATCAAGTTCAATAACGGACTGTGACAAACAGTTTCTAATGTAATCTGCTTTCTCTCTACCCTTGATATAGACAGAATCTGTTGGTTGAATCAATCGGTTGAGAATTCTTCGAAAGTGATGTGGCTGTGTACGCCCCTCTTCCCATTTTATATAGTGCTGATTATGCATTAACCCAAGTAGCTGAACGGCGACTCTCTGCATCTAACGTATGCCACGGGTACGGTGATTTAAAAATATAGTGAGCAATTTGTTTTCCTTTAAAAATTGCGAGTTCTTTCGGTATAAAAGCTTTTGAAACTTGTGTATCAACCATGACGGGTATTGTATTACAATTGTCGTACTGCTTGGGTTAACGCGTTGTGCGTAACTAGACGGTCATGGAGTATAACACAGTATGTGGTCTTATTGGCTGGTATTCTACATGAAGAACTACAGCTTTAGAGTGTAATGCCTCTTTTTGATTTGAGCAATCGACCACTATCAATGGTGCAGATGACGTAAATTGTGTAGGTGTGAGTAAGGTTGACCATTGCTTTGATAATATAACATTTGGAATTTAGCGAACATTTCATACAACGTAGCAAAGCAATTGTTATCATAATTAACGTTTAAATTGTCATACGGATAACGGTCCGTGTTAAGAATATTATTTAGTGCACATTTATCGAATCTGCTCATATTTTGCAGAACATTATTCTCTCGCCCAGTTTGAAATTCTATAATAATGTATCTAGGTGTTTCTATACTAGTAGATGTTTTGATTGCCCATGTATGATTATCTGTTGCTGGAACGGCGGGATATATGTGAGTTTCCCAACTTCTAAATGCTACTGGAGTATTTACATTTTTATCAATGTGCTTGGTTAACGCCAATCCCTCCGCTAATACTGGAATCATATGCGGATTTTTCTAATATATTTTATGTATGTTAACTTTTAATGCTTTCTCAGCAGTTGTAATTACTGCGTCGTTATCAGTATTACTGCGAATTAAAACCAGTTCTTGTCTAATGTTCAAAATCACCTTATTGTCTTCAGCAAAGCCAAGTAGCAGTCGCAAAGGTATATAAGCATTAAAATAGCCTTGTGCATTTGTTAGTGTGCTGTTTGAGGTAGGAAACCAACCTGTATTTTCATAACGAGCGACATCATTAGACGTCAATGATACCAATCCTTTCATTGTCGACGTTATTCGTACTTTAGTTACGGAATCTATCACTATTCCATTCATTTCATATCGAAGTTCACTGAATAAGAATGCGATACCATTATTAACAAACCACGCGGTGTTAGACACAGTATCATCCTGCTTCAACAATCTTCCCTCTACGTAGACATAGCTTTCTGATGGTAAAGTGCACATGTCCTCTTGAATGAGTATCCCGATTTCATCATTGTTTCGAAATCTCGTAGTATATGGCTGATGGGCGTGGAGTTCGAAATTTACTATTGCATTATCAACGATAACTTTTCCTTTAACGTGTAATATACTCATTGTAGTACTGTAAAATCGAGACTTTCGAAGAATGCTTTGTTCTGCGCTGTCAATGCTGTGATCGCTGAATGCTTACTGACTCTTGCGTTTCCACGCTTCGATCTTTTATAGTTCACCTTGCTCTGGTTACATGCACATGTATTATACCGCGTCACCATATTTTCTTTAAATGTAGTCCTATCGTTATGACTTCCCCGTTAAAATTGATGAGATCTCCGTCTTGGTCTACTATTTTAAGTGTTATTGTCGAAATGGTAGATGTTTTGATAGGTAAATATACGACATGTTGAGGGCATTCAATTATTTTGTATCCAGCTGGTACACTGGGGAAGAATTGATGAATTATGTGTGATCGCTCACCATTTTTAAAACTGCCACTTGTTATATTACACTCGATAATTAATGAGTTAATTTTGATAATGCTTATAGGATTATTAGGGTTATGCGCTTTTTTACCTTGGTAAACAGTCTTGTTAAATCCCAGCATAGGTCCAATCAAATTTTCTACATTGAAGTTAATGTCATGGATTGCTTTCGTATTTGCTTTCACAGTATTATTATTCGCTCTTAAAGTAATATATCTTCTTGATTCCTACACTGCCTCGTTAATATATTTATTCAAATCCCAAATTTCGTATGATCCTGGTGGTATTGTAATTCTCTCTTTTCCAAATACAAGTTTGTTATTCTTTGAAGTAACGTTTTGTATAGTATTGTTGGGGATCTTTAATTGCTCAACAAATTTTGATAGCTCAATATTACTTAAGGCGTGACGTGGTAGCTTCAGTGGGAGTTTTTTGCATACGGTTGTAAATATAAGCCAAAACCTCGTTTATGTGGTTTTATATATAAACCCTTTCCTAAGGCTGCTGTTTCCATTGCTTGATTGTGTCGTTTGGTTTCTTCTAAGGTTTTTGTCGCGGATTTTGCGTCAGTAACTGCCTTCGCCACTGCAGCAGCACCTCCACCTAAAGAACCTAAAGCTCCTAATGCTGCAAATAGGGGAATAAGAGGTATAAATCCACCACGTTTTGGCATTGGTAATATTCTGTTCTTGGGCATCATAATTGTTTCGTGTTTGAGAGCGCTTAAGGCTTGTTGTATTGTGACTTTTAAAGATAATCGAAGTTTACCACCAACACGATGTCTTGCTAAAAGGATTGCTTTGTTAAACGAAATTGCTCTGTTTCTAGAAGCACGCTTTCTTCGTCGCAATTTGCTTCCCATTCCCAATCTCCTTTTTCCTGCCCGTGGTTTGCTACCCATTCCCACTGTCCGTTTTCCTTTCATTATACCGGCTATGATTAATGCTGCAGCCCTCTCTCGAAAGGAGGCGTTTGTGGAACGAAATCTATTCCAAGCCTTTCGTTGCAAAGTTTCATCGGCTATGTGGCGCTGCCTTAGATCGTTGGATTGGGAGTATGCAATATCCTGTTCTTTACACGATATTCCTTAATACCCGCGAGCTAATCGTTGTAACCGGGTGCCTGGTCCACAGTATCTGTACCCATGTATATGCAACTCCACGGGTAATTTATTTATTAAGATATTAATTAATCCTGAACATTTTCTCTTACTATTACACCGGGAGCTATACTTCATACCAGACTGACTGACACTCCACTACTAAACTAGTCTTATGCTTATGGCGATATATATATATATATATATATATATATATATATATATATATATATATATATTAACTGCATCCAAACGCTGGTTCAGTACTACGATGGGTGACATCCGTTTCATTCCACAAGATACAGAATTACCTATCAAAAATTATGGAACGCTACTCTAAACATAGCGGTTTACTAAAAGGAGGATGTAAACGAGGCATAATCGTCGGTCCGTTCGATTGCGGAAAAACAAATGTTATGATTACCTTATTAGAACATCCAAATGGTTTACGATTCGAAAATATGTATGTACACTGAAAATCATTATACCAACCGAAATACCAATACCTGCGAAATTTAATGAACCCATAAAGGAAGTCCGGTATTTTGAATACAGTGCAAATAGTGTTGTTATATCCCCTAGTGATTCCCGTAAAAATTCAATAATGATTTTTGATGATGTAGCGTGTCATAAACAAAATGAAATAAGAGATCATTTCTGTTTTGGCAGACATCGAAATAATGATTGTTTCTATCTGTGTCAAACTTATTCTTCAATTCCAAAACAGCTTATACCTGATGATGCAAATTTACTTATTCTTTTTCAACAAGGTAACAATACTCTTAAGCATGTGTATGATGATCACGTTAATGTAGATATGTCATTTGATAGATTTAAAAACTTATGCTTCTGTTGCTGGCGTGAAAAATTCGGATTTCTTGTGATTGATAAAGAAAGTGACGTTAATGCAGGTCGTTACCGTAAAACATTTGACTGTTTCATTGAATTATAAATATTCCAGTAGTACTGTATCCATTCAGTCGTAATGTAGGAGCGCTTAGTACAAGACATTTTACGTGCTCGCAAGAGTGTGCGACAAAAATATGCTAATTTGAAAGAAGACACTGCACTTACAGAACGTGCAATGGAAGCACACTTTAAACCAATCACACAACCATTAGCACAATTGATTACTAAACAAGATGGTTCTGTATTATATGTGTTTTGTAACTGCGAAGAAATGAAACCCATATGAATTCCAATAATGCGCGAAGAGCTTAAGCGCAATAAACCTGCGCAAGAAGTGACTACGCAACATGCACAATAAACTTCTGCGCAACCACGAAAAAGTTTAATATGTATATAAGTTTTAATATACATACATATATATATATATATATATATATATATAAAAATATAATATATATATATATATATATATATATATATATATATATATATATATATATATATTGGATTACTCCGTGGCTCAGTGGCAAGGTATCAGACTAGTAAGTGAAAGGTACCAGGTTCGAATCTAAGAGTAGTCAAGTGCTTGCGAAAAAATTACATATAACATATGAATTCGACTCAAGTGCGAAAACAGTCCTCAGGACTAAGCCTGATGACGGAAGCAGTGTCCGCTTCCGAAACGTCGCGCTCAAAAAGCATAAAATGTGGAAATAGGCCGATCAACTCCACTAATAAGATGGTTCTCTCATTAAAGCTGAACCCCCTACACCAGAAGTAGGAAAAACTGAACCCATTGCACAGCTAAATGAAATTCATACGCCTAAAGCCGTGGGATTATGTAAGGCGCCACGTACTTCTTGTTCCTGACACCATACCACGACCTGTACAGGAAACTATGATTGCTGATACCACTGACGACGACGAGGAAAGTCCTACTTTACAACAAGTAAAAGCAGAACTGTTAGCTTCTGGATCGCAACCTGCCTTTGAAGAGTATCTTAATCAGTATGAAGGATTAGCGAAGTACTATGTCGAAGGTAAATTTACAGATACCGAAGACGAATATGACTTGACATATGGAGACTATGAGGGAACACCGAGATTATATGACCTACTCTTTAAAAAAGTGCCTACGGGATTCAACAAACGTGACCTACAGCAATACAATGACCTTTTCGTACAAATGCTGCTCGATGTAATTATAACCCTGATGACCAAATCAGAGGAAATAATGGTAAGAAATACACTGAGATCATTAGACCATTACTTCAACCTAGCAAACGTAATTAAGTAACATCTCTTGTTATAAACCTATTACTATACTCATTTCATTCCATTGTTACAAGGACTATCACTAAAGATAGTACAGCATGTTCATCAGTAATGCCAATAGATAAATTTGGTGGACACCTTCATCATCAAATGACAATAAATAAATTTGGTAAACATATTACTCAACATCACAGTGATCCCATGCACAGTGATGGCACGAAACCAGGTGATGTACGTTACGAAACTTATTTTACCTTGCAAGGTTTATTGCATAAGGAGATAGTAGATATTCCATTGGGTACGGATGGTAAATATTTGTTTCCTTATACAGAGTGTACAATAAAGCATTGTATGTGGTCACCTCACATTCTTCGTCTTCAAGTGGATGATCTACTAGATACGACGCTGCTGTATCTATTTAATGAAACTATTCGTAAGGAAGGTGTGATTCAACCTATAATACCAGAAGGTGTCGAATTTACGAAAGAACAATCATTCATCATAGAAATTCTACTAAAATCCAAAGCGACAAATGACTAAAGCTGATGTTTTTGAAGAACTGCACAAACCAGCAAGAAGAAATTTTCCACGGCGTTGTGTAGTACTCAAAGGGTTAAATGATCTATTTCAAACCGATTTAGTGGAAATGATCCCATATGTTCGAGTGAATAAAGGATTTCGTTACATTTTAGTGATAATAAATGCTTTCTCTAAATATGGGCATTCCCCATCAAACGCAAGAATGGTAAACTAGTCGCAGATGTAATGGATAAACTTCTGTCTGGTTTGCAAGGAACGCCTACACGTATACAAACTGATATGAGAACAGAGTTTTATAATGCAGAATTTAAAAAAGTGATGAAAAAGTTCCATATCAATCATTATAGTAGTTATACCACTTTGAAAAGTAGTATAGTAGAACGTGTAAATCGCACTCTTAAAGCAATAATGTGGAAAACATTCAGTATGCAAGGATCCTACAAGTGGTTAGCAATATTACCGCATATTGTTGCCGATTATAATTCCAGAAACCATAGAACAATAGGATACAAACCGGTAGATGTAACGGAAAATAATGTTGCAGATATTTTGAACCATTTAAAATGTCATAAAGTTCTTGATACTAAGACACCTAAATTTCGAGTGGGGGATTATGTACGCATTAGCAAATATAGAAGCATATTCTTTAAGGGTTACACACCTAATTGGAGTTACGAAGTCTTTCAAATATCGACAGTAAAACCTTCAAGCCCAATCACCTACACTGTACGCGATAGTCGTGACGAAGATATTCATGGCCAGTTCTATGAACCGGAACTTCAAAGTGTTAAACATCCTGACATTCACCTAGTTGAACGTGTAATCCGACGTCAAGGGAACAAATCTCTCGTTAAGTGGCTGGGTTTTGATAATTCTCACAATTCCTAGATTTCCAACAAAGACACTATAAAATACGTTGTGTACGCTTATTTCTATATGTTGTACTATTATTATGCAATAAATAATTTTTTTTATTTTAAATTTTTTATTTACGTATAACGCTACATACTACTAAATCATTTATCAAACACACACTAACGGTGCTGATTTTCGAGGATTGGTGAGATTATAGTATCACAGTCTTCTATTCTTTTTTTAAATCGGGCAGAATCTCTAGCTAATCGTTCCCACTCTCCTTTACGCGTCTGCCTATGCGCCAAGCTCCATGACATGCTATTATGCAGTGAACCACGTTTTTGGACTCATTAATGCACACCTTCTTCACTTGGCCAGTCGTCATCTAACGACTCATAATTTGGTAAATACCGTTTTATTTCCTGTACAAATTGCTCCAATGATATTTCATTAAAGTCTTCTATTAATCGAGTCATGCAAAAAATGCACATTACACCATTATCATGCGTTTGCAAGTATTTCTCGCAAAGACGTATTCCTCCCCCATATTTATTAACTAAATTATCTAAATAGTCATCACTAAACCTACCAATCTCATACACTTTTTCATGTTCAGTATCAAATTCTAATGATTGAAATTGACATATTAGTCTTTGCACTGCACTAACACAGTCTACAGCTTTAGGCCACGACTCTGCACTATAACACATCCACATATTGACTAACATGTATTATATATCCCTGTTCTCTATATGCTCGTTACTCCCACTTTTTGCTTTTCAGCTTTGGCAACTTCTACATCAATACTCAGTTTTTCCTTGGCAAATTCAAGAATTTCCATAAAACATACTATATTGGGATCGAATGGTGCTACTAACCTGCCTATGTCAAGCTCAGACATTTCCGCTGCTGCACTTATTATTTTATTATAAAATAATGAAAAGTGCATAATAGGTATTAGATTCAATCGATACCTTATTATCTTAAGAAGTCTCCATAGCTGTTTTATAGACTCCCATCCTAAATAGATTTCTGATTCTTCACAATCATTGATGCGAATAACTTTCTTCTTGTTAATAGTTTCATGCGATACAGTTTTGTAGGTAGCCACGGTCCTTCAGGTGTGTAGAAATAATTTATAATTATTCCCCGATTGTCCATAAGTAAATGCCATTCCTTGTTATCAAACGTCACTCCACTACTCTTAGATCCACCAAGTTTCACGACTGCTTCAAAATTGAATCGAGGTGACAGACCGACACTAACATACTTCGACTTACTTTTGTTTATGTAATAATGCACATTATTAATTAAAATATCACGACACTCACTTCAATTCATTATACTAGCAATCTTCGCCTTTTCTACCGATTGACGTAAGATGTTCTCCATTATGTATGAGTCTGGCTTCACATGCACTCCCTCTGTATTTACATCCCAGCTTCCCCTCTTTTTTTTACCTACAGGGTCAGTGACATGACCTCGATATTATTAACACATATTACTACATCGACCTTGACAGCTTCACTGTTCCAAGGCTACCTGTCAATACTGGAGGGTCCACTGCTTCAAGGTTTTCTGTCAATAATTTGGTTAAGGTTAGCTGTTCTTCCTGTTCAATACAAAACCGAGGTCACCTTCTTCTTACATGAAGTTACCTACGCCTCCACAAGGTCTTTGTTGAGCTCAAAAGGAGGGATAATACGTACACTATTATACAGTTTCCACGATATTCAGTATGTCAGCTACCCCTGTTGGATTGGAATACGCCTGATGTCTACCAACTATTATCACTACTTAATCTTAGTGCGCGACGAGTGTGTAAACTTATACCTAACTGGGCAAAATTTGAAACAAAAGAATTATTACCATCTACTACAACAACAACATGAAGATGTAAAGCGGAATTCGGCATCTGTTTGACACCTTGGGCAAGCGAATCTACGAACACGACTCGGGTAGTAATTTGAAATATTATTCTCACATAATCGCCATGTACATTTGCTACCATCTGGTTGGTGGTATGCATTTATGCCATGCATGCTACTCCACGTTGCAACCATGAAATTAACGTGTGGTTGACCACCACACCCATATACACACATATCACATGATGAATACTGGTGCTCATCATGTAGAGCACCCCTAACCACGTTATATGATGTATATGACGATCACTCGTGTTACCTGTGTGACGATGTCTGTTATGTGGACTATTAATATTTTTTGCTATGTGTTGTATGTAATAAATTATTTTATGTCATTCGATTACTTTCTTTAGCAGTTAAAACATGTGTGACGTGCCACCAAACTTTTATTGTCCTCAGTATTACAATTGTTTCGATAAACGCTTACTAACGCATTGAACATGGTCTGGAGTTCACTCGCCTTCATCACTTGCTGCGGCAGGGTTCATTTCCACATCTACAGACGACACGGTTGAATGTTTCCTGTGTGGGGTTAGAATAAACCGATGGCAGCCATCTGACAATCCGTTACAGGAGCATCTGCGATGAGCACCACACTGCACGTATGCTCAGTTACTTGCACCACGTCCACGCAGATGTAATGAAACGGAAGTGGAAAGAACCTTTTACACTTGTACTAAATCAAAATGTTTTATTCCTAAAGAGAATCATATTTCTGAATAATACAATTGTACATGTCTTTGTTTATACAAGAAATAAATATATTAATATATCGTTTTCTTTTTTTTTGGTTTCTAGAGTATGTATCAGCTAAGCGTAAAGTATGGTGAATAGATTGGATACACAGGTAGAGTTCAGTGCGTGGTCATCACAAATGGCCTTGCTATTGTACGAGATTACTGGCCTTGGTATTGTGTAAGCTTGTGGGACCTTGAGCAAGTAGAGCATACGAGTGGCCTTCCTGGTGTGTGACCTTGGTAAATAGGCCGCTGTAGTATAACCTTGGCCGTATGGGGCTTTGTGAATGTAGGTCAGACACTGAAATTGTGCGACCTTGGTTAGGTGGTAGTCTTGATAAAGTGGTAACCTTGGAAATGTGGGACCTTGGAATTGTGGTGTGTTCCAAAAGTCTCCACACTTACCTACTTACGTTATATACAGTCGTTTTATTACTGTTGGGTAAAGAAAATGTTTAAAAAATAAATTTTACACAATTTTAGAATTTATAGATTCAATTTTTTTTTTCATCCTTTAAGCTACATACTACATGCTACAAGCTACGTGACACTTTAGAAATTTTTCATTATTTTTCCCGAATTCAGGGTAACAAACTGCAACTTTTGAGTGGTAATGGGATTTCGAAATCGTAAACACGTTTTTTTCGAACTACAATCGCTATAATGAACACCTGTGGGCCGAAGCAAGTCCTCGCCGTTTATAATAAAGACGACCTCAGGTTAAGTTTTGCTTCAATTTATGGTGTGGTGTTATTTGTTCGCAGCTTGTTGGGCCATTTATTTTCAATGGGACTTTAACTGGGAGTCGATATTTACAATTTCTTAGGGAAGATTTAACAATATCCTAGATGAATTACTTTTGTAAACCCGTGCAAACATACAGTGGTATGAACACGACGGTGCCGTACCCCACTATGCAGAAATGGTCCTGCTTAATGGGCTGTACATTCCCCGGATTAGACGTTTTGTATTTGGAGTAATAAAAGATATATGTGCGATCATATTCAATCCAGCAGAAGCTACAGGAAGCTGTTATTAATGCGTTTAACAGATTACATGGACGTAAAATAAGGAACGCAGCTATCTCCGTGTTGAAAAGGTGACGCATGTGTGTCGATTATTTAAGACGTTTCGAACATCTACTGTAACTTTCTTTTGTTTTCCATGGCAAGATATGATTTTTGTTAAACCTAATAATAGAAAAACGTGTATTGTAATATTAAAATATGTCATAGCCAACTAGGGTTTCCATTAAAAAAAATCAACTTTGCTTCATAACTTCAAAATGTTAAGCAAAATTAAAAAAACCAGTACCGTGACGTTATTCGGCACAAAATTATCTACAAATTGTATGTAAACAATTTTTATCTATCCTTAGAAATAAACGAATTAAAGCCATGCAATTTCTTAAATCAACTAAACCATGTCTGAATTAGTCTTCTAAAGAAGCAAATCTTTCCCCATTCAAGCAAATGTGTAACTCTTATGGTTTCCGAGATCACCATACAAATCATGAAAAAAAAAACTCACCCTGTATAAGTACCGTTGACGAAATATATCAGTATAATAGTAGTAAGCGATGAAAAACCTTGAAAAAAGTGTATAAATATCGACGTTTTGCTATAAGTCGAAAACAAAAGAAGATACTAAATTTGCGAATTTGCCACGAAATCTAGATCAACAAAGTAGTACGTGAATCTAAAAACAGCAAACTTTTACCTTTGACAATAACAAAGATATCTTTAAAAAACAACTAAAACAACGAAATCGAAATGTTAGTTTATTGTTTTGTTCTATTTTACAATAGATAAGACCACGATAAGTAAAAACCATCTGTATTAAAGACATCTGAATCATGAATAATATTGGCGTTGGAAACAAGAATGTGATCGATTTAGTAGAAAAGTCCTTGCGATCCGCGTACGTTCGTTTATATAAGTTGCTCAAAATAGTAGGATCTTCTATCATGGTGGATGGTAAGAACCAGAGAAAATTCTTTCTCAAGACGTTGCATATTTTATATTCAAGGAAAATCTAAGTAGTCCTGGAATTGTTGAAAACTGGAAGTGGCCAATATGTCTGGCTTTCAGCAATGATCCTGTCTTTGTGTAAACTTCCAGAATTTTCATAATCCCATTGTTCCATATATGCACTCGGTATGAGGAGACAGTGAAGAAACTGTTACTAGTGGTAGAAACAATAATCATAACAATATAATGTCAACAACTTAATAGGTATCTATCTTGAAAACCAAAATTACACCAGTTCTATTTTCTACAACAGTCTGTGCTTTAATAGGTAAGCTATTAAAGCACTTAAAATGGATACTTTAATAGCTCTATTGTAAACGCGAAGTGTAAAAAATGCTATTAAACCACTAAAAGAATTCATTAAGCAAATTAACAACTAATTGGTTAAGTAACTAAAGATAGAAATAATTAAGTTCAAATTATTTAAATAAAACTGAATAAATTTGAACAATAATCTAAAGGAATAATTTATTATAACAATGAAAAATCAAGGTTATTGACTGAATTAATTAATGTTAAGGATATTACCCCATCTATCATATCCTTCTTGTATAAAAGAGAATACTGGTCAATTTTTCTATGTAAACCAAATGAATAATTTTATAAAAGGTCAAAATGGTTGTAACTGGCTTTAAAATTTGAGTTTTTTGCTTACAGAGATTGCAGTACATTAACAGTGGCTAACAATACATTTCCTTATATTTCTTATTATTCACTGGTTCAATTTTATAAATGAATTGTAATTTTAATATTCTAAATCAATATGTAATATGTTCAATTTCAGTAATAAATAAATTTTTTGTGTAAAATGTCAAAATAGCAAAGTTCTCTTTACCAAAATAATCCAGATACAGAAAATAAGTAAACCAAAATTACTACAAATTAATACAAGAATAAATTAGCAGAAGAGAATTTATTCATTTTAGATTAATAATTAATAAGCGAACCTAAATGTATGTATATCCTCAACATTTATGCCTTCAAAATTTTCAAAAATAAAATTACTGGTAAGGCACCCGAAGATATTTAGCTTTCACAACTATCCAGATAACGTTATCATAATCTAGTACGGTGTAATTTTCATCATTACCAAATAAAATATCTGGTGTGGAACACCACACGACCTTCCACCTGCAAAATGGGAATTAAAAGAAATGAAATAATTTTAGTAAAATTTTTTTAGGACAATTATGCAACATCTTTTATAAAAAGTTCATTACGAAAATAGGCAACATTGTACCCGCAAGAACAATAATCTATGTGAAACAGGCGTTTAAAACTTCATAACAGCCAGAGGTTAATAGACATCTAGATGCTAACTTACAGCGTTTTCCACTGACTGCACTAGTGCGCACTAAAACTGCCCTGATCCAGGGTAGCGCATTCCACTGTCTTTTTCGGTGAACAACGTACGAGCGCAGTGCGTTCCACTGGCATTTCGTTACTGCACTGAAAGTGCTCCCAGTGCAAGTTTTTAGAACTGTGGTTAGTAGTCAGTGCAAAAGAGCAATTCTAACCTATACATTTGTTGTCTTGTCATTTAAACGTGCCCAGTTGTATAATTTTAAGACATTTTTTCCTTTAGTAATGGAATCCATAGATACTTCGGAAAGCAGCTAAATAATACAATTCATAGAAAAAAACAAAACATACCTAAAATAATGAATTATTTAGGTGTAGTGTCGGAATATTCTGATGAACAGGTATTCTAGCATAAACAATCCTAATGTATGCTACTTGATAACAATAATTATTATTTATAGTTCAAATCACATTTTCGAGTTTCAAGGGAAACTGCTAAATACTTAACGAATGCGTTTAAACACTCTCAATTTTTTCCTCGTGAGAACCATGGCGGAAGTAAAGTTGTTTCTGTAGAAAATCAATTACTAAGTTTTTTATGGTAATGTAAAAACTGTATAATGTACAAACATTTATGGTATTTACGATTATTTTTATAGGTTTACCGGAAATAAATGTTCCATAAGAGATGTTGCTGACCGTTTTGGACTCGGATAAGTGACATTTCATAGGCAGTGTGAACGGATTATAAATTTTTTAGTTCATTTAGCACCAGAAGTGATAATATTCCCTAGAACAGCAGAAGAAAAACGCTTAATAGCTGAAGAATTGGAAAAAGTAAGAAATGTAATACAATAATTTATGAGAAAAATGTGATTAATGTTATGCATAGGTTTCCGGATTCCCTGACGTTCTAGGATGTGTTGATGGAACATCTATTACCATTCGAATTCCAGCAAATAAGATTAAATTATTATAAGTATAACGAATACTTAAACATATATAATTATTAAATTAATCTGTTAATCGGCATGATATACCTTCTGTCACGCTTCAAAGAATATGTGATGCCAAGCGACGTTTTTTGGATGTCTTTACAGGGCCACCTGGTAAAATCCATGATTCAAGGGTTTTCAATTTGTCTCCTATTTCCAAAGAAATTCCCACTGTTTATAAGAAGAAATATCATCTCTTAGGTGACAGTGCCTATTCAATTAGGGAGTACCTATTAACCCCCTACCGGGATTATGGGAATTTAACAAATGAGAAAACTTTATTTAATAAAAAGTTTTGCAGTACAAGGGTGTTAATTGAAAATACATTTGGACTATTAAAAGGACGATTTCGACAATTAAGTTGTTTAGACTTTCATTCTGTTGATAAAATAACAAAATTTATTATGGCCTGCTGCGTTTTACATAATTTCTGTATAAACCGTGTTGATTTCATAAATGAAGAACACGATATTACTTATAATAAAAATAATCGTAGATGAAGTACTGGCCAACGAAACGTTAGCTGAAGTTACATTGCGTCAAGTTGGTGAAATAAAAAGAGATCTTTTTTGTAATCAGTTTAACAATATAGGAGTATAATCTATGTTATGAAGACCTGCATTGTTGTAATGTTCCACATATTTTATAAACAATATATAATTTATAGAAAATTAGTATCGATTTAATATAGACATAAAGAACTATTGTGAAAAAAGATTATGCTGTAAGCAAACCAAACCCATTTATATTTAATTGTAATTGTAGTTATCAGTTGATGAATAAAGACAATTACTAACTACCATTATAAAATAATTTTTCATTTATTATTGCCTACTTAGATACATAATAATAGATAAAAATATTTCTATTTATCTTTAATTACATCAACTAAAGCTTTAAGAAGATTCATTTTTTCTTGATGACGACGTTCTCTGGATTCTTTCCGTTTATCATGAAGTGTTACTAGAGTAGAAATACTTTCAGATCAACACAATGAGTCATGAAAAGCTGCGCGAAAATCAGCTGGTTTGCCAGTGGCGTTGCACGAAAATTTCATAAATGGGTTATGGGGTTAAACAGAAATGTTACAAAATGAAGTTAAACCAAGCGATAATTTATATAAGACTATGCTTTGTGAAACTTAGCAATTATAGCTTAGTTGACACGATTACAAATAGGCGCAGTTTTGTTTTGGAGCTCCTTGAATACTTGTCATCAACAATGTCTGCTGAATAACTTTATTTACAGAATAACAAAATGATCTATACAAAAGTACAATCTTATAATTTATCCTAAACTGCTGTAAAATGATACATGTACCCGCCAAGAATGAAAGAAAACCTTAATATCCGGCTCTTTGAGGGACAGTTTAATAATATGTCGAATGTGTTGAAACTTAATAAACTAAATATACTATTTGAAACGTCCCCAAAAAGCATATTGTATTTTAGAAAACTATGTAAACGAATTCCCATTAATTAAAACGTAGATGTGTATAACAAAAGCTTTCAAATTAATAACACAAGTAGTAAAGGAACAAGGAGTAACCGCACCAGATTCTTATTAGTTTGAATGCGATTACTTATTACTTTGGTTTAGGAGTAAATTATTTTAAAATTTTTTTAAAATTTATTTATTCACAAACAGAATATAGAATGAACACGTAAATATTTACAGAAATATAAAACGCTAACTCACAAAAATGAATTGCGAATTATAATTAAATCTTTCACTAAAATTATGCCACAAAACAACTTATGGCAAAAATCTAATCATAGGAAATTACAATTGCTAAAGTTTATTTTTAGTATACCTAATGTAAAATTCTGGTAAATAGGTTATCATAAATACATACAAAAACAATTAAGAAATGATAGATTTTGTTTTAGGGTTTAAACAATTGAATCAACACACTTCATTTTGGTTGAAACTACACATTCACCTTAGTTTTATAAAATTCACAAAACATTAAATAGAACACGATATAAGGTGTGTTTCATTGTGGGAACTGAACAAGTTGCAAAGTACCTATAATGTGTGTAAATTGTAAATATTCCCTAAAAAATTATTTTATTCTGTGCTCGGTCCTGCTTGTTGTAAGTCAGAGTCAGGCAATATGGTCAGGCAAACATGTGTTCTTTGTACTTGTATTCTTCAACTACTTTATCAACATGTGTACATATGTTTGCCCAATCTTCAGGAGTTATCGTGGCAAATTTTTCTTCAGCTAATTTTATTACATCCTTTGATTTAAAGGTAGTATTTCTAGATGCAACGTACTGCTTCACTGCAGCCCATATTTTCTCAATTGAGTTTAGTTCTGGATGATACGGAGGAAGTCTAAGCACTATATGGTCATGTTTTGCTAATTCAGTATCTAAAATATACTGTTTGCACTTTGACTTATGCTCCTTGATTATTGCATACAACACAGGTTTTGTTGAAAAAGGATCATGCATAATTGAATGTTGACGAAGCCACATAATCATATCGTCCTTTCTGGTCATGGATGTTGGATCTTTATTTATTACCATATTGTGATATGATGTATTATCGATGACAAGTGCAGCTCGCTTTGGTATATTCGGCAACAGCTGCTTCTGTACCCACTGCATAAAATTTGTATGGTTCATATCGTTGTGGTAATCTCCTGATGTACTTTCTATAATTAATAAGATTTCGTTTTAGACTACAATTATGATAATGATCTCGTACCTGATTTGAACATAAGTAGTGCATTATTAACAAAACCTTCAGATCCACCAGCATGTACCATGATAATACCTTTGCCAATAGGTTTTATATATATATATATATATATATATATATATATATATATATATATATATATATATATATATATATATAATATGAGTGAATGTCACAAATAGTTATATGACTTACCGAAAACCCAATTTTTTAATAATCTTTCCCAAAGTCGAAAGTCCACGATTAAAATCAATATCCCTTTGCAGAATTTTATTGTGGATACCTGTTAATTTTCTTTTTTTCTTTTCAATAATGTAAAAATTATGTATAATGGATTTTATCTGCTCCAATTCCCCCTGATACAAATTACTTTTAGGGTTTGGTCTGTTTTTATTTTTTCTAGGTGTGAAGAAAACTTTGTTGCTTTGCCTTGGGAAATTTCCTTCATATCTGATATAACGTTACGATAAGTGAATTCACCTATGTTCGTAGCAGCTAAAATTCTCTCCTTAAAGTTTGACAAAGGGATTGTCACTCCCTCCTTGGCTTCTTTTGTCATGAATTCTATGACGTTTGCAACAATTTCTCGAGCTTGACTATGCAGAATCTTTCCACGAACGCCGATCTGTTTCGATTTATATGCCATTGTTTGGTGACTATAAAAAGACAAAAAACATACTTGTAAATTACGCTTAAAGCACAGATATTGCAAACTTACCAAAATTCACACGAAGAGTCAAAAGAGCTCTGAAAAGAACTGTTTATTAAAATAAAATGTAAAAGTCAGAAATATAACCTATAACTTAAGCATGCACCAAAATGTAAATAAACTACTTAAAATTTCTACGCCTATGAATTGCGTACGCGACGGCAAATTGTCGAATTGTGACCAATATTGGTTTGTGCACACTGTGTTGTTCTGAAAGTATTTCAACTCTACTACATCTTTCAATGTATTTTTACTTTTCTTCATCGGAGCTTTAGTACTTTTTGTTGTAACATTGGTTACACCACGCAGTACCTCTGGTTCCAAACTATCGTCTATAGCAGCTATTTTATCTAATTCGGTCTCATATTCTATATCGTTTCTAACTTCTCCTGTCCTTTTATTCATATTAATCGCTTTCTTCTTTCGCTTCATAACTGTTTTGAATCTATTTTCAACTTGGGCAGGAGATTTTATTAGATTAAAATGGGCCTTTAAGTTATTCGCAATTTCTTGCCACATTTGTCGCTTATTTTTAAATTTTTTAAGCGGTCCAATTAAACGTAAATATGTTTCATATTTATGTAATAAAAATAGAGTTTGCGCTGGTGACCACTCCTTACTTGCAAAAGGAAATACTGTACATACATTTCAATAATTACTCCGTTACTAATGTGACCTACCTTCGTTGGCCTCGTGATAGGAATTTGTTTGTTCGACGTTTTGTATTTCCTCCTCTTGGTGTTGTTCATTTTCTGCTGTTTCCAATATTATTGTTGATTTGTAAAACAAAAACGTAATTATGTATTTTTTATAACTTATTAGGTAGTTCCTTGTGAAGTCATGTAAAAGTCATACCCATTTTTCTCCATACGAATCAAAGAATTCCCCTTGAATTGTAATCTGGTCAGTAGCAATTAATTGGCTTATAGATTGAAGAGCAAAATTATCGTCCCCTACTACAAAACGAAGTTAACACAATATAATACAACAGTTTCAAGTATACCTACTTTGCAATCTGTATCGCAGCTCCGGTTCTGTATCTTCATGAAAGGTTATTTGGTTATAACCATTGGCAACCAAATTTATTTCATGTGCCACAAAGTCGTTCCTACACATGATTTAGCAAATTAATAAACATAAAATTCCGTGAAAATAATTCTTGAGGTTAGAAGTTATATTTTACAAATGAGTATTCCACTGCCCACAGAAATTGTACTGGAACTGAATTTGAGCGGTTCCGGTGCAGAGCAACTCGCATGCGTTCAGTGTTGGTGCGAACTGAGTGCGTTCTAAAGAACAGCTCAGTGGAAAACGCTATTAAATTAAAATAATGCAACCTCTTTTTTGTACGTCATAACGAAAACAAGCAACATGACAAAAAGAAAAACGATAATCTATGTCAGAATGACTTTTTAAAACTTCATGTCAAATAGAGATTAATAGACACAAATACATGTTAATGAAAAAAAAAAATTCCAAAGCCGCCCGCTTTTTTTAAAATATCGTTAATACAACTTCAGCATTTTCACTCATATTTATTTAATTTTTACATCTATTTCGCTTTACATTAAAAGCTTTATAAAGAACATTTATGTAAAATTAAATTTTCATTAAAAAATATGTTCTTAATCGTTATTGAGATAATGAAAAAATTTAAACCAACACTTAAATTCTACCATAGGAATTTTTTTGCCGCTAAATTACGCGTCATATCAAAAAATTGCACAGAACATAATTAATCAATCCGTTTAAGGTTTATACCTAGGTATTTTTATATGTTTGCAATATGCAGCTGTTTTAGAAATATTTGATAAAAACCAAAAAACTGCCCTAATAAACGCCCCTTCTCCGCCGCTGAATTTCTCCCAAAATCTAATCAGCTCCAAACCAAATGAAAACAAGCTTAAATACAAAATTTTAAATACGTAGGTATTTTCGTTTTGGAGTTATCTTGGATACTAACATACATCCACACATAACAGACATCCAAACATGATGGCCGATCTTGGCGAAACTTTTCCAAAAGTTGTAAAATGAGCTAATAAGTCGATTTAACGATAGCGAAAAAAAATCGATTGCATAACCGTCTATACCTAGATATGTATATGTAGGTTGGAAGGCAAAAATTAAGTAATTCTTAACCGGTGTTATTAAAAAAAAATTCACCCATGGAAACAACCCCAGATCCTAAAAATTACGAGTGAATATATAATTTAGTCGCCAGATAAAAGGAGATTCAAATTGGACTTTAGCATTTGTTTTTTGAGCAAAACACAACATATTGGAAAAATCCGAATTTTATTGTTATTAGTGTAATGTGCAGACCAAATGCCCTCCATGACTCCATTGACATGATACCATTCTTTTAGCGAAGTTTTCCGTAATCGTTTCCAATAAATGCGTTTCGATAGCAGCAATTGCACGTCTGCTGTTCTCCTTTAGTTCTGGAATCGTAGCAGGTTTGTTGGCATATGCTCTTTCCGAAAAATAGCCCAAAGGAAAACAGTCTAGTGGGGTTAGATCGGAAGACCTCGCTGCTCAATTGATGTCGTCCTTCTGAGAGATGACATGACCAGGAAATTTGGTTTGAAATAAATTGAGTATTACACGTGCTGTGTGACATGTCGCTCCAAATTGTTGAAACCACATGTCATTTAAGTTCAAATCGTTGATTTCATTAAAAAAAAAGTTATTCAGCGTCTCCCGATAGCCTACATCATTGACAGTAACACTGTTACCAGCTTCTTCCTCAAAAAGTACGGGCCGATGATTCTTCCAGCGTCAGTTGAATTTTATACGCCTTTAACTGCAGGTCTTTTTTTAAAATTCGTTGAGTAGTACCGTATGAAGGATTCAACTACTGTGAACAGTGACGGATTGACGTGCTTGGCTCTTCTTGCACACTATCACGTATACGAACAATATTTTCCCTGAATGGCCTCTGCGTTTATAGTGAACTCTTAATGTATCAATAAGCAAACCACTCGTTTCAAATTGTTCCAGTAGATCACGCTCACTTGGAACACGATATTATGCATTGCTACACAGTATAAAGTGCCATGATTAATTTGTCATGTGTTTAGATACCAACTGTAAAAATGCAAACTTCCAACATTCACAGAACAAAAATGGTGCAAAATTAAAATCCTACAGTCCTATTTGGATCAACTTTTATTTGCGTAGTATTGACATTTATTATTTACTTACATCACTATTTTGCGAAAAAAAAAACTAGAATTAATATATGTTCCGCTTATTTTGTGAAAATGAATCCTGAATATTTGCCTCCGGGTGTGGCTGAGATGGCAGAAGAATAACTTTGAAAAACTTCCGACAACATGTCGGAAGTTTTATTCACAGTAAGTGTTATTGCTATACTTTGCCGATTTGGTAAAAACGATGAACAACATTCCATTTTAAAGGCTACTTTGAATTTAAAGAATGGTACAGAAGTAGAACAATTTTCGAAACTAAGAGTATCCTTAATAAGATTAGGTAAGGGATACGTTCCAAAGAGGTTTTAAGGAATGTACAAGCAGATTGTTTTTTAAACGATGCCGCAGACCGCAAACACGTAATGATGCAAATAAATGCACAACTTGAATAAAAAGCTATGCTTATAAAAATCTAACGAATCGTCGATTTGGGTGGTTGGGTGCAATTAAAAATGGAAAATAATGAGGATATTAAAAGTATATACCGGGTATCCAAAGCGTTACGCGACGGAAGATTCTGGCTTCGCTGTTGATTTTTCGTTAAAATCATTTATACAACAGTTATATGGTTCCAATACGTGCACAACTTAAAAATATTTTAGCACCTACAGGGTGATTCGTAAAAGTAGGGGGGGATATAAACTTTTTTATTTTAAATGGAACACCCTGTAAATCATTATATTTTTGGATAACCTAATGAATAAGCTTTTCAACGATGTATACATTTGTACGTATAGAATGCAACGTTGCCAAGTTATTTAACAAAAATGTATTTTTTTCCTGAATGTAAGGTTAGCAATAAAAATTAATATGGTTCCAACAAAATGACGCTCCTGCACATTCGGCTAGTGATGTGACGGAGTTTTTAAATCAGAAATTTCCTAATCGTTGGATAGGTCGTTATGGGCCTATCAGGTGGCCAGCTAGATCATCCGATCATGCACTATTTTTTATGGGGCTCCATCAAAAATGAAGTTTATAGAACATCGCAGACTACTGAAGAAAATACGAGGGAAAGAATTCAACAAGCGTTTCGTAATGTAACCCAACAAATGTGGCATAATTTACAACGTTCCTACAGACAACGATTGAATCAGTGCGTTGATAATTGAGAATAGAGGAGACTTGTTTGAACCATATTTATTATTTTTTTAAGTGGATATTTGCATATGTTTGACTTACCTACTTCTTGTTTTTGTTAATTGTCTGTTTATTATTTCAATATTACATTGTTTAGTTTATTGTTAAAAATATTTAATAAAATAAATTATTACTTTTACTAATCCGGTATTGTGACTTGAAATCATGGCACTCTATTAAATCGTTACGTTATAAAATGATTATAGAAAAATTAAAAGAATGGAAATATTTTAAAAACTATAAATTTTAGCGGTATCAATGAATTTAGATAAAAGTTAGGTCATTAAGAGTACTATTCGCCCATATCAAAATGTACAGCGTGTTCCATTTGAAATAAGTTACACTCGGGAAAAAAATACATTTTTGTTAAATAACTTCGCAACGTTGCATTTTATATGTACAAATGTATACATCGTTGAAAAGCTTATTCATTAGGCTATTCAAAAATCTGATGATATACAGAGTGTTCCATTTAAAATAAAAAAGTTGATACCTCCCTACCTTTACGAATCACCCTGTAGGTGCTAAAATATTTTTAAGTTGTGCACCTATTGGAACCATATAACTTTTGTATAACTGATTTTAATTAAAAATTAACAGCGAAGCCACAATCTTCCTTAGCGTGACGCTTTGGACACCCGGTATACTAGAAAAGATTCCGCATACCAAAACTAAAAAATCGAGAACGTTTGAGCAAACATGTTATTGCATTAATGGGTCCTGCTGAACGCAAAAATCAAGATAAATGTAGGTTAACCACTTCTGAGATTTACAACCATTTACTGCTTGTTTCCGTCCCCGGTTTATACTAGCATATGTTGTCACAAAAAAGTAAATTTCGAAACAAACATAGGCATCAAACACGGTTCAACAAATAATTCTGTGACTGTATGTATAACGGTACTTGGAGTGAATTAAGAATATTTTTTAAATGCTCACGTAAGTAAAGTTACAAGAAATAAAAACTTTCAACCGTTCAAGAAGGCCTCATCTTTTTGTCACGATCCCGCACAGAAGTAAATACGTGTAGGGTTTAATGATTTGTGAGGTATCTTGGTTATTATTGAAAATAGAGAATTGCGCTTTTTGTGAAACTTGACTACTTTTTCGTGAAAAAGTGGAGCAATCAAATTTTCCAAGGTCTATGAAGATACAGGGTGAAGCAATGTACTTTACTGCAGTAATAATAATTCTACAGCATTCCATAATACCGCGTAATCTGCAAGTCTATATCCTTTCTTTCGTATCTCAACATTGTGTTGCGCTCCTTCGGCAAGGTGGGTGGGTGGGTGGGTGGGTGGGTGGTTGGGCGGGTGCGTGGGTGGGTGCGCGGGTGCGTGCGTGCATGCATGCATGCGGGCGTGCGCGCTTGCGCGCTTGCTCTTTTGCTCGTTTGCTCGTTTGCGCGTTTGCGCGATAGCGCGTTTGCGCGTTTGCGCATTTGCGTGTTTGCGCGTTTGCGCGTTTGCGTGTTTGCGCGTGGGTTGGTGGGCGGGTGGGTGGGTGCTTGCTTGCTTGCTTGCTTGCGTGCGTGCGGGCGTACGTGCGTGCGTGCGTGCGTGCGTGCGTAGGTGTGTGTCTGTGTGTCCGTGTCTGTGTGTCTGTATCTGTGTCTGTGTCTGCGTGTCTGTGTCTGTGTGTCTGTGTCTGCGCCTGTGTCTGTGTCTGTGTCTCAGTCTGTGTATGTGTCTGTGCCTGTGTCTGTGTCTGTGTCTGTGTCTGTGTCTGTGTCTGTGTCTGTGTCTGTGTCTGTGTCTGTGTCTGTGTCTGTGTATGTGTCTGTGTCTGTGTCTGTGTCTGTGTCTGTGTCTGTGTCTGTGTCTGTGTCGTGTCCGTGTCTGTGTCTGTGTCTGTGTCTGTGTCTGTGTCCTGTGTCGTCGTGTCTGTGTCTGTGTCGTGTCGTTGTCTGTGTCTGTGTCTGTGTCCTGTGCTCGTGTCCTGTGTCTGTGTCTGTGTCGTGTCGTGTGTGTCCTGTTGTCGTGTCCTGTCGTGTCTGTGTCGGTGTGTCCTGCGTCTGCGTCGTGTCGTGTCCGTGTCGTGTCGTCGTCGTGTCTGTGTCCGTGTCGTGTCTGTCGTGTCTGTGTCTGTCTGTCGTCTGTGTCTGTGTCTGCGTCTGCGTCGTGTCCGTGTCTGCGTCTGTCCGTCTGTGTCTGTGTCTGTGTCTGCTGTCTGTGTCTGGTCTGCGTCTGTGTCTGTGTCTGCGTCTGGTCTGCTGTCTGTCTGTCGTGTCTGTGTCTGTCGTCGTGTCTGTCTGTGTCGTTCTGTGTCTCGTGTCTGTGTCGTGTCTGTGTCGTGTCGTGTCCGTGTCTGTGTCCTGTGTCTGTGTCTGTGTCTGTGTCTGTGTCTGTGTCTCGTGTCTGTGTCTCGTGTCTGTGTCTGTGTCTGTGTTCTGTGTCTGTGTCGTGTCTGTCTGTGTCTGTGTCTGTGTCTGTGTCTGTGTCTGCGTCGTCTGTGTCTGTGTCCGTGTCTGCGTCCTGTCGTGTCTGTGTCCGTGTCGTGTCGTGTCTGTGTCGTGTCTGTCGTCTGTGTCCTGTGTCCGTGTCGTGTCCGTGTCGTGTCTGTGTCGTGTCTGTGTCTGTGTCGTGTCTGTGTCTGTGTCTGTGTCCTGTGTCTGTGTCTGTGTCGTGCTGTGTCTGGTCGTGTTCGTGCCGTGTCGTGTCTGTGTCGTGTCCGTCTGTGTCTGGTCTGTCGTCGTGTCGTGTACGTGTCTGTGCTGTCGTGTCTGTGTCGTTCGTGCCTGTGTCTGTGTCTGTCGTCGTGTCTGTGTCTGTGTCCGTGTCTGTGTGTCTATGTCTGTGTGGTCTGTGTCTGCTGTTCTGTCTGTTCTGTGTCTGTGTCTGTGTCTGCTGTCTGTGTCGTGTCGTGTCTGTCTGTGTCGTGTCTGTGTCCGTGTCCGTGTCGTGTCGTGTCCGTGTCCGTGTCCGTGTCTGTGTCCGTGTCGTGTCTGTGTCGTGTCTGTGTCTGTCGTCGTGCTGTGTCTGTGTCGTGTCGTGTCCGTGTCTTCGTGTCTGTGTCGTGTCTGGTCTGTGTCCTGTGTCTTGCGTGTTCGTGTCGTCTGTCGTCCTGTGTCTCGTGTCTGTGTCGTGTCTGTCCGTCGTCTGTGTCCGTGTCTGTGTCTGTGTCCGTGTCTGTGTCTGTGTCTGTGTCTGTGTGCTGTGTCTTGTGTCTGTGTCTGTGTCTGTGTCTGTGTCTGTGTCTGTGTCGTGTCTGTGTCTGTGTCGTGTCTGTCGTCTGTGTCGTGTCGTGTCTGTGTCGTCGTGTCTGTGCTCTGTGTCGTGTATGTGTCTGTGCCTGTGCCTGTGTCTGTGTCTGTCTGTGTCTGTGTCTGTGTCTGTGTCTGTGTCTGTGTCTGTGTCTGTGTCTGTGTGTGTCTGTGTCTGTATCTGTGTCTGTGCCTGTGTCTGAGTTTGTCTGTGTCTGTGTCTGAGTCTGTGTCTGAGTCTGTGTCTGTGTCTGTGTCTGTGTCTGTGTCTGTGTCTGTGTCTGTGTCTGTGTCTGTGTCTGTGTCTGTGTCTGTGTCTGCGTCTGCGTCTGCGTCTACGTCTGCGTCCGCGTCCGCGTCCGCGTCCGCGTGGGTGCGTTCGTACGTGCGTGCGTGTGTATACATGAATCTGTGCGCCCCTGAGTCCGTGCAGCCGTATGCCAGTGCGTTCGTATGTCCGTGCATCTGTGTGCGTACGTTGCTGTACGTGCACTTGTGCGCGCGTGCGTTTGTGTGCGCTTGAAAAGCGATTGCAATCAAATTTCACAAATCGTATTTATTACCTAATTTTTTCGGTCGCGATAACTTCAAAAATTTAAAAGCAATTGTGTTTAAACTTGGCACACATATTTAAGACCTATGTATTGTAGGTATTTTGTACATAAGTTTGTCGGCAGGATTGGCCTGTATTGTAAAGGGTTTTAATTCAAATGGAAAGAGTAATTTAGTTTTAAGTTACGTTTAATTGTAATAAGTAGAACCCCGGCACCTTGGCCGCCATGTTGGATTTAGACGTCACAAGACCGCCCACGTGGGAGACCGTGCTTTCCACCGCTATGGTTTCTTTTAGGAGGCCTTTTTCAACCCCTTGATTTTCATCCTAACTTGGTTGTATTAAGAGCCTTTTTGACAGTCATGCCCTTTTTGTACTTGCTCACGTGAGGGGCCAATTTAGGCCTTGGTCTTGAATTTGGGGTTGGAGCAGGATGTTGGCTTCCTTTCGGGGGCCTTTTCCAACCCTTGGGCGGAGTTTAACCCCAATTAAGGTCCTTTTGTCGGACATTACCGACCTTTCTTATCGCGCGTACTTGAGAGAGCGTATTTAGGCCTTGAGTTTGGGTTTGGTCTTGGAGTTGGTTTTTGGGGTTGGACTTGGAGCTGGTCTTGGGGTTGGGGGTAGGGCTGAAGGCTAGGGGTGACAACTATTTTTGGTAATTATCTCGTAGACCATTTTGTTTTCTTGACCCTGTACCCTGATTGGAGCAGCTAAGTCTGAATTGTGATTGGTGGGGAATTTGAATTTGTATTCTAATAAGGGTTCTTAAAGCTAACTTAAGAAATCTGTAGATCTTCAAAACTTGTTCTCGGGCGTTCGCCCCCTGTCGCGGCCACTGGTTGGAAATGGTATGGGGCCCTAACCTTATATATAAGTGCAGAAACTAGCTCTTGGGCCTTGGCCTCTATCGTGGTCCCCTTGGTGCAATTGTATGTGGGTTCTAACCTAATTTACAGTTGTAGGCCTTAGCCCACCGTCATAAAAAAATTGTATTGTAATGAGGTGGCACTAGCCTTATAAGACAGTACTTGTATCAGGGTCTGGGCCCCGGCCCTCTTTGAGTAAAAATTTATTTTTAGCGCCATCTATTGGCGTATAGACTAATGAACATTTTCTGTAATAGAAGTTGATCATGCGCACCTCTCTCTTTCTCTCTCTCGTTTATCCGTTTCTCTCTCCCTCTCTCTCTTTCGGCTCTTTCTCACACAAACAAATCAATTAATTAATTAATCTATCAATCTCAAAGCAATCATGCTCGATCAAATCAACCAGATCAATCTCAATAAATCAACCAAAATCAATAAATCATGTCTTACAGTTTGCAGAAACCAGCTTACAGTTCAAAACTGAATACATTAAAGTCTAAATTAAATATGACGTGAAATAATAAATAATTTCTACCCTAATGCAATGATGTTTTTTTATAGAGGCAGATTCTCTTTCTAAACAGTCACCTCCTATACATTCGGAGAATTATGTCTGATTTATTTGCATGTTAAATTACATACACACAAAATTGTTTCATAGAAACGTGTTCATTAGCAGTCATAAAAACCTCATTAAAAGGGCCGGAAAGTAATAATTACTTATATATAACAGTTAAATTAAATTAACATGTTTTTAAGAATATCAAATTGATATAATGAAAATAAAAGGCAAAAGGTTTTAATGGTTTATTATTATATGCGAATTAACAATAACTACAAGTTTAAAATCCACGAATACCAGCTATTGTAGGTCTGATTTTATGACGTCATCCTATAAGATTTTTAAAAATCTTTATCGGCATTTTTTTTAGCAATAGCAAGTAAAACATATATATTAAAAAATAATACGCATACCTTCAGATCTGCTTTTTCCTTCAACTAATAATAACCATATGTTGAACTGAAATATTTTTATACAGCTCACTAAACACGTTTTCTACTTATCAATGGCTGGATATAAACTGGCTATTGCTTTCCCTTCTTAACTAATTTAGAAAGTAATACACAAAACCTGATTACTGCAACTCGTGTTTAGCATTTATATTGTACCTATAAATTTACATTCAAAATAAAAAAACGACGATAAAATGCTTTAAAAAAAATATTTTCACTTTGATTGTGCAAAAGCCAGCCTTCATTAGTTTTTTTTATATTGTGTACAAACAAAAATAGCACCTAAGTGTTATAAATGAATAACAGTCTTCAAATTGTGTTTTTATATTGTATATGTACATACAAATTGTTTTAAATAACGAGTACCTAATTAAGTAAGCAATCAATTAACATTTTCTAGTTTTACAATGTGAGTTTTGTAATAGGATTAATTATAAAGAGGTTGCAAAATTATTCTGTTATAAAACTTGTATTCAAGCACAAAGACATGTAAGGATAATGACAAGTGTTTTATAATAAAAGATTTTATTTAATTAATTTAACCAGTTAACATGTGCCAAGATTATTTTTATCTTATAGAAGCGGTCGGCCTTGGATTTTTTTTAAGTTAACATGTATCATATACGTAAAATTTCGCGACGCGAGGATTTCGACGAAGGTTGTTTCGGCGATCCCACTCCAACCCTCCCCGAGCATAACCGAGATTGTAAGACAGGTGTAGGGTGTCGCAACTTGTTTTCGGGTCTTTGCCCCTTGTCGTGATCTCAACTTGTTCATAGGCCTAATGATAACTTGTAAGACAGGTGTAGGGCTGCGCATCTTGCTCTCGGGGCTTTGTCCCTTGTCGTGGCCACAATGGCGGAAAATTTGAATTTGTATTTGTATCTAAGACTCTGCAAGTTATGGCTGGAAATATGAATCTGAATTATAATAAGGGGTATAATGCTAACTTGTAAGACAGATGTAGGACTTACTTTCACGCCCTCGCCTCTCGACCAAAAATTTGAATTTGTCTGTAACGCCATCTATGAGGGGAAATCTGAACTTGTATTATAATAATAAGGAGGCCTAATGCTAACTTATAAGACAGACGTAGGGCTTGGCAACCTACTTACTCTCGGGTCATAGCCCCTGGCCCCTTGGCGGGATACTTGAATTTTGAGTTGTATTGAAGTGTTTACATTCTGATTACTTATTGCGAGAAATTTGAACTTGTATTCTAATAAGGGACCTATTGATAGCTTATAAGACAAAACCTGTGTTAGGGCCTGCGCCCTCCTGTCGCCGTGCTTGTTGGAAAATTTGAATTTGTATCATCATCTAGTTGTGTATGGCCTAATGAATATCTTCTGTAATAAGGGTGGCACCATCTAGCGTTATATTTCAAGGACTAATCAGGGTTTTGTTTGTGGCACCATCTAGTGGTATATTTTTAAACTAGCGAATGTTTTCTGAGCAAGTACAAAAAGGGTATGGCTGTCAAGAAGGCTCTTAATACAACCAAATTAGGGTGAAATTCAAGGGGTTGAAAAAGGTCTCCGAAAAGAAACCATAGGGGTGGAAAATACGATCTCCCACGTGGGCGGTCTTGTGACGTCAAAATCCAAGATGGCGGCCAAGGTGCCCGGGTTCTACTGTAATACATTTGTTCATCGACTCTTCGGGTTCAAACTAATACGCAAGACTAAACTGTAAGAGTTCTACTCAACACAAGAGCGACAAGAGTCAATAGAAACGTACAAGAGAGCGACACCTCGTCCTACTTAACCTTGTGTACCTTAAATTCTAATTTATTTTAGACTTCTTGCAAACATCTTAGTGTATTTGGAAGCTTTTAACTACTATGATATCATTACATAAACATAAAATAATAAAATAATAATAATAAAGAGAAGATTCTTTTATCTGTTTATACATGATGCACTCCAGGTATTGTTGCACTACACCTAATAATAATGGCTGACTGGTTAATACGAGAAAAAGTCCATCTGTGGTTATCTACTCTACATTCTAGGAAACTACCTTTTTAAACTATGTATATATATATATATATATATATATATATATATATATATATATATATATATATATATATACATAGATATGCGTTTGTGGTTAATCAACTGTTTTACGTTATTTCCATGTGTTTTATATTTACACCGACTTTATTTTATATGTTAATTGTTGTATGTAACCACCATTCCGTACCTAATAGCCAAAGATAACAATCGAAAAATAAAAAAGATAGCAAAGTACTCTATTCTTGCTTATGCATGTTTAGATATAATGATAATTTACTCATAAGATAGTCCTGAAAAAGGGACAAAAAATATAGTTTCGAAAGCTTGTCTAAGTTTAAAAATCGAGTTTCATTAAGCACAAAAATAGCCCTGACTGAAGTTCCCGTTATCCAACCGTATTAATTTTAACAATACAGTCATGCCGAAAATGGCAAGTTATTTCTCCAATGGGATTTCTGAACTGGGAAGGTTGAATTTTACGCCGTTAAATTCAATTTTCTTTCCGTTTCGTTTGAGGTTAAATATGGTTCTCCTGAATGAAAGAAGAAAGTTTTGAATTTTTTTAGTTTTGTAACTACATCGCTTAATGCGTGTTATATCAAAGGATAATTTATTAGTGGAGTTTGCTTTGCATTTATGGATTTTCTTCTATTAATGCGTTTCGACGGAGATACATCTTGAAGTCACGTGGACTAGGTACGCCATGCCTTTGATCTCAAAACATTACTAATTCTGCTCGTTTTTAGTTTAGTTACCTACAAAAACTATACCTAATGACGAATTCATTATAATTAGTAAAGTGATTTCGAAAACCAATATCTTCGTATTTCTCTATACTCATGCGTATGTTAACCAACAATTTGCATTTCTACTTTCTCTTATTAGAATACTAATAAGCATTCTCTTCTTTATCTACAACCTGATTAATTCAGAGTAAGTTCTAGACCATAACGGGGTTAACTTGATTACTTTCAATAATTTTTTTAGACCATTCCACCCACATTTACTTTCGTGTGGGCATGCTCTAACCACATATTAACCTTCATTTGGACATATTCGAATCACCTGCTGCTCGACTGCCTATTTACTCTTCAGCGCAACTACATATAAATTTTTTGATAGATCATATCGGTAAGATATGTGGCCTACCATGTGGTATTTGAAGTTTTTTTAAAATCTAGTAACTTAGATTAAAAACCGTAGCCGTAGTTTACTTTAACAGTTTATGCAATTCTAAATTTGATCCAAACTTTGGTTTATTTTTTTTTTTTTTTGCTCTACAATTGAGGGTTATAAATATATTGGTGATTTCTTTTAATTTTATAAATGTAACTATTCAGTGACCTTTATTGTGACTTCTTGATTATTGTGTGTTTTAGTTATTTTTATGTGTTCTTTTACAGATTTACTTCCCCATTTCGTAGTTTAGGGGTTGTCTTATCTAAAACTACGTGGCGCCTTAGGTATCTAACACCCACGCATCCAGTGCACTACCGCTTTTAGTGATCCAAAAATCCACGCGTCGACTATTCGTCGTACACACATGCGACAATGTAACATATACTACCATTTAATCTAATCAGTATGCAACTAAATTAAAAGGACATTGTTTATTTTATAACGCATTAGTAATAAAGAGTGCAATAGTTGGGGCCCAACAAAGTCATATCTGTAACCTCACATTATGAGTTATACTGCACAGATATTCTAAAATCGATGAAAAGTTGTATCCATCCCTTAATTCCATTATTGTGACGAGAATAATATCTGTTATCACTATTTCAAACAATGTCACACCTTTATTACAAATAACGTAGAAAGCGAAAATGGGAGAAACTGTCTAGCTAAATTGTTGATTGCGTCAAATTGTTTGCGATGAATTATGCGCGATAATTTTTTCGTGATAAATTGTAGTCAATAATTATTATGTTTTATTTGTCATGTAGTATATAATTCTTGATTCGTAGCTAAATTACAAACTATATGTGTTATAGCATTTATTAAACAACTTTAACTTAAAAGGGATTGTTTGAAAAATCTTTCTCTCAATCACGTTATCTACTGCGATATCTGTTCAAGAAGTAAGGCCAATGTTTTTAAAATTAAATTTAAACTCAAATTGTTGTATAAGTACATTGAGTTAAGTTTTCACTTCAGCAACGCCTGTATATAGGTTATTAAGTATTTATTAACATATTTTAAAAATCTGCAAATCCTTGTATTTATTACATTTAGTAAATGCAACATAGTTTTGCTAAAATACTTCAAAATAAGTTATGTAAATTACTATTCAACTATTAATCATTTGTAAAATCATGGCGCTACCAACCTACAAATTGTTAACATGACATTCTTAAAGACGACATGAATAAGTTATTAGTATAGCTTTATCTGACGTGATCAAAATCAATAACCATACTATTTCATTTTTCTGTTATTTTCATTTCCTTATTATACATGGATATAAAGAAACATAGTAGTACTGCACTAGATTACCTATTATCTTTGAGTGTTTGAAATAAATTTCAACGCACTAACAATGCTTTAATTTCTATAGGACGTGCAATTTTTTTTAATACGGTTGATGAAAGAAAAAAGCCTAAACACTTAGGTCCTCTTTTTTGTGAGCGTATTCAATTGATTAATAGCTATTGTTGTGGCGTAATGGCAAAATTAGCCATTCTGGAAGCTAAGGTGAAATAGAACACCTAACAAATTTATAAATTAGTCAAAACTACCTCAATCGGCATTATCTTTTACGGCACGCTTAAAATATTATACTTTTCACGGCTATATTTATATGAATATACGATAATGGAAAAATTTAGTGTACAGAGGGATCCAATTTCGATACGATCCGATGAGTATCTTTCTTATTAGCGCAAATAAACAAAAATAGCTTATGTATTCCTGACCTCTTTTTTCATGCTTATTGACAGAAGTAAGCTACCGGCTTACAGAGAAATAGTGAAAAATTACGGATTCTTTCAATTTGCTATCGAGCTAGTAGAGTTGTGGTGACATAATCTGCTTAGCATTCGGGAGGTAATGGGTTCGGTTCCCGTTACAGTCTACCCTGTATGAGGGTTTTTCAGGCGGTTTTCCTCGTACGCATGTAGCGGCATGGTCACTGCGTATACGCACACCAGGTGCGGTTATTTAGGCGAATTCTGGGGTAGTACCTTCCTCCTCAGAACCCTAAGCCCACTTAGGGAGGGAATGAAACACGTGGCCTTTTCCTTTTTCTTTCAATTTGATACAACTCCCTTATTTTCGAAGTTAGAACAAAATTATTGTATAATTATTCAGGCTGTTTTCACGTAGTAGACATTTCGTCCTAGCTCTTTCCATAGCCGCGGTGTAACGCAACGTTAATTTTGTTTTTACTTTAAAACATAAGTAGTAGTCGGGCACATTGGCCGTCATCTTGGATTTTGACGTCACAAGACCGCCCACGTGAGACCGTATTTTCAACCCTTATTTTATGGTTTCTTTTCGGAGGCCTTCTTCAATCCCTATTTTATAACCGCCTACGTGGGTGACGCATTTTTCCACCCCTACGGTTTCTTTTCGGAGGCCTTTTTCAACCCCTAATTATTTTTGTTTTTTACTCGCCCTCGTGTAGGACGTACTTTTTCACCCCTATTCTATGGCCGCCTACGTGTGAGCTGATATTTTCACCCCTATGGTTTCTTTTCGAGAGTCAGCCCTTGATGGAATTTTCAACCCTAATTAGAGTCTTTTTGACAGCGATTTTAGCACTTGCTCACGCGAGGGGCATATGCTGGTCTTGGGTTTGGTCTTGGACTTGGGGTTGGTCTTGGACCTGGAGTTGGTCTTAGGGTAATTTTTGATGGACAGCTTTAACCCTAATTAAGGTCCTTTTGGTTGTATTAAGAGCAGTACCCCTGGTGGTTAGGCAAACGCACTCGCATACAATGTTGGAAATTGCATAATTACCCTAATAAGATATTATTATTAAAATTATTGATCCTATTGTTTTAAAATGGTCATATGCTATTGGGTACGTTCGGATGGTCTTTTACCTATACGAGACATTTATTTATACGTTGTATTTCTAATAAGGAGATTCTTGTAAGACACGTGTAGGGCTTCGCAACTTGTTCTCGGGCCTTCACCTCCTGGCTGGAGATGCTATGGGAACCCTAACCTTATAAGACAAGTGTAGAGCTTAGCCCCTGTCGTGACCCCCTTGGTGCAATTGTATGTAGGTTCTAACTTAATTTTACAGCTGTAGGCCTTCGCCCTGTCATACAAAATTGTATTCTAATAAGGAGGCCCTAGTCTTGTAAGACAGGACTTGTATCAGGGTCTGAGCCCTGGCCCCTTTGAGTTAAAATCGATTTCAGTGGCGTATAGACTAATGAAAATTTTCTATAATAGAAGTTGATAATGCACACCTCTCTCTTGCTCTATCTTCTTTCTCTCTCTCTTTAGGCTCTTTCTCATACACAAACAAATTAATTAATTAATCAATCAATCTCAAACAAATCATGCTCGATCAAATCAACCAGACCAATCTCAATCAATCAACCGCAATTATGTCTTACAGTTTTCGGAAATCAGATTACAGTTCAAAACTGAATACATTAAAGTCTAAATTAAGTATGACGTGAAATAATAAATAATTTCTACCCTAATGCAATGCTACTTTTAATATAGGCAGATTCTTTCTAAACAGGCACCACTCATACATTCGGAAAAATATGTCTGATTTATTTGCATGTTCAATTACATACACACAAAATTGTTTAATTGTAACAACCTATAAAGCAGCTAATAACCCCTGACAGTTTTTTATCAGACACTATTATTACATGGACATGAGGTTATCCCTAAATTAACTGGTTGCAGCACGGCTCTGGAAATGCTGCACACTCTTCAAATCTTTGAGTACGTTCGCAGAAGAAATTTTATATGCATTCTGTTTCGAGGCTGTAGTACGTTTTCTAATACATAAACAGAATCTTCAATACTGTGATGCGTGTAGCAGCAAAACACGTTAGCTAGCTAATTTCACCTCTATATTATTTTACATGCAAGCCTGACCTTATCATAAATACATCTGTCAAAAAGCTAATCAAATATAACTCCACGGACTGGGCATAGCAAGCAGCGTTTCCAATTATGGCTTTTAGTCAACACAATATTGCCTACATCTACATACAATCGACTATCATTGCTTTAGCACGAGGAGCAAACGAAAACACGCACGCACGCACGCACTTACGCACGTACGCACGCACGCACGCACACACACACGCACGCACGTACGCACACACACACACACACACATACACACACGCGCGCGCGCGCACGCGAAAACACGCAAACACAAAAACATACAAAACACGAAAGCACACCAACACAAAAAAGACGCAAACACGAAAACATGCTAACACAAAAACACAAACGAAAAAAAAACGCTATCACGAAAACACGCTAACACGAAAATACGCAAACGCGAAGACATACAAATGCGAAAACACGCAAATACAAAAACACACAAACGAAAACACGCCAGCGAAAAACGCGCTAACGCGAAAATTCGTAAAGCTGCAAACATGAATCAAGACGGGGAGCACCGTTAGGAAAGCTTAGCGCTTGAAAATATATTATTATTATTATAAACAACAATACTTCATTTTTATTTAATAACAACCTTTATCGGTCTTCTTCATCTTCTTCTTGAATCGTGATTCGTCGCTATCATCACATGGTTTTGAGATTCGTCCATCTCCTCTACCTCATTGCTCTTCTTCCTTTTCTGTGAATCATCACCATCACCTTGGATGTGAGATACATTCAGCTCATCCACATCATTGTTTCCATCATTATCTTGAACGGTTATGTTGTAATAGTTTATCAACAAGTCAGTAAAATCTCTAATGTTCGCTGATGTTGGCTCATAAGCCGGAGAATACATCATAATAATGCTCACTCGATGACAGTTACACTTTAAAGATCGAAACACACAAGAACGCTGCTAACCTATAGTCTTGTGTGCTGGCGCACTCGTGAATGTTCGGGTAGAATCGGTTATCTTCGAGGGAAGTTTGAAGTATTGACCTAACCACACTCTAATATTTTCCCCAGGGACATGTTTATAGATCTAAACTCCCTTTTTATGGCTGAGGTATTTTCTCCTAAGACGGCAGCTTGCGGCTAGCAGCGTTCTCGTTTCTCGCGTGTCTCGCTCTTTAAGGTGTAACTGTCATCGAGTGAGCATTATTATAATGTATTCTCCTGCTTATGAGCCAACATCAGCGGACATTAGAGATTTTACTGACTTGTTAATAAACTGTTACAACATAACCGTTCAATATAATGATGGAAACGATGACGTTGATGAGCTGAATGTATCACACATCCAAGGTGATGGTGATGAAGAGGAAGAAGAGCAATGAGGTAGAGGAGAAGGACGAATCTCAAGATTAAGTTAGAACCTACATACAATTGCACCAAGGGGGCCACGATAGGGACTAAGCTCTACACTTGTCTTATAAGGTTAGGGTTCCCATACCATCTCCAGCCAGGGGGCGAAGGTCCGAGAACAAGTTGCGAAGCCCTACACGTGTCTTACAAGAATCTCCTTATTAGAAATACAACGTATAAATAAATTTCTCGTATAGGTAAAAGATCATCCGAACGTACCCGATAGCATATGACCATTTTAAAACAACTGGATCGATAATTTTAATAATAATATCTTATTAGGGTAATTATGCAATTTCCAACATTGTATGCGTGTGCGTTTGCCTAACCTCCAGGGGTACTGCTCTTAATACAACCAAAATGACCTTAATTAGGGTTAAAGCTGTCCATCAAAAATAACCCTAAGACCAACTCCAGGTCCAAGACCAACCCCAAGTCCAAGACCAAACCCAAGACCTGAATATGCCCCTCACGTGAGCAAGTACAAAAATTGCTGTCAAAAAGACTCTAATTAGGGTTGAAAATTCCATCAAGGGCTGATCCTCGAAAAGAAACCATAGGTGTTAAAATACCAGCTCACACGTGTGCGGCCATAAAATAGAGGTGAAAAAACACGTCCTACACGAGGGCGAGTAAAAAACAAAAATAATTAGGGGTTGAAAAAGGCCTCCGAAAAGAAACCATAGGGTGGAAAAACGCGTCCCCCACGTGGGTGGTTATAAAATAGGGGTTGAAAAAGGCCTCCGAAAAGAAACCATAAAATAAGGGTTGAAAATACGGTCTCCCACGTGGACGGTCTTATGACGTCAAAATCCAAGATGGCGGCCAAGGTACCCGACTACTACTAACATAGCTTTATAGGTTCCCATGTATAATAACTATAATATGTTATACTTATTCTCAATACTAAGTTCTATATAATAAATTTTGTTTATTAACATGTAGTCCTATTGTAATATGCAAACCAAAAAAATTTAGTCAGGTAGTCATATATGAAAGTCGCGTAACAGCCGTCGTTCTTTTGTTTGGATAATTGGCTTCTTAGTGCCACTAAAACTTTATAATACATTATATTTTTAGAGTTACCCACACTTCTGATAGTTATATTGAAATAGAAAATAAATTGAAAGATTTCCTTGATGTTATTCCTCTAGAAGCCAGATGAGCGGGTATTATTCAGCAAGGTGGTATTTAAGGGATGTTCTTGAGAATAACTGGATTAGGACATAGGGAACGCGTTCAACCCATTTGTTTTAGGGGGTTACTTGAAGAATAAAATTTAAAAACCTCCGTCTACATCTGAGGAATATGCCGTAAAAACGTCTGAAGCAATTTAACCACTGTAAACTCTAAACACGGCAAGATCTTTAAGGAGTAAGCAATATGTGCATTCCTAACGATGAACAGTAATGTGAACAATATTTGTAACTTGTCTACATTGTTTATTGAATTCACTATTTCGTTTAGTGCTTTCTTTAATGTTCATAGGCAACTAAATTTGTATCTCTTTCTTAAATAATTTTGGTCCTGAACAAGCATCCTCCACTCAGGAAGATGTATAGGGGACTTCCAATTGCATAGAGATGCCTATGAACGGCTACCTTAAATTTTTTCATACCATAAGTGAAAGGAAAACATATACTAGAGTAAAATGGGCCTACTTGAGGATGTGACGTTATCAGTGCGGTGGGTGGGGGGCGAAGTGAGGGAGAGTGGGGGTCGGAGTGGGGGGGTGAGGATGGTGTCGGATTTTTTGTTAACGAGGGGCTGAAGAGTAGAGATGTCTGAACGCGCTCTTTAGGATCAACAGGCAAAACAACCAATTTAATATTCAATCAGAAGCTGTATTATAGTTACCACGTGATTCTGAGCTTGACTTGCTCCTGAAGATGTAATCTTAAAAATAGTTATTGCTTATAATAAATTATTAAAAACCCCTTTACCTTTATTTATTACCGGTAATAACCAAGCTGTTTTGATAGAACACGATTTCAGATCAACGCCTTGAATTTATTTCTATATTACTACCGACAACAAACAAAATGGCAGTGGGATTTGATTATGACGTCATAATTAAAAATATAACGGCTCAGGACTTTGCTTGTGTCTTATAATTAATAACAAAATGGCCGCCACCAATCAGAAATCAGGGGACGTACGGCGTCCTATACCTGTCTTATGACCAAAACAAGAACGGCCGACAAAATGGCAAAATGGCACTAATTAGGTGTAAAAGCACATACGTGGGGTTGAAAATTCCATCAAGGGTTGAAAAACGCCTCCAAAAAGTTGCCGACCCCACCCTCACTCTGACTCCCCCACTCCCTGATGACGTCACATCCTCAAGTGGACGGTAGTTAAAGACATCGGTCTTGTCGAGTTTTTAAGGAATCGGTCAAAAATTTGCCAACTACCATGATGAAGGAAATTCTCCAGAAAACAGAGTTTGAATAGAACTTAGATAGGGCTGACAGGAGTTCGGGGGAACATTTCTTAAGTAGCTGGGATACCATCGGAGTCAGTTACCTTATAGAAATCAAGCCCACTGATCGATTCTAAGAGCTTGTATTGAAAATGAATTAGTTTCATACCGTTTGAAGAAGAGTTGAGAAGTGATACATTTTTTCTAGCTTTATCTACGGAGCTGCAATAGATTCGTCATAAGATGTAATGGGGGAAATGAACCAAGGTTTTTACTGATGGCTTTAACTAAACTTTTTGAAGGGTCCGTATTACTACATTACATTTTTGTTGTTCGAACCACTTTTTAGCTTTGGTGATAATACATTTACACGTATTTGTAGCACCAATGTTGTTTGCATGACTCTCGACTGTTTCATTGGATTTCCATTTAGTATAAAATTTATTTTTTAAACATATTCCGTTAGTCCTATTGAACAAGGATTGGGATTCAGAATCGCCTATAGGATTTTATTTTTTCGGAAGAACTACTTGTCCATGAGGATGACTTTACATACTGAAAGAGCAATATACGAAGACGAGGATGGCTTAAAGCAACATTCTGACGCCGTGGGAAGTTGCAAACAATTCTCGTAGATTACTTCATTTAGCTGACTTAAAACACCATCTATCAGTGTTGTGAACAATACCGGAATTTGGGACAGTATAAGTTATTTCTACTAGACAAATAAACCTAGTGGGGAAAGCACTAAAGTTTTGTAAACAATTAGGTTTGATGTAAGAAAGAGATAGTTCCCTGGAAAACTTCATTGGCACCAGCTTTTTGCCTGATGGGAAAGGAATCTTTGCATGCCATTTGTCTAAAGCACCAGTAGTAATTTCTTGAGGTGTAAATCGCTGTGAGCAAGATCAAGACTGTACGTTGAATGATCGAATAGCTTCTGTAGACCTAGAGCGGTATATGAGCGAGCATTGCCATGTATGCGTACAACACGTTCACTGACCACTTCACCTCAATAAACTGAATGTCCTTCACGTTCCAGATCTCTTTCGGTACTGACATAATCTGTTTTAATTTTGACCGGACATTCCCTGTGACATTGATATTTGATTTCCGCCGTAAAGTGAGCATGTCTCATATATCGTAACTATCCTGTTGAGCAACTCGTCTTCATTTAGTAGCTCTGCAGAAATATCAGTGCTGCTCGAGAACGGTAAATTTGGGTAACAGGTTTTTTGAAAATATCTGGAATAACCTTTCGTAAGCAGCAGGTGCTGAGTGATAATTTTATGCAACAAACGTCGCCATATCTGCGGAATATGGCTACTGTCTGCCATCTGTTTACTCATAGCCTTCGGCCAGTAGACCTAACAAAACTGACGATGAATTTGGATGGGCGCAGTTTTGTGCGTTAAGAAATTTTAATTTCAAGCTACTGCTATCATACTATTGGGATAAGGCGGAACTTGTCCATATGATTGAACCTTGGTATGCTCATAATTTCCGGCAGTCTATGTTTTACTAAAACAATATAGGAAAACTTGGTCTGGATGAGCCCTGTACATGATTGTTCTACAAACAGAAACTACTACTAGTACTACTACTTCATTTATACATTGTACCGCCAGCATGTTAGATATACAAAATACATCTGTAGTGCAATGTACGCATATAGAACGGTACATTTGTATAAAAATCTTAAATAATAAATAAAGGTTGAATCATTATTTTTTTCTGTATTTTTGGTTAAACATTGTATACACGTTAACTGACGTTTACCTGAAATTGTACATTTACTTAAAACCACTTAATGCTTATAATTTAAAGTACCGCGTGTTTTAAAAGGAATATTGGGATTTTAACACTTTATTCTCTTTGACTTACAATGAAGTGAATGCGCAACTGAAACAGTTTTCGCTCTATGTATGTGCATGAATTTTGTAATTTGAGTTTTCAAACAGTGATCTGTAGTAACAGTTTAATGTGCGTTACGTATTAGGTTCCATTGTAATCTTCGGAGTGCTAATAAAATCCATAGATGGTATTATCAGTTTGAAGATAGTGACTGTTTTTGTAGAGACGACCACCAGTGTCTCTAAAACGAGTTGAGCGAGTGCGAAAGACAGTCACGTGTACCCCTAACATATTCGTTAGGAAGGCTAGTGATTAGTTTTAGTAATTTTAGAGGGTTATAAGGAAACACTTACAACTACATCCTTGTCGTTTACAGTTGTTACAAGTTATACAAGCCTTACGCCTACGGTCTACGTGCCAATTTCGCAAACGAAATGTTTCTGCATAACTGATCATGTCGTCTACCGTAATGAATCGGCATTTCATCTGAGTGGAAAGGTGTAAACCCATAATTCCGCACGTGTAGGTCAGATCAGACTCCCCAAAAATGTTTTTTATGCCGCTTTATAATTCAATACTACGATGTGGTTGCCAACCGCTGGAGTTGTTTCGCATGGTTTCCATGTTCATCCGCCCTAAATATGTGCCTCCTCTACCAGTTCACGCACCCTACTGGATTGATGCAGTTGTTGCATTGAAACTGTAGGTTAAGTAAATCACGTTTTGCAAGTGTATATTCAAATGTTACCTGTCACTTAAAGGGATTGTTCCGAGTACTATTTTAGCTTGGTACCCACTGGAATGTTTTGGAATACGAGTTATAGTATTTTTTCAGTACTTGGTAATTTTATTAACCGAACAAATCTTTTTTGATAGCTGATGCACCCACTTGAAGCATAATAAAAAATCATGTGTTTTGTAACTGCATTTAATAGTTATTTATGTATAAAGTGTAAAAAGTGAGTGTTAGTTGCACGCGACGTGTGCAATGAATATTTTTCCACGAGTAGCATACAATATTTCTTTACTTTCATTCAAAAATAAACGGTTTTACTAAGTGGCCATAAGTGTCGCTAAATAAAAAATATTTTATCATAATGTATTTATGATTCATTATCACTGTTAGCGCGACTTACTTGATATTAAATTAAAGATGCTCCGATTGCCAGTACACTGATGTTGCAATGTTGCCTGTTTTCGTTATGAACGTATAAAAAAGAGGTTGCATAGTTACCCTGAAAAAATTATAATTAAAATTATTTCATTTCTTTTAATGTTTTATGTTAGCATCTAGATGTCTATTAACCTCTGTCAGACATGAAGTTTTAAAAGTCTGTTTGACATAGATTATTGTTTTTGTTTTTACAATGTTGCCTATTTTTTTAATGAACTTATTATAAAAGGGGTTGCATAATTATCCTAAAGACATGTTATTAATATTATTTCATTTCTTTTAATTTCCATTTTGTAGGTTCGAAGGTCATGTGGTGTTCCACACGACATATTTTAAATTAACGTAGAAAAACGTCTTTAAACATTTTAACAGAAATTTAAGCCGTCTATGCTCTGTATTTTGTAGTGTTGTGCCCTATATATGGCATACTCCAGATAGGGGATACTGCGCTTTATGTTAGTGTTCTAGGCCTAGATTTTTGTCATTTTGAAAGGGAAAGTTTGCCTGAATAGTAAATAAATTAGTTTGTTTGTAAGATTCAATAAGATTCTATAAAACACTGACCAGATTTAGCAGAGTGCATAAAAGATCATATCTGAAAATGTATATAGTTCTCAGTCGGCAGATTTGCAAGTTGCTCAAAGTTACAGTTTTATATATATATATATATATATATATATATATATATATATATATATATATATATATATATATTCGAAACCGTCATTCAGATGCAAAAGTTTCACTGTTGTCACTTAGTAGAATAATACCATCTTTATTATCTTAGGCATTTCAGTTTTTACCAATCCTAATTACACAAAAAAAAACCTAAACAACGCGTAAAAGGTTTTGATGTCATTGCATCTAACTGATACATTCATTAATAAATCAAATTTAGACAAACGTTTGGCAAGAAAAAAATCAGTTTACTGCCTTGATACATAAAATTATTAAGTTATTAATATCTAAAAATTAGCTGTATGTAAAATAATAAACATAATTATGTAAATGTAAGGACATTTATACATAAAATATACAAAATTTAGTAGTAATTCTGATTACAATTAGGTGTAGTTTCACTAATAACTTAAAATTTATGTTTTGTTACAACCTCAAATTTGGCGCATTGATAATACCTCCTTATATAGGGTATATTCTACTCTTTTTTCAACTCGCTTGCAGCAGTGCGGTTAATGAGTACCATTATAAAGTACTTAACGGTGTGAGACAGCTACGATACGGTTCTTAGCAGTCGACGCGTAGCGGTTAAAACTCTAAACAATTAAAGTTTGTTTTCCAAAAACATAAGGGAATTATGGTCTTGAAAATATTCTCATTGCGATACTGACGTTGACTATAGCAGGGAAAACCTGAACAAACGCACACTTCTTATCGGTCTCGTGCAGTAATTGTTGTTAAAATGTATTTAAACATTTTTCTCTTAAAACTAAACAGCATAGAATTAATAGTTATTTGTATTATAAGTAAAGAGTGAAGAGTGAAGAAGAACCTACTTTTCTTTAAGAATAATACATAACATTTTTCCATCACTGCAGCAACTAAACAAAAATAAGTAAATAAAAATTTTATAAAGTGAAAATGGAAATAAATAATGAAAATCATCCTGAAATATCGGCATTAGCGCTTGAAGTTGTTGCTAGTTTATTACCCTTGAAATCAGGAGATAAATAAGAGAAAACGTACAATATTTTCAATTCTTGGATGACTTCAAAGAATGTAAGGGATATTGACGAAAACGTTAGTTTACTTGAATACATTTATTTATTTATTTTAAGTTGTATCTTTATATTTGATTACAGGTTGAAAGACCGACATCTTCCACGCTGTGGTCGACATATTCCATGGTGAGAGTGAAAAAAAAAACGCCGATATATCGAATTATAGGAAGTTATAATTATATTTAAAGCGCCAAAGTGGTGCAAGTGAAGCAAGAAAAACAAGGATCAAAATTTTTGACAGAACCGCCTGACGATACTTTTCTTATGATTAAAGTGGCGTTAATTTTCCGTCTGTATGGGGCATGTCGTAGTGAGCATCCAAGAAAGTAATATGTGAAGGATATCGAGGATACCGGCTCTATTTTGGTTGTCACCCTCCATGACACTAAGGTAAGGAAGAAGCGTATATTCACCGTTATGACGGAAATGAGAGGAATTAATGAGATTGAGTTGTACGGGAGGTATGTAAGCTTTCGTCCAAAACATATCATCACTCAAGATTGTACAGTGCAACCTGTGGGGATCCACAGTCTCTACAAAATACCGAAGAAAGTTGCCCATTATTTGAAATTAGCCAACCCAGACGGTTACACTGGAGACTATCTACGTCGAACGTCAAATACTTTCCTTGCTGAGGGTGGAGCGGAGATCAGGAGGCTCAAAAATAATGGAGGATGGCGATCAAACTCGATTCCAGAAGAATATATAGAAGAAAGCATTAACAATCAAATGGCGACTTCGAAAATGATTTTTAATGAGCCACCGTCGTGAAACAGTGGATGTCAGAATCCATCAGATAGTGTCCTAGAACCTACTGAATTACAGTTGGCTCCGGTACGTAGCGATTCTACGTCAAATGGAGGAATTCATCAGGAGGTTTTATCAAAATCTTTACTATCATTTAATGATTTACAGTTAAAGCATTGTACAAGCAAAGTTTTTCTAACGTTAATAATTGTACGTTTCATATTTATTCCAATAAATAATTAATAATTCTTTATAAAGAAATGGTTGCTATAAAGGAAAGAGATACTTTTCTTTACGATTTGTTCATTTGGTTCATTTCCACTGAGTGTCCGAAAAATAGGCTTTTATTTGATACCAACCCTATTCAAATCTGTGAAATGGATATTTTTTTGTATTAAGCTTCAAATTCGAGTCCATACTTTGTTCCATCATATTTTGCAATAGAGCAGACCATGGAAATGTGGTAGCACTGTCAAAAAAATAAAAAGTTACTACCATAAATTGTCTTTTGAAAATTGTAGATTATATTTTTAAAGTGAATCTAATGCAGCGTTGCAACATGGTTTCTCACGCTATTTACACGAAAATCGTTGACTCTCGAGTGATCTATTTAAAAAAGGTAAATTTTAGTCTTTAGACCTTGAACGTCTACTATCTACATAAAACAGAATATGTACATTCTTTACATTGATCATAAATGACAGCATCGTTGCCTTATCTAATACAGTGAGATGCTTTGTGAACCAAATCTACGTAAAAACTAATAAAAGTGTCTTCTCCTTTTTTCACTCTTCTAAAATAAAAAACAGGGGAGAAAAATGCAGGAAATCCAGAGCACAATTTGGTAAGTATTCCAATAGACTTTCGTGCTGAAATTTACCTACTGCATTCTTCTCTTTCTTCTCTTGGCTATGGAACATGATGTAGAGGTATGTAAATATAAATACTAAGTTCTTGGGTCGCAAAATCAATAGGTAACCAGAACATCAACATGTATCCATTTGGTTTTCGTGATGAAATTTGCAGCGTCATTCTTTTCTTGACTGTTACGTACACATGAAAGAAAATAACCAGAAATGTATCCATTAAGTCGTAGTTAAATGGAATTGGCCAGAAGATTTCTGCTTTCATGACCACGGACAAGACCTGACGAAAACCAAATATTTTAGTCTATTTGTACTAAAATTTTGATGCCAAACAATGTAGTCTTATTCCAACTGCATTATATCACCAGAAGAGTCTGAATCTATATAACTATCTGAATCTGACTGGGATACTCTTAGTGCTATAATAACAGGGAGGATATTTTCAATTGAAAAATTTCCTATATATTTGTCCTAATCATTTTCAATAATTTCTGAACTCAATCTTTCGATGGAGGTTTAGAACTTATATGCTTATTGTATGTGCTAATCGTAAAATTTCATACCTTTGCTTAATCAAAATATTATCAACTATATAATTTTTCCCTCTAGACCCACAAGTTTTGTAATCTCGCCCTGTATTTCTATTTCGTGCGTAACAAACTACTCCTGCAGATGGTTTTTCTTACTAGAAAATGAAGGTGGCTTGTTTAACTGCACCTAATGACACGATGCGTTATCCATAACTACTACAAAATTTGCAGGTAGTTTGGACAGCTCAGGAATCAGTTGTTCAATCACTCAATTTTGAACCGGTCCCCGTTCATAGTTTTATAATAATCTCGTTCTCCGAATCTAGTAAACAGTCTCAGTTTTCCAAAAACCCTAAATTACACTCCGCGTTTAAAATGGTATACATTTTACCTTAATTTTTAATTCTGGGATGGTTTACTTTTGATGTCAAATTCGTGCACCCAACGATGGATATTAGAACCAGTTTGATAAATCCACGTTTCGTCTAGATGCACAGTGTTTTATTTCACACAAAATTTTCTATCCATTGCCACGTTTGTGTTTGTGATTTCAAAATTCTAAATAATGTTGTTCTACCCTCATCAAAATCGAAATCGAAATCTGTTTTAACGTGATGATACAAGTTGTCCAAAATAAAATATTCATTTTTACGTATACTATACGGAGTATAGTAAAAGGAAGGTATTGCAATAATGAAAAAATTCGGTCTCGAGATTTTGACGAATCTTTTCTTTTTGTGGGTCCCTCAATCAATTTTTTTACACTGTAGTGGTCATGCCGTTTGAGATGTAGGTATGAAATTTGACATATGAGTATTGTAGTAAAATCGTAGATTCGAATCAACTTTTGAGGTTTGTAGGACCACCGGAACTACCTGTTAACTCGCACAGTTTTCAAATTTTTTTCAAGTAAACTAACACGTAAATGCAGCCATTACATTGAAGTTTCTTAGACGCATGACAGACACCAGAAATTGTGTTTAAATAAAAAATTATTCTTATATAAATTGCATTTAGTCATTAAAATGGGGTACTTATTCAAAAGTTTGTACAAGCGGTAAACATTAGAAACTAATTAGAAAAGTATTTTGATTTTTTGTTTTGTTTTAAATACAAGCCACTGCACATTAGCTACATTGATATTTGAAAATACTTCTTAAAACACTATTAAAAGTGTTGAAGGGCATGCAAACATGAAATCAAAAAAATTTCAGTTCCATTTCTGTATTTTACGTAGAGTTTTGTTATGTAATTATATAAATCTGGTAGTACGTTTATGGTATAGCTCTGCCAAAAAAACAAAGACCCCGGAAAATGTGCGAACTAAATATCACCAAAGTGGCGCGAATTCAATTTGCCCAATCACACGTTAGAATTCGTAGATGTACAATAGTGTACAAAATCACTAAATTGTCATTGTCATTGTCAATATGCTACTAAACCCATGGCTACGATTTCGAGAAAATCGGTTCATTCCGAGGACATAAATATTATTAAAAACGTTATCGAGTTCTTCCATAGGTAGAAAGCTGCAGGTGTGTGGTCATTTCCTTTGAAAAAGGCAACGGAATTAGCAGCTGCCGCAACTGGGAAATCGGCTACTTTTATAAAAAAAATCAGGCAATTTTTTGAATTGCCCAACTAAATCTGTAAATAACGATAATTATTGTTAGAAATGAAGTTAAGTCAAGCGACGAGGGCATTCTGAATTCTCCATCGAAAAAAAGAAGTGGTCGTTCTAAGAAATCGTGTTAGATGATTGCGACTTGGGAATATTGAAGAGAACAGTACATGAAACCTACACCGTCGATAACAAAGTTCCCACGTTAAACATTTTGATCAATAAGATGGAAGAGGAAATTGGCTATTCTAGTATGTTTTAGACAAAATAACTTATTTTAATGTTCAAATTAATCAAAGCGGAGAGAATTAAATTATAATTGAAGATTAAAAGTGAGGAGCCAGCCACTGGGTGCTAAGTTTTCTAAAAATTAGCTTTATTATAAGCGTATGCGATCACGGCAAATAACGCAAAAGCGACATTTACATTTCCGAGTATCTACTAGTATTCGAGTATGTTTTTTATATTCAACTATGACAGAAACTGAATTCTCGAGGCAATATTAATCTAGCGAAGCTTAAAAACAATATTTATCTTCGCTCGCATTAGCTTTGTTTTGATTCGAGCGAATTCTTTGCTGGAGTAAGTTCAGTCGTATGTCGTATTTTGACGAACTAAAATGAATACAAATGGTGTGGATAGGAACAAACGAGAAGAATGTTACCCACGTCTTTCTTGTACTTTTACAAATCAACTGCACATCTCGCGTTTAATTGCCGGGGTAGCTTTATTACACTTAGTTTAGTTTATCTCAAGTTAGTTTCGCTTAGCTCCCCTTCGCTTCACTCTCAGTGGCCCCTCAGTTTTAGGTTCGGCCAAACCGAGCGCTAGCTATGTATGCTACGTTCGCTGCTTATGTTATGCTCACCATCTGTGCTACACCATGTGGCCACACCGATAGCCATATTATGCGAAAATTTGTAGACGAATTTCAACATTTGACACAACAATTAAGAAAAAATAAATAAAAATTTAAAGAATATTTTCTGTTGAGTGCAATCAATTTTAGACTAACTATTATTCATTATTAAAGGTCATAACACAACAGTTGTGATAAATTTTTAGTCAATATAGCGAACATAGCACCCTTTCTCACTCTGCCTTTAAACAATTACTTTAAACTCTCGCAGTAAAAATTAATCAATCATTTTATATTTTAAAGAAAAACCATATTTTTAACAATATTTTTAACTGTTATAGGTGGTCGCGAAACGCTTCGCAACTATCTCTATCAGATCAGCTTTAAATTTAAGAAATGTCACAATAAGAAAAAATTCTTAATGGAAAGTAATGCGGAGATTACGGGGGGGGGGGGGGATAATTCTTTAGGGAATAACAAGAAACCAGTTACTATTTCATTCATTCATCGTATGGAGTCAGCAAATGCTGGCAATCAGAAGAAGAAGCAGGAGTTTATCAAACTAATCGAGCAGATCAAAGGCACATTATAGTTCATGATGGTGGATCGTATGGATTTGTAAATAATGGACTGTTGATATTTAAGTCAAATGGTAAGTCAGCAGACTACCATCACGACATGAACCATACGAACTTCATGACTTGGTTACAATAACAACTAATTCCGAATCTACCACATAATGGTATTGTCGTCATGGACAACACTGCTTACCACAGCGTTCAAATTAATATCAACGCAATCTACCCGTGAGTGGCTGGAAAATAATGGTGTTTCCACAACATGCGAAATGCGAAAAGCAGAATTGGTAGAATTAGTGAAGAAATCTAATTACAACAAAACTTTCTATGTTGACGAGCTATTAAAGCAGCACGGCCACACTGTACTTCGCTTGCCACCGTACCATTGTGAGATTAAGCCGATAGAACTAATTTGGAGTTTAGCAAAACACAAGATTGCGATGAATAATGTTGGTCAACGTGGCAGTAAAATTGAAAATTTAGTTCGAAACGCTGTTGCCGATATCAGTGTATCGGACTGGCAAAATAATTATGCTCACATTGACAATGTAGCACAAAAAATGTGGGAACGTGATGCATTGCTGGATGAAGCAATGGAAAGTTTGTCTTTCAACGTAAACACAGGATCTTCCGATGACGAGGAAACAAGTAGTGATGACGAAGATGAAGAGGAAGGAGGTTCAATTTAATCCTTTTCATAAAATTAATTATGAACTTGCCTATTATTAATTATTGTTAGCTTTCGTAAAATTTCTAAGTATATTTTATTAATAACTTTTAAATAACTTATATGAAAATGTAAACTTTCACCATTAACACTCATAATAAAATACTTATCTTTTTTGGGATTTTTTAATGGTGTATTTTAAATTATACAATCTAAACGTTTCGATAACATTTACAGTTATCTTCGTCAGTAGTAATGTTTGTTAAAAATTGTTAAATATGTAGTAAACAATTTTGTCAAATTTGAAAAATTCAAACATAAACATAAGCCTGCTATTAATACAACAGTTTGAGAAACGTATAAGCCAACTATAAAATTGTAGTAAAGAATAACTAGGTCATTAAAATTAAATATTGTTAAACTGCCTCAAAGATGACAAACCAGAACACTCTCTACGACGAAAGCTAACAATGAAATTTGCCAGCCAAAAAACACATTTAACAAAATTTAATCGAGTTATGAAGTAAATGTAAAGTTTTGAAAAACTTCAATTTTAAAATGATAGAAGCATTCACAAATCCAAACATTACATCAAATAAAATAACCCAGTTAAATCTAACAAAGAGATGTCTTTATCAATAATTGGAAGTGTTATTAACAATGAAAAGCACAATGCAGAACGTTCTTTGTAATTTTTAATTTCAATTTAATTTCAACTACTTATGTTAATTTATAGTGCTGTGGAAATTTAACATATAATTGGTAAAGCATTTGCTTCAAGGTCTAGGAAAAACACAGCAAAAAACCTAGACATACCAAAAGTTGAAAACAAATTAAAATCAAGGCGTATCATTATGCTCTTTTTTAATTATAAGATGCCAAAACCTATTTAAACGGAGATTTTCTTCTTGTCTATTAAAATTATTCGGGTGTTTATATATTTCAATAGCTTTACGTTGCAAACGAACATAATAATGGGTTTGTCTTGACAATATTTTCATATTGTCAAATTGAATGTCATGATTTAGATTATTCAGGGCATGGTCAGCCACAGCAGACCTCTCTGGTTGACCCAATCTACAAAATCTCATATGTTCTTTGCGTCTTGTATCAAAGCTACGTTTTGTGGTCCCGATGTATACTTTTCCACATGAACAAGATAACTTATACACTCCGGAAGATGATAAAGGGTTTGACACATCTTTAGATGATCTTAAATGTACTTTAATTTTTCTTGTAGATTTAAAAATAGTCCTAATGCCATATTTGATTAGGATTTTTTCAATTCTATTTGTAACATTAGCTATAAAAGGAAGAAAAGCGGTACCAACATTAAGAACTGGTTTTTCTTTAAGGTTACGCCTAGAAGATGTAATAACATTATTAATATCTGTAAGTGAATATCCATTATCTTGTAAGGATTTTCTTAAATATTTATATTCATCATTCAAAAATTCAGGGTCACAAATTCGTTTTGCTCGATCTACTAAAGATTTAATTACACTAATTTTTTGACGTGGATGGTGGTTGGATAATTTATGAAGGTATCTATCAGTGTGTGTCGGCTTTCTGTAAACCTGCAGTGCTTCTTCTCCATGTCTCCAAATAACAAATGTGTCATCTACATATCTATACCAAACTGAAGGTTTTTTAGGTGTATTTTGTAACGTTAACGTTTCAAATTTTTCCATATAAAAATTAGCTATAACAGGACTTACCATTGCTACACCTTCAATCTGTTCATAAAATTTACTATTCCACTGAAAATAAGTTGTAGTAAGACAGTGCTGAAAAAGAATGGTTATGTCCTTTGGAAAAAGATGATCTACGTATTCAATAGTTTCTTTTAGAGGTACTTTTGTAAAAAGTGAAATAACATCAAAACTAACCATTATATCACCCTCTTCAATTTTGAAACTATGCATTTTTTCAACAAAGTCGGCAGAATTTTTAATGTAATGAGGTGTTTTTCCTATATGAGGTTGTAATAACAATGTAAGATGTTTTGCAAGGTTATATGTAGGAGAACCAATTGCACTAACAATAGGCCTTAAAGGAATATTAGGTTTATGAATTTTTGGTAAACCATATAGTTTTGGTGAAATAGCTTCAGAGTTAAATAGTTTCTTCTTTATTTCTTCAGGAATAGATGATAATTTAGTCAGATCTTTAGTTTTTAAAAGAAACTTTTTTGTTGGATCTTTTGGTATTTCACGATAAGTTTCTGGTCCCAACAATTGTTCTATCTTAGTGTTATAATCGTTCATATTTAATATAACAGTTGCATTATCTTTATCTGATTTTAATATTATAACACTTTCATTGCGTTTAAGATCAAGTAAAGCATGTCGTTGACGAAAGGATAAGTTGCTCTTTGGAGGTTTTGTTTTACGTAATATGTTAACGGTGTTATATCTAACTTCATTAGTAGCATCAAAAGGTAATAATCTAATGGAGTTTTCGATGTTGGAAATTATATCTTCAAAAGGTATTACTCTTGGTGTTATCGCAAAATTTCCTCCTTTAGAAAGCTCTTCAATAGCATAATCTGAAACAACATTATCAGAAAGGTTTATAACATTATTATGTTCGTTTGCAACGTGAAGCTATTGAAATATATAAACACCCGAATAATTTTAATAGACAAGAAGAAAATCTCCGTTTAAATAGGTTTTGGCATCTTATAATTAAAAAAGAGCATAATGATACGCCTTGATTTTAATTTGTTTTCAACTTTTGGTATGTCTAGGTTTTTTGCTGTGTTTTTCCTAGACCTTGAAGCAAATGCTTTACCAATTATATGTTAAATTTCCACAGCACTATAAATTAACATAAGTAGTTGAAATTAAATTGAAATTAAAAATTACAAAGAACGTTCTGCATTGTGCTTTTCATTGTTAATAACACTTCCAATTATTGATAAAGATATCTCTTTGTTAGATTTAACTGGGTTATTTTATTTGATGTAATGTTTGGATTTGTGAATGCTTCTATCATTTTAAAATTGAAGTTTTTCAAAACTTTACATTTACTTCATAACTCGATTAAATTTTGTTAAATGTGTTTTTTGGCTGGCAAATTTCATTGTTAGCTTTCGTCGTAGAGAGTGTTCTGGTTTGTCATCTTTGAGGCAGTTTAACAATATTTAATTTTAATGACCTAGTTATTCTTTACTACAATTTTATAGTTGGCTTATACGTTTCTCAAACTGTTGTATTAATAGCAGGCTTATGTTTATGTTTGAATTTTTCAAATTTGACAAAATTGTTTACTACATATTTAACAATTTTTAACAAACATTACTACTGACGAAGATAACTGTAAATGTTATCGAAACGTTTAGATTGTATAATTTAAAATACACCATTAAAAAATCCCAAAAAAGATAAGTATTTTAAATAACTTAGTTTCCATGTTTATTTGTAAATTCTCTTGAAGGTTTTTTGAATTATGCATTAAGCGGTTTGCTAATTATTTGCCGGTTATTAATTTTTGTTATGCTTGCGTACAATTTCTTAGTATATTTTATTAATAACTGTTTTGAATAACTTAATTTCGATGTTTATATTTGTAAATCTCTGTACGCTTTTCATAAAATTAATTAAGAGCTAAGTAGTTTTATAGTTATTTGCCTATTTTTAATTATTGTTAGCTTTCGGTCTCTAATTAATAACTTTTAAACAATTTAATTTCGATGTTTATTTGTAAATCTAACAATATTTTTCATAAAATTAAATGAGGTAAGTGGTTTATAATTATTTCGGTTAATAGTAATTCAAATACTGAGTATTCAACTGACCTTACTGTTCGAATTATTTAATATTTTGAACTTAATAAAATCCTAGTGCATGAAATACAAGAAACTCAAAGGTCTCCCCAAAAAGTAATTTTTCTTAAATTCACGCTACAATTATTTCAATCTAAGCGTGACCTTAGGAAAAATTGTTTTTTGAGGAGACTTGAGTTTTGTTTTTCATGTAATTATCCCAAATGTGAGAAAATTAACGAATATAGTGCATTAAATCCTAGTTAATGCAAATATCACCAGCACGTCACATTTTTAAATTTACCGCCTTAGTACGTTTTAACCCGAATGTACCTTTCCGACAACGGTGACATCAAAGCGCCACCTTCAGGGACTTTGTTTTCTTGGCAGGACTATATATATATATATATATATATATATATATATATATATATATATATATATATATATATATATATAGTTTATATACGGGAATGTTGGGGAGAAATGGTTCAGATTTATCGAATTAAATTGCCAAAACTAAGATTTTCCGCGTTTGGCCCAATATGCTGACTTTAAAAGTTGAGGTCTTGCTGTTGTGATGTCTTGGATAGTTCTCTGTGAAACCTAAAACCAAAAACAAGCTTAGTACGCATGAAATAGTAATTTACGTTAATATAAAAATATTTATTATTTTTGAATATTTATGTTAAACACAATTGTGAACGTTAAATATCCGAAGGGAAGTTGTGTCTAAAATGCAGGGAATTGTTATATTTTTTGTAGTGGTTCTAACAATATTAGTTTCCTGCATATTGTGTTTGGAACATCCCGCATGGATTTTGTTTGCTATATGAACCTTGTCTTTTATTGAATCTTCGAGGTGCCTTCCGCTACGGCGGAGGATTTCCAACCTCCATGCCATTTTAAATTTATAACATCACATCCTCCATCTACTAGCAGAGTCGCTGAGCATCGACCGAAAACAGTGACCTGTAAATTCGCCTGGATTTTTTAATTTAAGATAGGAGGCGATTTTGCTAAGGGCTTTTCCCACAGGAAAATACTTCCCATTAAAAAAAAAATAGTTTATGGTTGGTATGCGGTGGTACAAATAATTCCTATAAAGTTCGAAATTTCATTGGGAATTTACAATAAATGTTCTGGTGGTATTCGTTTTGGTTATGGGGATCCTCGATATCATTGAGTGTCATATCAATGAGTTCCTCGTGGCGAGATGCACCTGCGGAACCCATAATTAAAACCACCTAAAATGGAATTAAGATTTATTGTAATCAGTTTTTACTCCGTTCCTTTGACTTTAACTTACCTTAAGCATAGGATATTCGATATCGGGAGCATTGTTCAGAAACTTTTCAATTCGTTATCTTCACAGAATCTTAGGTTTCTTCGGTCTATGACCAACAGACTTCTTTTTAATAAACGTTATTAGTTAATGTTTACATTATCTTTGGTTAGCATAGAATTTAGCATTGAGTGTAGGCTCTATAATGTAGAAGAAGCCAGTTTTTGGGATTTTTCAACCAAATATGCCAAAAGGACTTCTTTACTTTTTTTCCCCGGCACAATTTCTAAATGCGCCGTATGACTTCTCGTCCCGCGCTTTTAATTTTACTGGCAATATATCGTAAGTCGCCTTCTTTGCTGCTTTCAAAATTTCTTCTGGATTTTCATTTTCTGTGTCAGACAATTCAAAATGTAAATCCATATTTTCAAATTTTCAAACTCACAAAACAAGTTTGACGTAAACTACAAATTACAAATCAACGAACTGTCACTTGGCAATAAATCTCAGCGTTATTACCATAGTAACGAAATTAAGGCAGATTGTATTATCAAACAGCGATTTAAAAAATGAAAAAACAGGGACCGGAAAAAGCTTTTGCCGGTCCCTAACGTCCATTTTCCGATCTTGACCGGTAAAACGTTATTTTCTGGACGAAAAACTATCCAGAAAGTGTATATTTTCTGGTCGGTCTTAAAAAAAAGTGATTTAAGTTCTTATGTCCTTGAAAGATATCCGACACCATTACGTTAAGTTCGCCATTACTTGTTCCCGTTCCACTACTTTTAAGGTGCTTATAGTGCCTTATATTTGCAACTTTGTACTTTTTGCGATGACTTTTGTTGTTTTCTCAACAAATTATTATTAATTCAATATGATAATTGATCATCATATGCGTTACTTAAGTAAGCAACACAGCACGATTACTTTTGAAAGGATGGCGTCAAATTGAGTTCTTGTCATTTCGACAAATGGAAATAAAAATATCATCGCTTTGCTCTTATGCAAAATAAGATGCAATAGAGTATACACCGACAGTAGTCCTAAAATAACCTAAAGATTCGTCGGTTGCCAATAGAGGGCGATACCTAAAAACATGACACATATACCAAATGATGTTCAAATTAAGGTTTGAATCGTGCTCAAAAAGTACTAGTACGGCTTGTTACTGTAGACACTTCAAAAATTCAAATTTTGATGTAGACACATCTTTGTATGTAAATCTCACGATTTTCAAGCAGCGGTTAAGCATTTGTCGAACTGGAATACTGTCACTTTGATATTTCATGGTCATAGCCTTCTAACGCAATTGATTATGTGCCGTCAAACCAAATGCATACAGCCAAAATTTTGCTGTACTAGTATTTTTTGAACGCGTAAAGACTTCTAGCCAATAGAAAGCGATACCTAAAAACATGATATACTATCGCGCTCAAAAAATACTGGTACAGAAAAGTTTTGGCTGTGTCCATTTGGTTTGATGGCACGTAATCAGGTGCGTTAGCAGGCTATGACCATGAAATATCAACGTGATAGTTTATAATCTATCAAATTTGCCAGTTTGACAAATGCTTAACCCCTACTTGCAAATGGAGAGATGCCCGATTTACACACAAAAAATATGTCTACATCAAAATTTGAATTTTGGAAGTGTCTACAGTAACAAGCTCTACCAGTATTTTTTGAGCGCGATAGTATAAAATAATGTTCAAATCAAGATTTACAAGATTACAAATACAATCTTTACAGATAATTAGAAACAAAATGTTGGTATAGTAGCGCCGGGGAGAGGTGTCTTATGGCGGACTCGAGAATGGGGATATAATTATTACTGTGAAATGTATGTTTCCCTTTATCTTAGTCTTCTTGGCTATTTAACCTCAAATTATTCTTTGTATTTCGTTTCGTATAATCGTATCGGAATTTGTAGTTACAATAATTTATTTTTCGCTTCGTAATTTGTTAGTTTCCATTGCATTTGTAAACAACAGTTTTTTTCAAAACTATTATTATTAATATTCACTATTACGAGGTAAGTTTATAATGCACAATGTATTTCCAATTGATTGAATGCATTTATTTATTTTGCAGCAAAGAATGATGTCATATTAAAAGGTAAATCTTTGCTATACTGCATTATTTCGAGATGGAACGCGATAACGGGGGGCCAAGTTTACCTTTAACTTTCATCATCCAGGTACGCTAATAATTTTCACTATTTAAATTTATATTTATGTAATATTATGTTGCAGCGAACTGCTCTCGCATGCGACATTTCCGAGAAAACCGTAACTCGGACAAAGGCAAGAATGGCTCTTGCTTTAGAATCTGGGGAATCGGAGCCGGTTTCACCGCAAAAATATAGGTTGCGTTTGAAGTCGAAGTCAGAGGACGTCGACGAATACGTGAGAGACGTTTTGAAACGAAAAATTTACACCATGCACGCAACTGGTAAATAATTCAGAAATTATTGTTGAAATGGAGTTAATCACTGTTTAATTTTAGACTCACATATTACTATCGAAAAATTAAACTTAAGAAGATAAAATATTTACCTTCAGTAAAACGAGTTTGAAACAATTGTTATACAAAATTGGTTTTCAATTCAAAGTTGACAATGGAAGAAGGCGTTTAATGGAGCAGGTTAATATTGCTGGTGCTCGAGCAACATTTTTGCGAAAATATTTTGCTAATGAAAGTTGTGAAATTAGTTACGATCCTGTCTTTTTGGATGAGACGTGGATTTTTAGTCGAGGAAGCGTTCGAAAATCATGGCATGATAATGATTTGAAAAGCACAAAAAACAAACCGCTAGAAAAAAAAAGATCTTCAATTCTTAAGAAAACATTCCTCATTCGAATGATATGCTGAAAGTGGAATTATTACAAATTGCCAAGGATTTACAAGTTCCAATAGTATATGCAATTGATGAAATCGCTCATAAATGGGGACATCAAATTTTACGTTTACCTCCGTATCGAGTTAATATGGACAAACTGTAAACAGTATTACAACAAAAACGTTCGAAGACAGGGCTTGAGGGACGAGAATGTTTTATCGCTATGGAAGGATTCATTAAACCCAGTAACTGGAGAACTGTGGCAAAAGTGTAATTTACATGCTCAAAAGGAAATCGGCCAGTGGTGGGACGTTCAAAAAAGAGCTGGGGGAATGGTAAAACCTCTAGTAATCAACGTCGGAGAATCGAGTGAAGATGATAGTGAAAGTGAACGGACGACTTTTAATTATAAGACGTCCAATATTTGAATTTAAAACAAAAATTAGAATCTTAGTTACTTTATAACATTGTAAAGAATTATTATATTTAACATACACCTCTGTAGCTGTACTTAGGTTCACATATATATATATATATATATATATATATATATATATATAGATGATTAGTGTAGGCATAATAAAGGGGTTAGAGTTTATTGAGTTTGAATTTCTTTATAGTATGCAAGTTAGATAAATTTGTGGAAGTATACAGTTGGTTTTCAATGAGAAAATAGTTACGAGTGCAAAATTATGATTTTGATGTGACAAAACAGGCTTTGTGGGGTTTGCACAGGTTGTTATTTTCATAAAAGCATTGAGTTATACCAGTAGCATGTGAGAGAGGTCAACATGATTAATATTAATGGGTACGATTAGTGTGGTGTAACATATTTATGTAATTTCGCATTTTATTCAATGAATTTTAATATTTTGAACACATATCAGATAATGATCACATGGAGTATGATAATTATAATACGTAGATGTATAGTATTAGGTACAATGCTTAAACTATTTGAAATATAAAAGAAAGGGTATGATGTAACGTGCCAATTCTTGTCTGTCGTTACCTTAATTTAAATTCCGAAATTTGCATTATTATCGATAAGTATATTTACATTACATTTCTTTTTCGTTCAATAATTAAATTTTTATATCGCAATATTTTCTCTTCAGTCTACATAATTACGAACGTCCCTGAGTATATTTTAGACATTCAATTTTAGTTCTATGCGCAGCGTGAGTTGAGCATGCTGGTACATTTCCGTATATTATGCCGTGAAGTTCAGACGTTATCTTTTTTAAGTTTTGCTTCCCTTTTATAAGGTATGTAAAGGCGTCTAATTACATTTTCTATATATTATATTTAATAGGGAATCAGAATCAGAATACGGAATAAGAATAAGGAATAAGAATACCGTTTATCTTAAGGAAAAGCTTTTATTTTGGTAAATTTACGTATCATTGAGTAGCGTGGTATGACGTCACGAACAGTTACTTTGTTAAAATGGCGGGTTAATCTTTATGAACATAAATGGAGATACCTTTGTTTTGCATCAATCACATATGCTGTTATACATATTCTGCGTTGTCTTAATTTTTATGTTGAAGACAGATGAAACTTATAGTGCTTACCTATACGTCTCTGTTTCGTTTATTTGTACGTTAATTACAAATGGAAATTACCTTTACATTATCGTCTTGGAATTAAAAATGAAAGTTCTCAAGGTACGGTTCGTTTAAGACGAGATTAAAATATTTATTTTGTACAAGCAAGTACTTATCCTTTTAGTGCAGTTAAGTAAATAACAAATCAGTTTGTGTTATTTTGATACGGTTAAAAGAAAGGTACAGCTGAGTCCTGCTCCTGAAATAAAAACATTTGAGTTCATAACCTATCACAACTGTAATTTGTTGACATTGGTCAATACATATTTCATTATTGAATACATGTTGAATAGATTGCATTTTGAATTCTAAGTAAACAGATTGTAAGCTTAGCTACAGTATTTAATTTAGTACTTTAAGATTGTAAGGCCGTACAAGAAGAATCGTTGTAGTTATTTTACTCTGATATTAATCAGACATTTTGCTTTATTAAATACATATAAATACAGATGTTTAGTGCTTATTCAGATTACCTATTATGTTCTGAGATACAACTTTTCTCAATTTCGTTGTATTTTATTTATTAAACCTAGAAATTGAGTGGTGCCCAAATAAAACAGATGCTAATACTGATTATATCTATGAAAATATCTCTGCTTTCCTCACACCTGATGAACGAGTTCTCAATTTCAGTAAGTTTTATAAGTTTGTACCTCACTGAGCTAGACCGTGGTTCTAATATAACAACACACATAAATTTTTTTTATTTTTTTATTTGTTATAAATTGGCGCCCAACGTGGGGCTCTGATGTAGTTATAGTCAGTATTTGTATTACATTTACAGTGTATATTACATTTCTCTGTTGTGCATTATACGTTTACATTTACTATATATGTTTTTATATCCAATTTTGATTTTGTGTATTGTATGTTTTCATTTACAGGATTTATATTTATGTAAGTTGTGTTATACCTTATGTTTATATTTATGGTGGGTTTATATTATTGTATTTTTGTGAATTTTACGTACCTATAATTCAAAATGAACGCTCAACATTTAAAGAAGTATGAAGTTGTTTCAGTAATACTTTCTCGTGGAATTAAACCTTGTTTAACTCAGGATCAATGTAGAACTCAATTACGTGGAGTTTTAGCAACAGAAAAAGATTTACCCTATGAAAAATTTATTATACCTTCAGATTTAAATTTAGAAATTACAGAAATTCAAAAGACTTTTGATGAAATTTTTAAAGCTTTGAGTAATAATGATTTACCTCCTACAGTTAACGATTGTTTAAGATTTAAGTCACGTTTAATACATTTAAAGAGAAGAATATATTGTTGTCCATTTAATGATGATACGAATTCAAGCAAAGAGAAGTTCATTTCAGATTTGTGTTTAATTGAAGGTATTTGGTTAGAACGTACAGATGTAAACGAATCTACAGATGCTACAGTTACAGTTCGTGATAATTCTTCAGTTTCGTTTAGTCCAAAACAAATTCCAGTGTATAAATGGGGAATTAAATTTTCAGGAACTAATCCTCGTGAAAGTGTTATGTCATTTTTAGAGAAAGTCGAAGACTTATGTGAATCTCATCATGTTAGTCATTCAGATTTATTTGCGTCAGCACAAGATTTATTTTCTGGTATAGCTTTACAGTGGTTTAGAAATACAAAACATACAGTTAGTACTTGGTCAGATTTAGTTCAGTTACTTAAAAGAGATTTTTTACCGTTTGATTATGAGCATGATCTTTTGTTAGAAATCCAACGACGTACTCAAGGTATAGAAGAGAATGTCATAACGTATATTATTGCAGTTCAGGCACTTTTTAAAAGATTACCTACCTCTAAGTCAGAAACAGAAATTGTTTCACAAATTCAAAGAAATTTAAATCCATATTTTGCATCCCATATTGGTATTAAGAAATTCTCGTCCATTAATGAATTAAATGAAGTATGTAGAGCAGTTCAAGATTTAAAATTTCGTACAGCAAGGTATAAGTCACCTCCTAGAAAATGTGTTGGTCTTTTAGAACCTGATTTAGCTTGTTTATCTTTGAGTCAACCATCTACCTCTAATACAGTTAGTGAAGTTTAAGTTATTTCGTCCAGTACATGTTGGAATTATGATAATAAATAACACTCTCATCGTGAATGTTCTGAGCCTCGCAAAATTTTTGTTTTAAGTGTGGTAGAAAAGGTAGTTACAGTAATTCTTGTGTTAATTGTAATTCAAAAAACTTACGTTCCGTCTATTTCTCGTTCAGCTCCAAACCCTACAGGTGCGGTACCGAAAACCAATCTCCCAACTATGAGAACAAATCGAAAACCTACCAATTTAAACAAACAACTCCCAACCAACGACAAATAATTTCCTCGGTGAAGACCTTATTAATACCCAAACGAGACAAATTTAAAAATATCGTACATTCTAGAAATAAGTTTCAATTTTCAGTTCCTGTTGATGAGTGGAATAATTGGCTTTTAACAGTTAATTCTTTCATGTTTTCATGTAGAACTACAGTTGCTCCAGTATGTGCCTCCCTTCCGTTTGATAATGGACTTTATCTTACTGTAAAAATTTTTGGTCATTCGTTATCTTGCCTTATTGATAGTGGTGCAGCAGCGACAGTTATAGGTAGCACGGGTTTACAATTTCTTGAGAACAATGGAATACAGTATACTATTAGTCCTTGTAGTGTAGCAGTAAGTACAGCTGATGATACTATGCAGGAATGTCTCGGTTAAATTTCATTACCGTTTACATTGAATAGTTCTACTCGATGGATAAATTGTTTAGTGGTGCCTTCTATAAGTCAAAGTATTACTTTAGGAATGGACTTCGGTTTTATGTTTGGAATTAAGTTAGATTTACGTTTGAAAGCTTATAGTACGTCTTTTTCAACCAGTGCTTCTTCACATGGCAGTGTTGAAAACATTTGTGTATCTTCCGTTAAAATGATTGAATCTTATGAATCCCTTACCTCTCGACAAAAACTTACGTTAGAGAAAACTATCTTAAAGTTTAACGAATTAGTTTCAGATAAACTCGGTCGTACTACATTAATGGAACATCGTATAGATACTGGTGATGCCTTACCTATAAAACAGCGACAATATTTATTATCTCCTGCAATGCAAAAAGTCTGACACCACGAAGTAGATAAAATGTTACAGTTAGGTGTGATTAAAGAGTCGAATAGCCCATGGTCATCTCCTATGCTTTTAGTTAAGAAAAAGAATGGTGACTATAGAGCCTGTTATGATGCAAGAAAGCTAAATAGTGCGACAAAAAAAGATTCGTATCCCTTACCTCGTACCGATTCTATATTAAATTCTCTTGATTCGGCTAAGTTCTTATCTTCCATTTATCCAAAGCATTTTTGCTAATTAGTTTAGAAAAGGAGTCGTGTGCAAAAACTGCATTCACTATTCCCGGTAAAGGTCTTTTTGAGTATGTTGTAATGCCAATGGGTCTTACCAATAGTCCTCAGACATTACAAAGATGTATGGAAAGAATATTCAGTTCTTTTAGGTGAACAAGTGTTCGTATATTTAGATGATATAGTTGCCTCTCCAGATTTTCAGTCACATATCGATACATTAAATAAAGTTGCCCAACGATTAAAGGATGCTGGATTCACTATTAATCGTGAGAAATGTCATTTTGTCGACCTTCTCTTTCATTTTTAGGTTTTGTTGTTGATTAACATGGTCTTCGTACTGATCCAGAAAAAGTATCAGCGATTGTTAACTTTCCTACTCCTAGGAATACTACCGAAATAAAACGTGTTTGTGGTCTTATAAGTTATTACCGTAGATTTATTAAGGATTATGCCCAACTTTCAACTCCTATAACTTCTCTTTTGAAAGGAAAAGCTAAAGGTCAAATTCTTAAGTGGACTAATGAAGCCGAATCCTCGTTTCAGGAAATTAAAAAGCGAATTACCTCTGCTCCCGTTCTTGTGTCTCCCGATTTCGATAAGAAATTTTACATTCAGACTGACGCCAGCGATTTAGCTGTCGGAGCAGTATTGTTTCAGAAACATGATGGTTCTGAACACCCAATTGCTTTTGCAAGTCGTACATTAACTGATGCTGAGAAGAAGTATGCAGCTACCGAACGAGAACTTCTCGGAATTATTTTTGGTATTGAACACTTTCGTGGTTACGTTGAAGGTACAAATTTTACCGTTATTACCGATTGTGCGGCACTTAAGTGGCTTCATAACCTTCATGACCCAACTGGTCGATTAGCCAGGTGGAGTTTGCGTTTGTCCCAATTTACGTTTGATGTTCAGCATCGGTAAACAAAATATTGTTCCAGATGCCTTGTCTCGTGCCGTATCTTCTCTTGATATGTCAACTTTTAGTCCCGATAAATGGTATAAAGAGATGATTGAGAAAGTACACTCCAGTCCCGATCAGTATCCGAATTTTCGTGTACATGATAATTATTTATTTAAGTATCTTCCGTCTACGTTTCCCGTTGAGTCGAATATTTCTGACTGGAAGCTAGTTATACCTTTAGATAATCGTGCTTCTGTATTATAAGGATGTCATGATGATCCTACTGCTTCACATTTTGGTGTTTCGGAAACTATGGCTCGAATAACTGAGAAATATTATTGGCCTAAGTTAAAGTTATCTGTTAGTAAATACATTAAGTCTTGTAGTGTTTGTGGTCCTCATAAAGCAGAAAATTTAGCAAGAGCCGGATTAATGGGTAAAGAGAAAGATGTCTGTTTTCCCTTCCAAATGGTTAGTATGGATATTATGGGTCCCTTCCCTCGAAGTAAAAATGGAAATACATTTTTAATTGTTGTTACCGATTACTTTACAAAATTCGTTTTAGTTCAACCTCTTCGCAAGGCTACTTGGAAACCAATTATACGTTTTCTGAAAGAACAAGTGTTCACAATTTTTGGTGTCCCTCAAACAGTTTTGTTCGATAATGGATCGCAATTTGTTTCCAAAGAATTTCGTACATTTTTGAAATCTGGTAAGGTACAGAATTTGTGGTATAATGCTAGGTATCATCCCCAGGTTAACCCCACTGAAAGAGTTATTAGAGTCATTGGTACTGCTATTTCCTCGTACATTAAAGACAACCATCGCGAATGGGATGATCATATTTTTGAGATTGCCCAAGCAATTCGTATGGCTCGTCATGAAGTAACTCTGATCCCTCCAGTGTTTGTGATGTTTGGTCGTCATGTCCCTGTGACAGGAGATTTTTATGGCAGTCCCGATCCCTTAGATAATGTGCAGTTAGCAAATCGTTTCTTTTGGTCTAAAGAAAATGCCTTTCTTCCCGAATTATATGATGAAGTCAAGGAAAGATTACATAAAGCATATCTTCGTAATGAAAAACAATATAATTTGCGTAAGCGTCATTTAACTTTCAATGTTGGTGATATGGTATGGAAGCGAAATTTTACCTTATCTGATGCGAGTGTTCAGTATTCTAAGAAGCGTGCTCCGAAATATGTTGCTTGTAAGGTTATTCCGAAACTATCTCCTCTCGTTTATGAACTCCAAGATTTGAATGGAAAGAATGTTGGTCAGTTCCATGTCAAAGATTTGAAACCCAATTTTTCCAGTTTTTAATAAGTTTGCTTATAGGCAAAAATGGTTTATTATAGGTAGGTTAGGTTATACATTTTAGTTATAGTTAATTGCTCATTTTAGTTTAGTTCAGTTTCAATTGTCTCGTCGTGTTTAGTATTCTTTTTGGTTACTATTGTTACAGTTTGATTGCGAGTGTGTCTGTGTTAAACAAATGTAGTAAGGTTGTTGTATGTATGGGTGATGATAGTAACACAATCTGGATCGTAACTCTTGGAACAACTTGTGGCTTAGTTTAGGATTCCTCCGGGTCTTATTCATTTTTTTTATTGTTTTTTGTGACTGGGTGGCAATGGTACGAACATAGTATATTTGTAATTCAAAGACAAAGTATATAAAACATGCATAAGAAGTGATAGTGACTTAAAAACATAATTAAGAACATGAACAACAATTGCGCAGTGTGATATTTAATATAAAATTGCAAATTCTATACAAACATTGACAAAATAGTTAAACAATGTGAAAATGTGAATTGACAAAAGTAAGAACTATGGAGTACAAGTGAACAGTATTGGTGTTAGAGACAGATATAAGAACACATTTTATGAACATTTCAAGTGTTATAGACAGTTACTACACAAATTAAAACTAAATTTATATTAAGTTAGGTTAAGTATTATTTGTAAGAATTTCACAAAATTATAATTTTTATAGGGCAAGATAAGTTGAAAATAAATTATAAAAGCATTTAATAGTAGGTTTCCCTCATTTCAACAAGGAATTTAACTATAAATATGTAATATAAACATAAAATTAGAAAAGTTAGGTTAACTACCTAAATATTAGATATGAAGGTGGAAATTTTGTAAAATTTAAATAAAATGGGTTGAAATAAGTGTATTCTGATAGTCTTTTATGTGGAATTTGAATATGTAATTAGTTTAGTTGTAGAATGTAAGATTTTTTTTGATATTAGTAAATTTAGATTATAAGTTGTCAGAACGAAATTTATCGAAGCAAAACAGGCCTTGTGAGGTGTCTTTTTATGCGGAATTTTAGCCCTGATTCCAAATTTGTAATTATAAATCAAATCCGAATTGTATTAAAGAAGATATAGCATAATTTCTGTTTTAGTTAAGTTTACAATTTTGTTTAGACCAATCAGAAGCTAGAATCTTTTGTGTGTAATGTAGAGAAAAAATTGAAAATTTGATATCCAGGAGAAATGTATAAAAGGAATTGCTCCTAATTTCTCACTCTGTTGCTTTTTGAAATTTTTGTGACTAACAAGTCATTGTGTTAGTGTTATTTGTGTTAACACGTAAGTAACAATTCTCGTAAACATTATCGGATTTGAAACGCGATCGACGTAGAGTTGAGAGATCAGAAACAATTGTTTTAACCTATAAGTTACCGATCACAATCGTCGATAAAATTGTAATTGTTTCGTTTTTCAAGATCGTGTGTAAACATCGGGTAATGTGCAGTTATTTTGTATGTTAATAAATTTCTTCTATTATCATGGATTCGATGTTTATTTTGTTGATAGTGATTCAGATCATAAAATAAATTTTCACTTCATAACGGAATCTAAAATAAAGGTGCAAGTGAATACAAAAACCTACATAAAATTAAAATGCAAAATTAAATCCGAGAAATTAGTAAATAAATAATACAACATTTTAAAAACACCAATAAAGTAAAGTGCTTGCCTATAAGTGTTTGAACATTGATTGCCAACAATCAATGTTTAATACAATTGAACCCTATCCCCAAAAGAGATTTTGAGCTAGTACGGCGCATAATATATTTTTTTTTATAAGGTTATTATTACAATAATAACCTTATCCCCATTTAGTAAAATTGAATAAGTAGAGTATATAATAATTTTTAATCGCTAGCCAGTACAATTAATTTATCAGCACATATATATATATATATATATATATATATATATATATATATATATATATATATATATATATATTGACAAACTGTAAACTGAGATTTTTAAAATCGGTTATATTATTAACTAATAATAAATCTCATTTTTAACATCCAATACAGTGTATATATTAATGAAAAAATCGGTTATTTATAAGTGGCTTCGATAACCAAATTACAGTCTTGATTCTGTTTATGCAATGAGATCTGTCGGCTAAAAACGATCCTCCGCAATTAACCAAACTTTTCGCACTTCATTTGGGCACTGCCTACTGCTAGCTAATTCGTTTCTTATTGAAAATTATTGAAATAATTAATTTGTAAAACAGATCCAAAACGAAATTTTGCTGACCCGGCCTCGGTTCTGATAGTCGTTTACAGTTGTATAATATATTTTTATCATATGACTACCCACACTCGGTGGACTTTACATGCCAGAATAAGTGCGAACAGACCTTACGAAATTCGACTTTATTTATACGAGTAGATGGGGATTTTTAAGACCGTTAGGATGCTAAATCCCGAGATATTCCAACAATAATTTTATTTAAATTTGACAGCGCGCCTTAAATTTGAAAATAACCTAGAAACATTGACGATGTTTTGTTGGTATTCAAAATTACTAACTATACGAACCATGAACGACATACGTTTTTAAAATCTTAAACCATGCTTTACTAAAAGATGAGTCATAAGACACCTCTCGCCGGCCCGACCATAAAGCACAAACTATAAACAAAATAATAACACAGGTGAACAATCGTGACCTGATTACTTCTAATAAAAATGGTGAAACGATATCCTTTTTGTTGTCGAGCTAAACATGAGTTAACCAGGCAGCTTATATGGCACTACGAGGCTTCTTCGTTATGCAAATAAATTATGGTTTACGATAATGTGATGTTCCACTTTTCAGTCAATTAGCAATGCTTGATTAGGCATTTATGTGAGGATGTATTATGTACGTGTGATGTTTATTATTATAGAATTATTGTGATAACCTTCTTCTAAATAATACCAGAGCTTCCTTTTGCCATAATTATATTTTTTTGTGAAATGAATTTAAACGTAGTAAAACATGTAGGAAATGATGCGTAGTGAATGTACTGTTCAACCATTTGTTAATATTTTTGGGAAGGTGGAAGTATAAGTAGGAATAAATCGTGTTAGAACGGATTCCAGATGATTAATTTGTCGGACGGAATATGATAAATAGAAGTCACATCGGCGATAGAGTATTTAGTAAATGACTTTACTTAATTTATGCATAGTCCTCGTTATACGTGTGTTTGTGCCATTTGAACAGTTACGTACAAATTTTTAGCTATATTAAATTAATTTACTGCATGAAAAAGAACAGTTCCTTTAATTATAATACTGTTTTATTTTCAATAATCATTTCCTCTTTGTATTCTATTTAATTGGTTTGTAGCAACCAAGAAGACCATTATGCAAAAAAGCAGACAAAAAAGATGTATCTTAATGTCAATCTTAGTTAATTTTAAAAAAGCATTAAAATGAACGAGTGTAAAAGTGTGAAAAGATAAGGTCTGAACAATAATTACAGGAAATAACACAGCAGGTATGAATAACTTTTAATTCCCACTTTATTTAAAATGTAGAAACTCACACATGTAGTCATATAAGCATCAGGAATGTGATGAATAGGTCGCATTGTCAAACCGGAACCGCAAGAACCGAACGGAACGGAACGTTGCCATTTATTCCCGCGCTTTAATTACTTCCAATCTTCCAGTAGTCATTAATCACTGTGGGGATGGGGTTGCTGCTTGATACTCTACTCGTTCTCTCCTACTGTTGCATTACTATACTGGGATACGTTCTTTACCCTAACTGGTATGCTTGTTGGCATTCTGAAACCCTTACGCACAGGTGCAATACTTCTGAACGTGAAATTAAACTTTAAATTATTACATGATGCCCTGCCTGTGCTTGGTATTATATTTATAAAACAGTTTCCGTTACCAAAAATCGCAATTAGAAAATTCAGTGGGTGGCTTATGTTTATGCAAATTAAGATGAACAAAATAATTATGTAAACCACATGTAGTAGATAAACCACCAACCGTAAACCCACGAGAATAATTTCTTGCATTTGAATATTATAAGAGTACTCTCTCACACAAACACTAATATTGTGATGTAAATCTGTCTAAATATTTGTTTCGTGATTAATTTTTCTGGTGTTTCGTGTATGATAGTATTTTATGGTTCAGAATTCAATTCTGACATTATTACATTCTTGCTGTACATTGTACAATAAAATTATACTTTCTAAGATATATTCGAGCAAATTCTTTTGTATGCACAATCTGATCGTGCGCTACTTTTTCAAAAAAAATTAAAATGATATTTAGGAGAATATAAAATTAGCATACTATCCGACAATTATCTGGGGATAAACAAATTAGTTGCGTTATTCAAAATTAAACGGAATGTCTTTTAAAAATGCTACTCGCAATACTTCAAAGCAGTATTTTCCATATAGCGTTTCGCATACATTAGTCAAAATATCCAAAAATGTAAGTATCTCTAGTCGTCGGTTAACTCCAGGATGGCAAATTATTCAGGAGACAAAAAAAACTTCATAGTTTATCCAAAAACTAATGTTAACGAAAAATGTTTGTTACAACTAACTTATAACTATCGTATATAAGTAATTTAACTACTTTTCTTTAAAAAATGTGCGTACATTTGGTTTACATAACTGAAAAATGGAGTTGACGGACATTCGAGATTATGTTTTAACTCAATGTGGAGTTGAGAGTTTTATTTGTTGTAAGTAGCCATGGAAAATTCTCAAGAATAAAAAAATGGAGAATATCCTCGAGAATATTCTCGTTCTCGAGAATAATCTTCTGAGAACATTCTTGCATCACATCATTAGTTTGTTGTAAGACAAATACACGAAAAATTAAGATGGTTTTATCGTAATCGCTTTAGATATCTCAAAGGCATTTGACCAAGTTTGACATAAGTGTTTACTTGCCAAACTCACCTCGTTTGGGTTAAATGATACACTCATCAACTGGGTTTCTAGTTTCCTTGATAAAAGACGAATACGTGTCGTAGTTGATGGCTTTTTTCAAAAGAAGTTAGCATTAACGAGGGCGTACCACAGGGATCCCTTATAGCGCCTACACTTTTTCTGCTGTACATAAATGACCTTATTTCTTCAACAGCTAACCCCATCCATTGCTTTGCTGATGATAGCACTCTTCACTGTAGTTCATCTCAGTCTACTCATAGTGATAATCCACCTACTATGTCAAATCAAGAAATTAAAGCTGAAATGGCAAATTCAATCAACAAAGACATTCAACGTATTCTCGAATGGGGAAGCAATAATCTAGTTAAATTTAATGCTAACAAAACTCAGTGTTGCCTTGTGTCCGCCAAAAAAGATCGATCATTTCCTGTTGTATCAATGGCTAAGTTCTTAAGTTATCAGACTCTATTACTCTGTTGGATATGACTGTATCTTCAAATCTCGCATGGGTTGACCATCTTCTGTCAGCTACCAAAACAGCTGCTAGTAAAATAGGCTTTTGGTACATATCTAAGCAGTACTTTACCTCTCGACAACTCCTTTTGCTGTATAAGGCCTAAATTTGGCCTCATCTGGAATATAATTCTCACCTGTGGGTTAGTACTCCCCAATACGCTCTCGATATCGTTGATCGTATTCAAAAGAGAGCGATTAGGCTTATAAATGACCCGTCCTTAACTTCTTACATACAGTCCCTTGAGCATAGAAGGATGGTTTCAGTTCTTTCTTTGTATTATCGTTATTACAACGGCTATTGTGCTGCTGAATTATATTCTTTGATACCATCTCGGGCTATCTTTGCGAGAAACACTCGGTTCGCTCATTCACATCATCAGTATGCAGTACAAATCTCCACTTGTCGTACCAAACAGGCGCAATCCACATTTTTCTACACGGCTTCTAAACTCCCTAGTTCCTGCTTTCCTCTCACTTATGACATGAGAAAATTTAAGGTAGCTGTTCATAGGCATCTTTTGGCAATTCATTATCCCTCTATCCATCCTCCTAAGCGTTCCTGAGTGCTTTAGTACGATAGGCCAAATTTAGCCTGTTCAGGTCCAAAATTATATTAAAAAAAATTATTTACTAACGGTAAAAGCAACATAGTTTTAATAGAACATAATATAACTTAACCTCTTCATCTTCAGTTATTCATGAGAAATATTATAATATTCATGGTAGTCTGCAGGTAACGTAGATTTCAGCGCTTGCAGATCTGTATACTGTTTATTTTTTATTTTTAAACGGTCTACATGTAGACTATCGCGTTCAGGTCAAGAACAAGTCTGGATAGGCTTTTGTATACGCTGCAGTAGAATCTACCATTCGTCACGAAAGCGCAACTTAAAACAAATTTCTCCATTTGCAATATACTTCAGACTGCGAATATCAGTTACCAAAAATTAAGAATGCCTTTAAGAACCAAAAGAAATATTAGCGAGGATACAACTTACTTTAGGGTCTCCCTTCTTCTTGCCGGGTCTAATGCTTTTAAAAAATTCATCATTTTAAAAGATTTAAAGAAGAAATGGTCCAAATACTGGACGGTGTGTGGTCCAAGTTTCTTTCTCGCAATTTTAGAAAAGTATGTGAAATCTGCAGGCACATTAATTTTCTTATTCTTCACGCAACGCTCAATGGCATGTACCTCCATTTGCGTGTGCCCAACCTCTAGGAATTTCTGTATAATAGTTACGTTATATATTTTAGCTAAGTTGGCAGCTGCATTGGAACGTGCACTGTTACGGTTTTGATATATACAGTCATCGCTGTACATAATGATTTCTGGATTTTGTTCACTTGGATCTATAAGTGGTATTGCATAGTTTTCGATAAAATGATGAAAGCAGGAAACAAATTGTTCGGCAGATAATCCACCCTCACTCTCATTCCAAAAATAACAATAGCCGTCTTTGGTGCGTAAATTAAAAATACATAATTTGGTCTTGTAATATAGACTACTTATATTAGACTTTAGAACCATTAGTACTGCTTGAACATCAAAGGCATTTACATGTGTTTTATTACTCGAATCCTCTTTTTTTTTCAATGCTGGCTTCATTTTTCTTGCTAATATTCAAGTTGTACTCAGTTCCAGAAACGTGGTTATTCTTGTAAGCAGCATATAGCTCACATTAATCTTTTTTAGGCCGGAAGAGAGCCAAATATTCTGTATTGAAAGCGTTATTGAACGTGGAGATAGATAATGACGCTACATTCTTTGATAGACCAGTCTGACAGACCAGTCTGTGACGTAAAATTTATACAGTTGTTGTTTTGAAGGCCACACCGGTAATAGATACCTTTTGCTTGTAGAAGCTCTACAATAATGTGACTCCATACACGGTAGAGTTTTTAGAAAATCATTTAAGGTTGTATTTTCGATTTCAAACGAACTTTTATGGCGTTTATTTTGTCTGTAGACGCTAGGTTTTCACATAGGTGTGGAGTCACAGGATTCCGATATTAATGAAAATGTATTTATCCAGTTTACAAGAGTGCATCTACCAATACCAGTTTTAAATACATTTTGCGGCATACTCGAATATTTAGATCGTTTTTTCGGAGATAATACATTATTGACTGTGTTCGTTTATATTTTTCTGGATCTTCTCTATCTCTTGGTCTATTCGTAGAAGTCGATTTCACAGTATTATCCATAAATACCTTTTTCTCTCCCCAACTTAAATTCCAGAAGTAGTCAAATATTGCGTTTCTCTCTTTCTCAGACATATTATTACACTTAAGTAATCCACTTTCTTTGGTCTTACAAGAACATCTTTCTTACAATTCTCGGGGTTTTCTTTCAATATCATAGTTGTACTTTCCATTTATTCTGTCTTCCAAAGTATCTTTTACCCATCTCACGCGGACTTTTATTTTTTTCAGAATATCAAGTTTTTCTATTAACCTGAAACCCCTTTTTGCGTTTATTGCTTTTCTTTGGAGCATCATAGCTGTCGGAATCGGAATGGCATAATGAAATCACTGTCGTGCTATATGTCATCTTCATTCCTTTGATATCCAGTATTTGGATCATCACTTGCAGAAAAATTTCCGAGTTTTTTCTTCAGGTCCGTACGTTCATTCTCTAAGAAAATATCCCCTGGTATACCGGGAGAAGAGTCCATACCATTTGCATATGGCACTGAAGGTATATCATCAGTTTCGTCCGATATTTCATTTTTGTTACTTGAATCTGAGATATAAATATTGTAGGGTGCTTTGTTTAGGTCTACAAGTTCACTCTCTGAGAAAATATGCTCTAGTATATCTCGAAGACTGTCCAGAAAATTTTCATTTTCAATAGGTTTTGTCAATGTGACTACAACATGTCGGTCATAATAATCGTGAAGCTCAGCGAGTTTTGTATCATTACAATTTCGTTTTTTAATTGTACAATATGCCGTACCGTGAGAATTTACGATTTCAACGTTTTTAACGAAACCTTCACTGTCACTATTTCCAGTAATCGCGTTTATCTCATCAGCTAACTTCACGATCTTCCTCGCTCTACACATCTGCAATACATTTAATTCATAATGCTTACAGATTATGAGCAAAAACGAATTGTTTAAGTAAATATTTTCCCGACTTTGAAAATAATTATTTTTAAAAATTAGTTAATTAAATTTTTTTTTAATACACCCATAATATACGTAAAACATAATGGGATCCACGGGAAATAAAAGAAAATTAATATCAATTTTTACATTTACATCAATAGGTGCCTTACAGTTTGAAACTTTCAAATAACGCAGAATAATTACTTTTAAAATCGTATGAAGAAAATCTGCCACGTACTCAAATTTCATTATGTACATGGATGTTTTCTTATGGGAAGTATCCTTTCTATTACAGATAGACAAAAAGTAATATGGGGCCCTTGTGCTCGATTTTGGTGTTAATTAAGATCAAATAGTCATAATCAAGATATCTCTGACCGTTATTGCGCAATTAGCCAAAATTGAAAAAATGGCGATTTTGAAAAACTTGAATAACTTTTTTATTTCTAAATGTATCGACAAACTGTAAAAACATTTTTAAGGCACTTTTTTAAGTAGAATCCGTTAGTGCATTCACATTTTTAATACCACCTTAATTTAAAAAGATATGATATAAAGTTGTATTTTATTATATGTAAACCATAGTTGGCAAGATATCTTTAAATGACATTTTTTTTTGTGCTTTTTAAAAATATATAACATCTATGCTATTTTAATAATTAATTGATTTTTTTAAAGTTTTCCTTAATTGGTATATTTATTAAGGATAACAGTTGGCCTAGAAAACCAGATATGAAATTGAATGAAGACATTCTACTCAAAAAATAAATTTCACTTCCAGTAAAATATTTTAGAGACATTTTGTAACTCAGATAAGTTTAATTGTAATGTTGCTCTTGTGAAATGGTAACTAATTATAACATCTGAAGATTGAATATAAAATTATCAAAAAATCTCAAATGAAAATTGAAATGAAATGAAAATAAACAATATAACATCATCAGAAATTATGAAAAGCAAATCAATTTTTATACGTATGTAAACATCTAATTCTATAAACGAACAAAAATATGAACACAAAATATCAATATAAAAACACCTAAAACTACAAATATTTTCCAAACTTTTTTGATGCAGACTTCGCATCGTCTTCTAATTGAATTTATAGAGTTATATGTAGATAATGGTGGTAATTGTGTGAAAGTCACACGAACACTTTCTTTTAACTCATTCATAGTATTATTAGTTCTTTTGTATATAGTGTTTTTCAAAAAACCCCATAAAAAGAAATCTAGAGGCGAAAGATCGGGTGAACGAGTAGGCCACAAAATTGGTGCTGCCGTTCCCATCCGGCTATTAGGAAAACGTAGATTTAAGTAGTCAGTAACTACACGGGAATTATGTGCGGGAGCTCCGTCTTGCTGAAATATGACATTGCAATATTGTGCTAAAGGAAAACTCTCTAGCAATCCCTCCAACTGAATTAGTAGAATATCGAGATATTTCATTGAGTTTAATGTTTCTTCATACATGTGATAATAAAAACGCCCGTTTTTAATTCAGCACCACACATTTATTCCAAGTTTCCCTTGCCTCCTGCGGACAACACTGACGTGAGCGTTAGTATCTGCCCAGTAAGGTAAATTGTGATAAATAACATCACTACTGATATGCGCCTCGTCTGACCATGTAATAGAGTTTGAAAAATTAGGTATATTTTGGCACTGACTTATATGCCGCCGCCTTCTGTCGTCTATAGTCAAAAAACGTTTTTTTCCGAAATCTATAGCAATAGTATTTATGCTTCTTTAAAATTCGGAGGGCTTTGCTTCAAGACACGCCTAGATTAACCATTTGTCTAGATGAAGTTGTTGGCTTTGCTTCGATTCGTTCTAAGGCGACCATTTAATTTTCTTCAGAACTTCGTTTAAAGTAAGTTTTTGGCCTGGGAATTTTAAAAGAACGGAATTCAATTAAATTTTTCTGTAACCTAAAATTAATTAAGATATTAAATTATTATAAGTTTTTGTTATGAACGAATGAGTTCAAAGGTAAGTATGTAAATAATTAAGATATTGTTTTGAGCTAGCAAAAATTTTAATTTCTATTAACTTTACCGTTCAAAAATATATTTATTTGGCTGCTACCTTTCAGGAAAATTTTGTAAATGTAATTCCGATACCACATTCTTATCACCTTTGGATAATATAAAACATGCAAAATTTTTCTGGATTTGTATAATTGGGGTGTTAATAACTAAATTCCAAGATCACTTCGTAGCACACTTCTAATTTTTAATTTATAATTTGACATACAGGTATCATTTGTTTTTTACTTAAATAAATCTCAGCCTCCTATGCCTACTATGTATTCTTAATATAAAACGTAAATAAGAAAAACTTACAAAATCAAATAATTATTAAAATAGCATAGAAGTGTTACATATTTTTGAAAAGCACAAAAAAAATGTCATTTAAAAATGTCATAGCCAACTATGGTTTCCATATAAAAAAATACAACTTTATGTCATATCTTTTTTAATTAAGGAGGTATTAAAAATGTGAATGTACTAACGGATTCTGCTTAAAAAAGTGCCTTAAGAATATTTTTACAGTTTGTCTGTACATTTAGAAATAAAAAAGTTATACATGCTTTTCAAAATCTCCATTTTTTCAATTTTGGCTAATTGCGCAATAACGGTCAGAGATATCTTGATTATGACTATTGGATCTTAATTAACACCAAAATCGAGCACAAGGGCCCCATATTACTTTTTGTCTATCTGTGATAGAAAGGGTACTTCCCATAAGAAAACGTCGAAAATGAACCACCCTGTACAATAAAAGAATTACTGCCAACTCCATATTGTTCGATTTTAGCAGTTTTTTGGCTATGAATATAATTATTATTTTTATTATGTGATAATCAAACAATAAAATATACCTCTACGGAAAAGACAATTTCTTTAATATTTATATCAATAACTATGGTTTACAATTCACAAGCACGTGCCCATGTGTTATCAAAATTAGTTATACTGAAGATAACAGTACCAAATCGAAAATATTGGCATGGAGAAAGCAGGATAACGTGCACTTAAAATTTAAGTATTTCTAACGCACTTTAGAGTCAGCGGGTTTGTGGGATAGTGTATGAAGGTATATATATATATATATATATATATATATATATATATATATATATATATATATATATATATATAATAATCCGCTAACATGTCATTTCAGGAAAATCATGGAGTTAGTAGGTTAACACGATATGTAGAAAATTTGGCCATCTTTTCAATTTTGTTTTTGTTCTCTATCATTACAGAGCTAGTGAACTATTTGTTTTACACAAATATATGTGGCGATTTTAAAATGTAGCGTAAATAGGACTTATAACTCAGTCCTACAATGAAGATTTTATTACCAGTGAGAAATGGTAAAAGCATGGTTACAGTGAGATCCGAAATTTGCATGTATTAACCCGTTGTTAATCGCTACATGATTTTTAACATAACTAGTCGCTACGGTGAATTTCATGCTCTGCTGCTAAATATTGTTTAATTCTTTTAAAAATGAACAAAAGTTACAAATTATGTTATAACAAAAGGAAATATGTATTACGTGCTAATAAGCTATAAGTAGAAGACGGGCACCTTCCGTCATCTTGGATACTCTGGGGAAAACCCACCTTTCACTTTTTTATACGCCTACGTAGGGATCGTATTTTTTCACCCCTATGGTTCCTTATCGGAGGGCATTTTCAACCCTTGATGGAATTTTCACCCTGCTTCGGTTGTATTAAGATCCTTTTTTATGGTTTCTTTTCGGAGGCCATTTTCAACCCTTCATTTTCACCCTAATTAAAGCCCTTTTGGTTGTGTTAAGAACTGTTTGTCGGTTCAAACCTATGGCTTCTTTTTGCTACCTCATAAGACAGCTGTAAGAACTTGTGTTAGGTCTGCGGCCCGGCCCCCTTGGCTGAAAATAGTATAAGGGGACCCTAATGATAACATGTAAGACAAGTGTAGGAACTACCATGTAGGCCTTCGATCTTGTGTTAGGGTCTGCGCCCCTGTCGTGGCCCCATGACGGGAAATCTGAAATAATGGACCCTAGCCTTGTAAGACAGCTATAAGAACTTGTGTTAGGTCTGCGCTCCGGCCCCCTTGTTGCGAAACTGGAATTCGTATTGCTATCTACTTGTGTATGGACTAATGAATATTTTTTCTGTAATAAAGGTGGCACCACCTAGGGTTATATTTCTAGGACTAATCAGGGTTTTCTTTGTGGCACTATCTAGTGGTATATTTTTAAACTAGCGAACTTTTCTGCAATAGCGGTGGCGCCGCATAGTGGTATATTTCTAGGACTAATTACGGTTGTTTGTGATGCCATCTAGTGGATAGACTAATGAACATATTCTGCAATATAAGTTGATCATGCACGTCTCTCTTGTTACGGAACTCTTAATTAAAACAATTAATGTACTAGAAAAATCTGGAACACTGGAACTGTGGCAGGATCTGTAACAAGCAAAATACACCCACGTACCACACAAAATTAATTAAAGTACTAAAAACGTTTTTATTTATCAGAGTAGAATGGTGGAAAAAAAAGCTTATACAGTAACTGGATAATCTCATCATTTATATCTAAACATGTAGTGAAAAACTTATCTACGAAATCAAGGATTGGTAAATTATTTATTCTAAAATACAAAAACATTATTGTATAAGGTCCACATACATTCGAATGGTGATTCTTCAGTATTGTTTTGTTGTAGCGGAACCATTTAGAATTCTTCTCAAGGAAACGTAAATGGTAACCTAGCGGGGGTCGTCCAAAGGAATCAAAATATTCCCCATTGGTTTGTTTGCTAGATCCGTGTTTACAATAATAGCACAAGGTCTAGGTGCGTGTCGCGGCAGCTGATTAGAAGCACATACAAGTAGAAACACATTCTTGTGGCTGGGGATCGATTTCAAACGTTTCAGCACTTGTACCACATACATCTTTGGAGTTGGTATGCGCCCAGTCTTGCAGTAGTAATGTGTTTTTCAAAGCGTACATAGGCTCCTCAACCTTATGGTTTAAACAACCATACACCTTTGCTTTTTTTTTTCAATTTTTTAAGCGGTGGGCAACCAATCTCGTCCAAGTTTAGTATTGGTTTGTTAAGGAACCTTAAGAACTGTTGTTTTTCACTACCCTTAACGTGAATTTTGTTAAACGGTAGCAGAGTTCGTATCAGTTCCTCTTGGAAACCGTTGTATGGCACATATCCCGACCGCCATTTCAAACCGTGATATTTATCCTCTAAATACCTTATCTGTCTTGACAAGGGTTTTGTTATAATCTAATCTCGAGGGAGCTTTGTCAGTATCAGCAGTAACGAACCATGATCTGTAATCCAGGCGATTGCTTTCGGTATGAATTCGTTATCAACACCTCTAAACCCTTATACGTCCAAGTATGCGTCCATTTTGTTTCAGCTGTTGTTATACACTGAAGCTTGTGATCTAGAGTTGTCCCTGTCAACAAACGAAATCCAGGCCCACATTCAGATGTTTGTCGATCTCAATCACGCTATCGAATTCGGCGTACACCAGACAGTTAACGGTCCTACGGGAGCTTCTTCAAAGCCGACTTCTAGGCGAAGGGAACCGTTTCTAACTAAATTCCAGTGTGTGCTAGCGTTTGCAGACAAGTCGGGGGTTAGGTCGAAGGCCATTAAACAGTAGCCGTTGGTGTAATCGCTTCTCGATATATCGTTGCCTTCATTCAAAAAATGAATACCCGTACCGGAGAATAAGGTGTGATATGCCCTTACATATAAACTATTAGCTGTAAAGTCTGGTTGTAAGGCCATGGAAGGAATTTGTTGGCCGTCGATATATAACAAAATGTAATTAATACTGCTGTGATGATCATCGAATTAATTTGAGGGGTAATCACCGTTGAAGGCTTTATTTGCGACAAAACCTACGATACATCGTTTAGGTAACTGCCTCGGGAAGATAATGTCCAATGATTTTCGCTGTATGCCTGTAGGTATAGTTAACACTTTTACGTCGGTTCTTATAACAGGATATTTTGCCGCTGCTGTTTCTAAAGCTTTAGCGTATGCAATTAGAATGGTGGGGTTTATTCGCATACGTCTCACCAGTAAACTAGCGTCCGTAATTCGCGTCTTGTAAGTTGAAGCGTGCGCCGCCATTAGACTAAAGGTATCTCTTGATCCTACAAATTTTCTTGATTAAATAAATCCGAGTGCACGTGACCAATCATCTCGATTTGTTTGCTGGTCGTTGCAAGTACTTGACGTTTCGAGAAACCGTTAGTTGCATGCCCCAGTGTATTCATCTGCCCAGCTGTATCATTGTGCCATAAGGTACAAACTAGATTTGAACTCTTGGCCTCCTTTCCATAATGTAACAGCGTTTCGATATATGAACGGTATGCGTAGGTGTTGTTTGGCTGTGACGCCATCTTCTGATTTAAGTAAACCTCCACTTGTGAGAAAAGCGAGTGCATCCAATTGTTTACCGGTGCTATAACATCAGCATCAGTAAGTGCAGTGTCATCTTGCTTCAGAACTTTAGCTGTGATGTACAACATGGTCTGACTTAAATCTATGTAACCGTTTCCATTTCCGGGCACTACAAATTCTATTGGGGCGTCATCACTAAGAGGTGATAAGGGCTTGTAAAATATCCATTCACCACTCTCGATACTTGTCTGCGTGGACGGTTAAGCGAATAGATCCAATTTGGACTTGACGCATTCACATGATTGGGCATGTAGAAAAGCCATTATCTTGAAAATATATCGTCGTTAGTAGGTTCCTTCTTCTTAGCGGCAACAGCTCTCGGTAGAGACTGGTTATTATCAGTCAGACGTGCTCTTTTATAGACCGAACCCTCCACCATTTTATAGATGTTCTCATCGGCTTTACGTTTAAGATTTCTACCTGCCTCGTAAAATCTTTCTTGAAACGATTCCTTAACAGGTCGATCCTCTATGACATCACCAAGAATATTAGTATCCGTTCTGAGAGCTTCTTTTCCAATGGTCCTTGCAACAGACCTAAATAACGGTATTATACTTTTAAATATACCACCTAGCCAGCTTCCTATTCCGTGACCATGTTGATATGATGCATCTCTGTAGATGGATCCAATTCCATTACCGGCCTGATTCATATAATATTGTTGATAAGGACAAACCATTATTGCACTTTCTTAAAGTGTAGCTTCAGACACGACGTCCCAAACTCGAATGGCATTGCTGCACCCGTATCTGTTTTTATATTAATCTCAATGTTTTCATAGTCCCGTGTCATCACGGGCATGTAGTGTGCTGGCGAAAAAACCACATCTTTATGACCTCCGTAAGCGTAGTTTTCAGAAGTAATATTTATTGTACGCATAAGCGGGGATAAAACATCGCCCATAATTTGCGGTTCAACGATGTCGCAATAAACAAACATCTGCGTTGGTAATCCTATCCATATACTAGCGGGGTGCTGGGGTATTGGTTCCATAGCTATGTTTTGATACGACTGATAACCCAGCTGTAAGGCTAAACGTTGTGAGAATCCGAATAGCGAGAGGGAGGTTTTTAATTTCGTAGTGACGCGCTTAGTTAGATTATGGTATTCGATTGTTAGCAATTCACTTATTAGCTCGTGATTATTTAGCTCGTTGTCAATTTCTTCAATGTTGGCATAATTCCCCGAGGCAAAACGTAACACATACCATCCGTCCTCAATATAAATGGCTTTCTCGTTGTGTTGGAAATGTGATGCAGCCTTTTTTAATATCGTCTCTAACACACCCTCTTCTCCTGGGAGTGGATCAGTTCTATAATAAATTAAATTGTCTGTCGCACTTACAGCGGAAAAAGAGCAAAGGTAATGAATTTCCGAAATGCCTACAACCCATGAGCCTGTTAACCTTATTCGTTTTGGCAGTTGTGTAATAAAACTTGACGTCATATTGTCGGGAAAATACGTCATAGAACCATTACTTAATAAGGTAAGATAAAACTCCATTTTATATATCTCTCAATTGCGAAGCTAATACCCAACTATTAAATTTGTCACTGTATCCACGCCACTTGTGCAGGTATTGTTTACATCGTCCGCGACCCTTTTCAGCGATAACCGTAACAAGTTGCAAATCCTGCTCGTAAAAGGTACCCGCAACAGGATCATTATTAAGGTCGCTTATGCGATAAACTGGAGGTCTTCTTTTTATTACTAATTGTAAAAACTTCCTCGGTCCAGTCCGTTTCATATCCCTTCTCAAAGGTGTGTTTTGTTCTGGCGAAATTGATATTTTGTTTCTTGAAAAAGTTTTGTACACTGCTCGACACAAACTCTTTGCCTTTATCCGTCTGTAGAATTGCCAGTGTCTTTGAGTCACTGACCAACGCTATTTTTAATCCATATTTGGCCCGTTTGTTTAGAATATATTGGATGAAACTACATCTTCCTCGAAACGGCACTAGGATTCCATCTATAGTCATTTGATCTTCTTGCAGTTCTATCAGCTTTTTTTTAATAATTGTGTACCTGAACAGGCTAAGTTTGGCCTACCGTGCTAAGTACTCAGGAACATTTAGGAGGATAATTAGGGGGAAATTGAATTGTCAATAAATGCCTATGAAAGGCTACCTTAAATATTTTCATATGATAAGAGAGGAAAACAGGAACTCGGGAGAATGTTCCAGAGTTTAGAAGTCGTGTAGAAGAATGTAGATTGCACCAGTTTAGTATGAAAAGTGGAGATTGGTACTGCATATTGATGATTGAATGAACAAACGAATATTTCCAGCAAAGGTGTCCCGAGATGGTATCAACGAATGTAATTCACCAGTGCAATAGCCATTGTAGTACCGATAATACAAAGAAAGAACGGAAACGAGTCTTCTATGCTCAAGGGATTGTACGACAAAAGCTATGGACGGGTCATTTATAAGCGTAATCGCTCTTTTTTGAATACGATCAATAATATCACGAGTGTATTAAGGAGCACCAACCCGGAGGTGGGAATGATATTTTAGATGATATCGAATTTGGATCTTAAACAACCGGAAGAGTTGCCGAGAGGCAAAGAGATGCAACAATAAGTTTTATTAGCATTACATTTAACTAAATTATTACTTCCCCATTCGAGGATACATTGAATGCCTTTGTTGGTTGAAATTGCAATTTCAGCTTTAATGTATTGATTTGAGATAGAAGGTGGATTACCGTTACCGATTACCGACTGAGATGAACTACAATGAGTGCTGTCGCCAAAAAAGCAATGGGTCGGTTTGGTCGTTGAAGAAATTCGATCATTTATGTATCACTATGGTACGCCCGCGTTAATGTCAACTTCTTTTGAAAATAAGTCATCAACTACAACGCGTTTTCGTCTTTTATCAAGGAAACTAGAAACCCAGTTGATGAGCGTATAATTAGCCCAAACGAAGTGAGTAAACACTTATGCCCAACTTGGTCAAATGCCTTCGAGATATATAAAAAGTTTGCAACTGCTTCATCGGATTGTTCTAATGGGTTGTTCCAAACTTGGGACAAATAAAAGATCACCTGTTGAACGACTCTGCCTAGAACCATATTGGTGGTCAATAAGGAGTTTGTTAGTTTCTGGGAAAGAGAGCAGTTGCTAATTGATGGCTTTTACCATGATCTTAGAAAAAATGGAAGTGATGGTAATTGGTCGGTAGTTCGTGGGATCGGCCCTTTTTTGGAAATAGGTTGAAAATTTTCTAACTTCCATGATGAAGTAAATTTTTTAGAAGACGTAGAGATCGAATACAGCTTGGACAGAACTGTTACTGGTTCAGGGAAACATTCCTTTAAGGTAATAGCTTGGATACCGTCTGGGCCAGTCGCCTTATTAAGATCAAGCCTACTGATGATCGATTCTAGAGCTTGTACCGAAAATAAATTGGTTTCGTATAGTATGAAAAAGAGTTGTCTAAGGGCACATCTTATCCAGAATCGTTGTGACACGAGTTTGATGTAAATAAATCTAAAAAAAGATTGGCTTGGTCTACGGAATCAGCAGCTATAGATCCGCCAAAAGATGTCACGGGGAAATGAAGATGTAAATAGGTCTTTACTGGTGGCTTTAGCTAAAGACCAAAATTTACGAATGCTTAAATGAGATGCAGCTAGTGCATTACATTTTCGTTGTTCGAACTACTTTTTAGCTTTAGTGGTGGATTTATCTCAACTTTACAATTTTTTGAAGGGCCCGTATATATTACATTATATTTTTGTTGTTCAAACAACTTTTTAGCTTTGGTGATAAGACTTCTGCAAGTTTTATTATATTTCCATTTAATATAAGATTTATTTTTCAAAGATATTGCGTCAGCACAAGCCTTGTTAAACCAGGGTTGGCAACGAGAATGACCTACACGATTTTGTATAGCTCCATACCTATGATGATGAGATATATCATCAAATCTTATAGCGACGAGTAGTAGTATGAAGAAAATCTGTGTAGATTCGCTTCTTCATTCTACTAAGCGACAAAACTCCAATTAGGGCCATTATTTCTTCTTCTGTAGTCTTTTTCGCCCATTGTTCTCTTCAGTAGTGTTCCTGTATTTTTCTAATATAGATATTTGTACAGTCGACTATTTCTTCAATCATGCCAATGGTAATAAATTTCAGAAATGCAGTTTTCTCGTCAATATCCTCTGTAGTGACAGGTGGACCAGGGGAAAACTTTTCTAATGTTTCTTGCACACATTTTTGAAAATTTACTTGTTATTGGAAGTTTGCTCGCTATTTTTTTATTTTCTCCTAAGAAGAACAATTCAGCACGTGCCACATCACATGCTTCATTCTTCTCACTATCGTTATCTACTTCTTCGTCCGAACATGTGTTATGATCACTTTCTTCAACACATTCATCAGAGGTGTCTTCATCTAATTCTCCAGTCTCTGCTTCCTCATCGGAATAGCACAAGCTAAGACCCGAAAATCTTGTTCAGTAAGATTGTTTTTTTGGGTTTCCTTTCGGAATTGAATACCTAAAAATCTTTAAAAATTGCATATACATCAGCAACAGTAAGCTAAATTTACTTACATTGTTAATCGTTACAGTGTACGTTATACACAAGCCCTGCGGGAGAATAAAAAATTAATGCAACACTTAGAATACAGAATTGGTGGAATTTTTACTAATTACTGGCGACAAAAATTTCATTTTTAAAATTTTAAGTTTTATAGAACATGAAAATACATATTCAAAATGACCACGAAAAGCAGAGTGTCGACTGTTTCCCGTTGATGTAAAACGAAGACATCTCGTTTTTCATCCTTCAAATCCTTTTGTAAATGTCGTTTTCTCCGACATATTCAGTCTCCAATAAGAATTCGAATAATGCATTATTAAGATGGTTAATTTGACTTCCCTTTAGTTCCATCCTTTGTGTAAATCAAAATAAATTTCAGAATAATTTGCTAAATTTAATTTACACTGCAGATGTAATAATCTTTATAAGACTTAGATATCCTAAAACAAATGGACTAGCTCTTTTATCCGATCAAAATCGATTATACTATCAATTTTTTAATTTATTTTGTATCAAATTTTTGAATCCGCCCTTTTTACTCAAATAAAATAGATGCAAAAGTTATATGTAAAATTAATATGTAGTTTTTATTAAACAAAACACGGCTTTCCAAACGCTGTTATATTCTTTGATTCTAAAACAATTTTTATTAATTTGCTGGCTCTTTTCTAAACCTTCAAACTACTTAGATCATGGTTTAAGAAGCGACGGTTCGTTACCATTTACTGTTCCTGAATTGGATTTCAAATTTATTATTGTTATACATACGAATTTATACTTCATTTAAATTAGTTAACAGTTTTAAATGTTAATTTGTAAGCTTACCCGGAATTTAAATATATGCTTTATGTTGTATTTATACAAAATGTTTTAATACGTTTACAATTTATTTTCAACCCTTTCCAGTGGCATTTTCATTATTAAATATATTAATTTCCGTTATAAGATTCATGTTTATATACAATGTTTACTAATTCATTGTATTCACTAACTTAAGAACACTAACCCTAAATAAACACAAAACTTTCTTATATTGTTATATAGTTCTAAAAATTTTTATGACTTCAATATTGAATATACAGGGTGTTACAAAAAACGTTCCGCTAATTTCTAGTGTAAATAGAATATTAAAAAGTAACGCTAATTTGGTTAATAAAATACCTTCTTAAGAAGATACGGCCCTGTAAAGGGGCCCCAAAAATTCTTTCTTTTTATTACCTCTGAAATGGTTTAAGATTTGGACCACAAATACCTTTGATTAGGTCGTAATACTTTGTATAGGAGCGTCGCTACTTATTTTGCTCCCAAACTTTTTTAATGGGGATATTTTTTATTTTTTGGGCAAAAATAGTGTTTTTTAAACAATTCGCCACAAAAAAAGATACTCTTGTTGAAAGTAAAAAAATTACTGGTTTTGGAGTTATTTGAGGTTTTACCAAGTAATGCTGACCGAATTAATAAATTATGTTAAAATGAAACAATTAATAATTTTCATGCGCGAACAGGGAATAAGGATTGCTTCAGAAACAACTATGAGGTAAAAATATTGTAAATTATTTAGAACTTAAAAAAGGTTTTAATTGTATCACATTAACACAGAACAAAGAAAGGAAACAATAAAAAAAACAACGAATAACACAAAACAGAAAAAAAAATTTAATAACTAGGTACGGATTTTTCCATTAAATTTTCAAAATGCCCACCATTTTCACGAATACATAATCATAAACGATTTTCTAGTGAAAATATAATCCTTTGGAGTGGCCGTGGTTCTTGAATTAACATTCTTAAATTATTTTCAACTCTCGCTTGAAGTTTTTCAATGGAATTTATTTCGCTTGAATATACTTTGCTTTAACTAAACTTCACACATCAAAACCCAAGGGATTTAGGTCAGGGGACCTTGGTGGCCAGTGCATAGGGGCATCGGTACCTCGACCAATCCAACGATTTGGAAAATGTTCGTTGAGTCATCTTCTAGCTGGTGTACTAAAATGAGGTAAGTACCATGATACATAAAAACCATATTTCTTCATAGGCAAATCTTCTAATAGCGGAAATTATCGATTATCCAAAAATTCATAGTAAACAACACCATTTAAATTTCCATCAAAAACATGGTATGCAACGAGGTGGTTACCTATTGAAGCAGCTCATACATAAAATTAAATTAAAGTCTATTCTCAAAAAAACATCTTCAGGCAATAATTCTTGTACTTTCCTGTTGTGAATTGTTGTTCTTTTAATACACGATGTACATTAGAAACACTTGCGTTACTTGCACTTGCCACATTTCTTACACTTATCGTAGGACCCGCAACAACTAGATTTAAAATATTTTCTCCTGTTTGAGGAATTCTTGCCACTCGTGATCTACCAGAATTTACCTTTTTTGGTTTAAAAGTTCCAGTCTCACGACACCGCCTCGGTAAATTCAAAAATGCTTTTGAATCCGAAATACTTCTTCTTGGAAATTTTTCCGCATATCTTCTTTTCGCTGCTTTAGCATTTCCATCACATTCCCCTAATGTTAACAACATATCGGTATAGTCACTATTAGTGTACATATTCATTTTCAAAGTTTTTAAAAGCGCTACTACTTGTTAAATAAACCAAAACTATCAACAACAATGTGTCAAACGAACCTGTGGCTAGTCTGCTATCTAAGCCTACTTAATCCAAGCAAATCAAATTAACTCAATATTTCTTTTATTTTCTTATTTTAGGTAAAACATGTTAAAACCTCAAATATCACCAAAATCAGTAACTTTTTTGACTTGTAACAAGAGCATTTTTTTTTGTGGAAAGTTGTTTAAAAAATATTATTTTTGCCTAAGAAATTAAAAATATCCCCATAAAAAAAAGTTTGGAGACAAAATAAGTGCACCCCCCTTTAGCAACGCTCCTGTACAAAATATTAAAAATTTGTCAACATTATCTTTTATGACCTAATCAAAGATATTTGTGATATAAATTTTATTTAGGTATCTTAAACCGTTTTAGAGATAATTAAAAAAAGGATTTTTGAGACCACTTTAACAGGGCCGTATCTTCTTAAGGAGGCATTTTCGGACACATGTTTATTAACCAAACTAACGTTATTCTTTAATATTCTTTTTACCCTAAAAGTTAGCGGAATGTTTTTTCAAACACCCAGAATACCATTGATTAATAATTATTGGTACTATGCATGTGTGATATGTGTGAATTATTACATTTAATATTTATAATTCGATATACAAATATTAAGTTAATTTAAAAAAAAAAACATATCTTAAGTAATTTTTAAATTTACGAAACCTATAAAAGAAAAATATAATTACAACATATTGGATAAAGAACATAGTCATTCGACTTTATCATGGTGATCTATTACGTAACATTCGTGTTAAATTTGTTTTTGGTTGTAATGTATACGTTTATTAATGAATAAGCTCACAAAACTTTGAACGATCTTAAGATACCAGTAATTAACTTCTACTTTTTTTACTTATTCAGTCGCGATAATTCAGTAATCAAGTAGTTTTAAAAGTATACAAATGAAAACTAGATTTTGATAAAAACATTATTTAGATGGTAATATTAGAAATGGTATTAATCTTTTCGTAAAAATTAAATGTAGTTGAAATAATCTAAGACAGATGCATCTAAATTGTAGAAATACACGAAACGAACTCATTATTATGCATGCTTTTTTAGCCTATTGAATTAATTACATTGTTATCTAAATATGCGTGTTTTAATTTTAAAGTTTAAAAGATAAACATTTTTTATAGATAATTATTTACGTTCATGTATATATAGAGTGATTATTGATGTGGTGTAATGGTAACTTGTACTGGCTAAAAAAATCTCATGTGGCCAGAACCGTGACTTTCTTATACTTTAAAAATCATGTGTGCGAAAGTTAAAATGTAGCTTTCTGTTTTGCAATGTGATAAGGTTCTTTAGTGTAGTTCCTCACAATGAAAAACGCCAAAATTGTGTTTTTATTATTGTTATGGCCGCCATGATCTCCAGATCTGTCAATACTGGATTTCCTCCTATGGGGTTTTCTGAAAAACATAATTTATCAAAACCGTCATAATACCGAACGGAATGTTGCAATCCAACGATTTGGGAAACGGTTTTCTAAGTAATTGCTCACTGCCAAAGCATTAGGGGCTGGAGCACCGTCTTGTTGAAAAAATATATTTGGAAGATGTTTTTCAGGAATTTCTATATTTATATTCTTGAAAAGCTAAGAAAGAACTGCAGCTGATAGTTGCCAAGCCAACTATGATTCCCATTGAAAAAGATGCAAGTTTATATTATTACTCAAAAACCTCGCCCCCCTAGAAAAATTCTAAGCACGCTACTGAATTCGGCGCTTCGCCGAATATAAGTACCGTTGGCGAAATATATCTGTATATAATATTACGCGGGGTATAAGACCTTGAAGAAAGTGTAGAAATATCGACGTTTGGCTATAAGTCGAAATCAAAAGAAGATAGTAAATTTTCTATTTTCCCATGAAATCTAGGTCAACAAAGTAGTACGTCGATATAAAAACTGCAAATTTCTGTCTTTGACAGTAACAAAGATATCTTTAAAACACAAATAATACAACGAAATCGGGACACACTGTACATTTCGCACAAAATAAATACACACAAAAGAATAAACGCAGAAGCTTTAGATTCCCAAAGCAAGTTTTAGTACTACTACATACTTAATGTTAAAACGTACTTAACCTAATTTATATGAAAATATTGTTACAATCAAGTTATGTGTGTTGTATCTTTTAAGAACACTGATGAAAGAGATGGATAGATTAGATCATTATGACTGTTGTTCATAATATCGTATACAATGCACGGGATACGTTTGATCCGCAACTGAATAATTCCAGTAATACAGTTACTGCAAAGATTAGATTTTTTGGTTTAATTAATTATTAAGGGTTCCTACGAAAAACCTTTATAAAGGAAACTTATCTAAAATTGAATTACCTTTAAAAAAGATGAACAATTTGGTACTAAAGTATAAACATGATAGTTCTTCATATATTTACTATAAGTACTTTTTCGTTTTTTCAAAGCTTATCTATTCTGTTCTCGAAATGTACACTTACACCTTATACAAAGTAGCGATTTTAGCGAAGATTCGACAGAACCGAAATATTTTTATTCATTGAGTTATCGTGGCTACAGGCATACGCACAGGCATCGTATTGATAATGATCTAGATCGTTGCTTTATCAGAAAAAATTGTTTATACATGGCAAACTTGTGAAATAATACAACCATTTTGGTATAAAAATTTAAAGTATCATTCTGCTTCTTTAAACATTTACATCGCTTATTTCTCTTTATATCTTGTTATTATGTTTAGTTGGTGATTAGTATCAGATGACTACAGGTACTAATTATAGTTATTAGTGCTACGCGATAATGAAAATTGACTATCGATTAACGATAACCAAAAAATATCGATAATAATCAATATATCGATAATATGAATAATTATCGATATTATTGATTCACAGTCCAACACACATTTTGGTGCCTGGATTTTTGTAACTGTTTTTATGTAATGTTTGAGTGTAGAATCCAAAATTGCCGTCAGATTTGGTCTCTCAGATCTAGCTTTCAGATACGCTATATTGACCTTTTTTATAGAAAAAAATCGTCTTATGTCCCAAAGGTATAAAAAACAAGGATATTTTGTATATCCCACGTTGCTTCTGGAGGAAGATTACCATTTTTACGTCGACACAAATCACCCGCTGATGTTCATTATATTTTATTTGTTTCAGCACTAGTGATTTTGCCTCATATTCCTCCTTCATGCTGGTAGAATGACCAATGGGTATTGAGCCGTATTTATTAGCATGGTGTAAAAGCACACATATAAAACTATGTCTTGAACTGCCAATAAAAAGGCGCCATTCGTCTGGGACAAACCAATTTTTTGTAAGAGTCTTCTCATATCGTTACAGCATACCAGGTTATTTTCCTCAGAGTAAAAGGGAAGTATATCCTTATCTCTTTTACGATACAATGTAATATTGGTACCTGGCTGAAGTAGATAATTATCATTTAATCTGAAAGCGAGTAATCCAGAAGACTCTTTTGAAAGGTTCAGGTCTCTAATGAGATCGTTTAGTTCATGTTGATTGAAACGTTGGAGACTTGCTAAATCCGATTCAAAATCACTGTCGTTTTCGGATTATATACATTGAACTTCATCAAACGTTGATGGTTCTGCATTGTCATCCGGGAGCCTCGGCAGACTGCTAAATGGTGGAATGGGTATTTATTCACTATACAGAACATGCCTCTTTGCTGAATCTAGGTTAGGATATGTACATTACTTTCTACTGATCCGATTGATGCCTTTGATATTTGCGAGACAAAAACAGCAGTCATCCTGATGGTTTCTTGGTTCCCTCCAAACCATTGGCACTCCAACCTTTAGGCACTTTCTCTTACCACTTGTCCACTGACAAATGTTCAAGACATGTTTTACATACGTAATGTGGATCCCAAGTTTTATCCTGGTCTCCCAAGTGAACACCAAAATAGGCCAGGTAACTTCTTTTCACAAAGTCAGAAATAGGTTTTCTACTTTCTTTCAAAGTGTATTCGCCACACACATAACAAAAAACATTTGGATGGTTTACACAGCTACGTCTGCTTCTGGATGCCATGGTTTTAACTAAATGTTTTATCACTAAAGAATACAAAGTGATACTACAACTTCACCTATGTAAACTAAATAGGAAAGCGTATCGCGTAAAGCAGAGATAGGAGGCAATATAGCCGTGTATTAATTACTTTTTGATGGGGGTAGCTATAAAAATGTTGGGTTTTACACTAATGAATACCAAGTAATTCAAACTGGCTAACCAGAGTCTAGTTTCTGTATACAAACTGTACCTCGTTAAACAGAGGTATATACGAGATTTTGGTTGGGGGTATAGGATATTCGGATTTTGCACCAATGAATAATACAGAGTAACTCAAACTAGTCTCTAAGGATATCATTATTTCATTATTTTTGCGTTTTATCAAAACAAAGATCAATTAGCCCGTATCTCCAAAATTGGGGCTGCTACGAACAAAGCTAGGTATTTTGGAATCAGAACATCAAAAATATCCAAAATCAGTTTTTACTTTTCCGGCACCGAGACGAAAATTTTATTTGGTTGGTCTGTTATCCATATTACGTATAATTATCGATATTATCGATTATAGAATCCTAACTCCTTTTCTTCCGATCTTACCATGACCCCACATATCCTTAATTTCACCATGCATACTAACATACCTAAGGTACGTATACATGTTGGTAATCTACTAATGTTGCTGAAGGAGCTTGGAAAGCTTAAACAGTATTAAAGAATAACTAGTTGTTCTTTAGTAAAATTGAATTCTATAGTGGGCTTTATACGTTTCTAAAACTGTTATATTAATAGCAGGCTTATGTTTATCTTTTAATTTTCGACTTTCACAAAATATTTAATAATTTTTGATAGATAATATTACTACTGACGAAGATAAATGTAAGTGTTATCGAAACGTTTAGATTGTATAACTTTAATATACAAATACACCATTAAAAAACCCAAAAAAGATAAGTATTTTATTATGTGATATTTTAAGTATACAACAAAACACAAGATTATATGCTTCTTTTTAAACTATTTTATTGTGACCCCTATGCATTTTTTAAATACAAATTCTAGTCTGCAATTTTTGCTTAAGGTGTTTATAACTAAGAAATTTGATTACGTAGAATAATAGTTATTTATGTAACAAGTGAAAAGTGAGTGTTTATTGCATGCGACCGGCGTTTGCCCAACGAGGCCGTTACGTCGAATTGGACAACACACATCTAATGTAATGAACACTTTTTGCACGAGTTGCATACAATATTTTTTCTACGTTCATGCAAAAAGAAATAATAAACAGTCTTACTGGGTGTCGTAAGTGTCGGTACATAAAACATCTTTTTGAGTAACATAATATTTAATGTTTCATTATGATTTATTAACTTTGTTAATGCTGTATTATGCTGGATATTAAAGTTAAAGGTGCTGCAGTGTCCGGTTCACTAATTTCTGGTGAGGTGTCAAAAAGATCTTCATTCTTCTTCTTCAAACGTCATTTATGTTTGTAATATAAAATGCCTCTTTTTAAACTATATAACTATTTTTACACCCGCATTTTTTTTTATTTATTTAAACTGACAAACCAGAATAACGTTTAAGGAGTAGCTAAGAAACCGAATTTTTATCCGTATCCGAACAACTTAAAATATTTAGCATCTGTACAAATGAACCTTAGTTCGCGTGTCAATCCATATTTTACTGACGTTTCCACATTTGCATTTGCAATTTTGCACCTTACGACACAACGGTAGCTATAATCAAATTTTTATTGCATTAATGTACTAAACGATAACTTTTACACTAAGCATGATAGAAAGTGTTTGTTTTTGAATGAACGTACAAAACATATATTACGTCAATTTCTTCACTGACGACGTAGGTGAAAAACAAAGAGAGGACAGTATCATGTCCTGGCTCTACTACTCTACTACAATGCACAATAATGTTTAAGAGGAGGTACTGAAGTAACGATACTTTTGTTTATTTCAGATTGACGGATATAGATGGAATGAATGAGAAAGATGGAAGATACACTGTGCAGGAGAAGGCTCAAATTGCGATTTTGCATGCCTCAGGTCTATCTCAGGGACGTATGTAATAAATTTTACTATCGTCATCTACACAAACAAAACTTTGGAGAACAATCTGTTCTACTGTTTAAACACTCTCTGGAGACTGGTTTGGTAGATAAAAGATCACGCATATGACGCTCACCAACATATACCAATGATGATTATAATGTTACATACGTGCTAAGTTAACAGCACATACCATTTAATACAACAGGTATTTTTGTTATCAAAACCTCTGTATAATTTATTTTGCACCTTGATAAATTCCACTCTTACAAAATTCAATTGAACTACACGGTCAAGCAGAATTTTGTGAATGGTTAGTATAAATGAAATAAATAGTGCGAATAACGGAGCATGTTTCCATCTGAATGGTTATTGTTTAAAAGCCCTACATGGTGTACTGGGCGCTAAACAATCGCCACTTAGCACAAGATGATCAAAGCCAAATGGATAACAGCGTGGCGCACAATACATGGACAGCAGTTAACGGGATCACTTTCACTACAGGCTAGCATCGAACAATAGCTACCAGACAAACAAGAATGTTTGAAACTGTAGGTTGAAGATATGCAATCAAAATTACGTCAGAATTTTGACAAAACTGGTCTCTTCCGTATTTTTCTTTACGTGGACGACATTAGTAGGACTATCATTAGTGAAAAGTGTTTGTGTTTTTGTTTGGATTTTCTTGAGTAGTCGAGAGGTCTATCTCAGGAGTAGTATTTTTTGAGGATGTTTTTGGTACCGTTGGTGTTATCATGGATCCTGTAGTCAACGTAGCTTGTTTGTAAGGTTTTGAGTCTATGGGTGACAGGTGGTGTGTTTGCTATGTCTATCAGGTTGTTAGGACGTTCGTATGGAAGCGTGTGTATGTTCCATATACTCCGAGTTGCCAGGAAGTCAGGGATTCTAGTTATTTTTTAAGGATTGTGTACAATCTAACTTAGCTGACTAAGATTGGTTTTTTGTGTGTCTTGTAGGTTTGTTGTAATGTTTCCGTTTTGCAGCATCTCACGTTTCCGTGAAGGTCTTTCAACATATTGGCGCGGTTGCGTACTTTTCTTTACGTCCGGGAACCAGTTAAATGTCACTCCTAGGTATGATATTTTGTCTTGGAATTGTAGTTAATACGGGACGGAGTTGCAATTTATCGTCGTCAGTGGATCGCTTAAGTTGTTCTGTAAGGTTTGAGTAACGGACAAGTATGGTTTGTGTTTTATTTCGGTTGATTGTGATTATCCACCTAAAAAGTAGTGCCGTCGGCGAATTGATCAACTGAAACCTTGGGGTTGGTGTGTCGAGGAGTGGGTGGGGGTTGGTGGTGTGTGGGGGTGGGTATGAGTGGGTGGGTGGTTGTGTGTGTGTGTGTGTGTGAGTGCGAGTGTGAGTGTGAGTGCGAGTGCGAGTGTGAGTGTGGGTGTGAGTGTGAGTGTGAGTGTGAGTGTAAGTGTGAGTGTGATTGTGAGTGTGAGTGTGAGTGTGAGTGTGAGTGTGAGTGTGAGTTTGAGTGTGAGTGTGAGTGTGAGTGTGACTGAGTGAGTGTGAGTGTGAGTGTGAGTGTGAGTGTGAGTGTGAGTGTGAGTGTGATTGTAAGTGTGAGTGTGAGTGTGAGTGTGAGTGTGAGTGTGAGTGTGAGTGTGAGTGTGAGTGTGAGTGTTAGTGTGAGTGTGAGTGTGAGTGTGAGTATGTGTGAGTGTGAGTATGAGTGTGGGTGTGAGTGTAAGTGTGAGTCTAACAGCAATGTTTAAATGTTTATTTGATATAGATTATTGTTTTTATAATGTTACCTACTTTCGTTATGAGAGTATTGCAAAAGGGGTTGCATACAAATTTCATGATTACATTTCTTGGTGTTTCCACTTTGTAGGTTCGAAGGTCGTGTGTTGTTCCACACGAGATATTTTATTTGTGGTATGTTCAGTGATGAATGCATTATATACAATAATGGATATATTAACGAGCCAAATTTATATTGCTATTGAGATCCCAAACCCTACAAGTATTGAATACTAAAATAATCAGCATGGTGTGTAAATGTAAGGGGCAGAATAATAGGTCCCTAGGTAATTGGTCTTATTCGATGGACACTTAAATGTGATAACGTTCCTGACGTTTTGGTCAATCAGTTACCAATTTTATTAGAAGGTATTGTGTTAGATGTAAGAAGAACTATGTGGCTTCAAGTGTGGACGGAACTCCGCCACATTTCGATATGTGAGTCCGAAAATTCTTAAATGCTCATTTTCCAAATCGATGGATAAGAAGAAGTGGACCTACGAAGTGGCCTGCAAGATCCCCGAATTTTTTCTGTGTGGATTATGATGGGAATGTATAAGAGAAGTCTTCCGAAACGTGTGGCGAGAAATGTTGCATAATGTTGCTGAAAGTTTTCACAAGACCTTAAACTATTTCAAGCCACGAATATTTTGCGAATTATCTTAAAATATTCGTGACCGAAAAAAAATTGCAGGAATAATTTACGCTTGTGTGGTATTCGGAGAAAAAAATTCACACTAAAATTTGGAATAAAATGATAAATCAAACCTGACATTTTAAATTAATTTCACTGGTTGCCGGCGAAGGTGTTGTTGTTGATATATGTTGATTTATCATTTTTGTTTAAACGGTTCTGTCACAGTAGAAAGAACATTTAAATCTTGTTATGTATGTAAATCTCACGTTTCAAATATAATTTGTTAATGCACAATTAAACAAATTGCACAATTTGTGTTTTATGTTAAATTAAACTTTATAGGGAATAATAAATAAAAATGTTAATTCCTAGTTGTGGTTGTAAAGAAAATATATAAGATGGCAATGTGTAGATCATATATGTTTACCTTCTCAACTGTCAAAAAATTTCCACATAAATATCGCCAGCCTACGTTTGTGTTTACAGTCAAATGGTGAACATTTTGAATACTTACTATAATCTATTTTTTTTATTTACCCCCTAGATTTGGGGTGTTTTATTAAAGTATGCTGGTATTAGATGATTCTCACTAGGAAGCAAATGTCTGGAGCCTGCCTATTTTGCATTTTTGATTATCTTTTTGGCGTTTTTTAACAACAGGAATGTAAAGTCCACGTTTTGTCAACATCGTTTGTGGGAATAATTAAATACAAAAGCTGGTTATACATAAAGGGTAACTGAAAAATCGTAACTAAGATTATGTACAATGACAGGCTCAATACCATATTCAATACTTTAAGGATTTCAGCATGAATAAAATTTTAAGTGCCTATTCACTAAGTAAAGAAAACAAACGTAATTTTTTAATTTTTAATGTCTTAAACAAATGATTAATATTAATTCGATTTTGATCGTTTGTGTAAATCTTGTTCTAATAGGGAACAAACAAGAATGTATTACAGGAATTTGCTTAAATTGCCCGTTTAGTACCATTAACACTTTTTCGATTGTGCCTTTTTTTACCTTTTTGTCTGTTTTAATATGCCTTTTATGCCGACTTTTTTGGTATTTTTTCTTGCCTGACTGTCCGCTCTTTAATCCTCTAACCTAAAATCTGATTATATGTCAAAATTAATTTAACAGTTGCCACATTTAATTGAAATAAATAGTAACCACAGGTCACTGTATAATTATATTTAATACGATATTTAAAAAAATCCTTATTTTTAATACTTAAAAAAAGGCAACATATATCAATCATGTGAAAACAAATTAATCAAATTTGACGTTAGTGAAAAACATTATACCAACTTTGTAAAAATAACTTCCCAATCTAGGGGGCAAATAAAAAAAAAATAGATTATATAACTAATTTTTAATGTCCATTGTTTTGTTAGTTTTTATTACCTAAATTTTTATTAAACTATAAAGTAGGTAATACTTTACGATCTTGTTAACAAAATTCTATTATCGTTTAGGAGCCTTGCATTTGACTTTATTCTTTAATGTGAGTTGGCCCTTTAGTACGGTGGATTAATAACTATCATAGGTTACTATGTGAATATTTAGTTCAGTAAAAAATCAGTTTGCATTTTGAAAATTGGCATTTTTTATAAAAATTAGAAAACTAGAAATAGGAAAACCTAATAAAGTTCGAAATACAATCACATTTTATATTTCGATGACATAAAGTACAGGGTGTCCTATTTACATTAAACAGGTTAAACCCATAATTATTTAATCTACTCAATATAAGTATAACTTTTTTACCAATAGAGGTATACTTTAATTAGTTAGTGCGCTCCACTATAAACATGTTAAAAAAAAGACAAGGAATTCATCATTAAAATGTTTTCTGCATTTTCACAAAACCCAAAATAATTTCGAAAACCTTAAGATTCATGTGGGGTAAATTAATGAAACTTTCCAACTATTATTTTGGTCGTAGAAACTAACGTTTAATAATACACAGGGTGTTCCATTTAGAAAAACATAACTTTGATATGTTTCGGACTTGAGGATACCCTGTAAATTATGAAACTAATTTTAGAATGCACTTATATCCCTATCCACCGTAAAAAACAATTTTTTTTAAATCTTATAGTTTAGCCATAATATTCCGTGTCGTGTACCATGAATAACTGTGTATGACAATTATACATAAAGTAACAAAATTAAAACCAATTTATTGCTATTTAAATGTTGTGAATTAAACAAACGCTTCAAAACAATCTGAAATAACAATTTGCCAATGAGTTATCTATTTACACGTTAATTTATTAGATGAATTATCAACATAATAGTTGTATGCAATATAAACTTATATTTCGTGATAGTAAAGTTATGTCACACTAGGAGGTTCTGACTACGGTGACGTGTTTGTACTATGTATAGGCTGGTATCACGCAAGTTTTCTCATCACCATCGAGTATCGACATCGGGGTGGCCGCGTAGGTCGCCAGTAGCATGTATCTGCTTGTATTGCTAACGATTAAGACAATGCCCACTGAACATGCATATATATTTATTTATAAGTCTTGAAACTATTCATTGTCATCGTATATCTTTTGAAATGCAACATTGCAATAATTTTCGTATCGCTTCTAATGCAATGGCATTGTTAGTTGTTCGACAAGTATAGATTATTATATACTTATTATTTATTATTACTAATTTAACAATTATTATTATTCTAGGTAAGTTTTTATTGCATACAAGATATTATTTCTACGGTGTAAACGTATTAGGAAACGTATTCTGATTCAAACCAGTAATGAGAATTCTTGGCACCACCACGTAATTGAATTTAAATTAGATCCAAATACATCTCTGGATGTACGTTTCTTAAGTTTGTAAAAACAAAAAAAAATTGTTACGATAATAAACAAGCTAGGAATCAAGTCTAAGGAAATAAATCGAGGAGTTTTCAAGAATTGGTGCGGTTGCTTCATTGTACGTAAAATTCAAAATACTATGAGCACTGGAGGGTGGGAGACGATCGGTGAGGGAGGACATGGGCTAAATATCACTTATCCTGGCTTTTCTTCGTAATTATCGATCCTACGGAAAACGTAGCGTAAAGGGAGGAGAGATGGACCACCATTTATAAAAGTCAAAATAATTTCTTTATTAATCGAAGTAAAGTCTTAAACTTGGCACATAAATTAAATAAACTTTGGTATCCTTTTTGGAACACTTACAAAATAAAAAATACTTATTAAAACAAAACAAAATTAATTCTCAGACTTGTCAATGGTCCCTCTATCCTACCTTGTGAGGTGAGTAGGTAGGAGAGATGGACCACGCTACGTTTCCACAATTTTGGCAAAGGTTAATAAAACTTCTCATGCGACCGGCGTTTACACAAAAGACTTTGTAACCATTCATATTTCTCTTTGTTAAACGGTAATCTTCACTACAGCCAACACACTCATTTTATATATCGCTAACATGTTCATCCGCACTAGAAGAATCATCTGATGAGAGCTTTCTCTTTAGCAGATGGTGATTAACTTAAATGAATCTCTCTTACTTGCTTCCCATATACTGCTGTCAATGCCAAATTAGGGAAACCTTTTTTCTTGCATTGTGCTTTTTTCTTTTCATTAATGAATTCCGGCTTTTACAGCTATGGATACGACGGGCACAGGGGTTACTTCATCCTGTGCTTTTCCAGGAGTAATATCTGCAGTTAGCATTGTCTTGTTACGAGTGATTTGTTGGTTTTGAATACCAGAGGTACTTGGTTGGAAAGATTCAGGTTTTATCTGCACTATTTTATTCTGGATTGGATCTTCTACAGTGCAAACAGGATTTTGGACTAAAAATGCATAATCGGATATAACCAAAATATTATAAGGATGTATTCCTGTTGATTTAAACGCGGTAATTGCGTTTTGAGCAGTGGCCGAACTTACCCAAGCTTCACCCAGCAACTTTCCAAACTGCAATCTCTTAAGGGGTCTTTTCGGGTTATTTTTTAAAATGTTTCGACATGCAGCTTAATAGATGCCTTTCAGATACTTAAAAAAGGCACGATCCAGGGGCTGTAAGTAATGACTTGTATGCGCATGTAAACAAAATAAAATTGTCGTTTTTTTTTGCAAATTCCAGTACATCTAGGTTGGTCGTATGAGAGGTAGCCTATCTACTCATAGTAGTACCTTACTATGAGGTTTTCTTGGAAGAAATTGGGTCTTCAACCAATCCATAAATATCTCACCATTCACATAAACGGATATTTCGGACATTTTTACTTGTGAACCAGGTGGCATACCATCAAACCATCCCTCTCTTTTATTTTTGCCTTTGAACATGAGGTAAGGGGTATAAAAGTCCCTTCTGCATTACAGCATGCTATGACGCTGATCGTTTCTCCCTTCTCACCAGGTCTTATACTCAGAAGACTCTTTAAGCCTTTTTCGGCTAAGACTTGAACAGCCCTTGTGTTTAGTTGTAAAGCCGTCTCGACAGTGTTAAAAATATGTCCAGGTTTATCAAAAAGGCTATGTGTTGTTAAAACTATTTCAAGATCCTCGAAATGGGTTTCAACGATTTCTCTTGACATTCCAACAGATCGTGCAATTGAAGTGTTTCCGAAATTTCAGCCATTTCTTGCCAGCTTTACCTAAAAAAACATTTACGTAGGTACCTATTATAATCTCATAATACAGTTCATAACATATCTTCATTTTCATTAAATTTATTTGGAATTCTCAATCGTTTAGCTAACTTATATACCGTAATCCTGACATAAGTTCTTGTGGGTGCAAACCCCGATTTCTGGAGTTTTCTGATATGGTCTACTCATTTTTGTTCCACATTAGATGCCAATGAAGCGTCTGGTCCCAGGCAGTTGGGTTTTTCAAAATTATTTAACTTCAGTCGCCTTTTAAATGTAGTCTTGGGTATTCCAAATGCTTTAGAGGCTTCATTGACAACATTTCGCCATTTTGGTATGCGTCTACGGCAACGCTTAGCGCTTCAGAGGTCTAATATCCTCTTTCAGGAACATGGCTTTTACGTATGTACTTATTAGGCATTGTATGTTGATCCATTTATCCTCAAATGGGAGGAGAGACGGGCCACCCGGTTACAACCCAATCGTTAATTTTTACACAAATGCGTGAAGCTACGAGCTCTCGACAGTCTCAAGGTGAACTGATCGAGATACAAAACAAATGGCCATATACAAAATTAAAGTATACAAAATTTCCTAGAAAAATTAATTTTTACCTCACAATACGAAAGTATTGGGAGGTATTGTAAACGGTCGGCGACATTTCGAGTGCAGCACGTTAGTTTTTGTGAATTATCGCAAAATAGAAAATAGCTAGAAAGTAGATCCCAGCGTATTATTAAAGAAGATTAAATTTCCTTTAAAATGAGCTACCATACTTAAAAATTGCTTTACCGTAAGTTGGGAAAAAAGAGGTTCAAACATGAAAGTTTCAAAATGTATGTCTGCCAGTCTGTCTCTATGCGTTCCCGCGATAGCGTCCACAAAGATAATCCGATCGTCATGAAATTTGTTACCGAGGTTGGATCCATTAGTAGACGGAATGATGAACTTTTGAGCGAAATCTGTCCAGTCAAAATGGCATTCCAGATTTCGACTATTATAGAGTGTATAAATACGAACGGTTATTCGTCTTTACGTAGGCAACGGAGTGAACCATCCTGGAATTGAATATCTACCAAGTTCCTCCGGTAGCGCAGTTGCAGCGCGTTTGGTTGGTGATTCGGCGTCTCGGATTCAAGACGCATAATGTATGAGGTTTTTTTTATCTTATCTTATTAGACGTGTTAAGGCATTTCTGGCCATCTGAAACAATTTTTGAAAAAAAAAATTTTTTGGCCCTTTTGCTCAAAATTTCTTTTCATTTTTACACGTTTCGGGCCATTTCTGACCATTTGAGATGATTTTTGAGAAAAAGAAACTTTTTTGGCCCTTTGGTCAAAATTTTTCAAAATTTTTTTTTGCATTTTTAATCGTTTTGAGCCATTTCTGTCCATTTCAGATGATTTTTTGGAAAAAAAATTTTCGCAATTTTACGCATGATAAATTTAAAAATGTCAGAATTCTAATTTTTTTTTATGACTGAGTAGAATTTATATCATTTAGGAATTATGTATACAACGAAAGTTAACTATGGAATAAATGTAAAAATGATAACCGCTTCAATAGAAACATGGGTAACAAGTGGATTTATATGTTTATAAAAATTGTACTTTTATGCACATATTTTACACGTTTTCAATTCAAGAACTAACTAAATTTATACAGGGTGATTATGATTATTTACTTTCTCTGATCAACTCTTTCGATCATGATCATTTTTATTTAGTAGGTTAAGCTTTAAAGGTATTATTTAAATAATAAACAATTTAAGATAATGTGTCTTGGTCGTCATATTTAATTGTTTAAGTCGAAGTACTACGATTTTTTAATAAAACAATTTAACAATTTAATGGTATGAAAAACTGTACAAAATTTTTAGTAGCAAAAAAACACAGTACACTAGTTATAAAGCACATCAAATTCTTTCAATTTTACTTGTGCTTGATTAGTTTATCAATTGCATTGTATTGTGCAGTCATGTGTTGCACACATCAATTTTTTTTTAGTAGGAATAATAATAGATAATAGAAAGTTACAGGGAAGACAACACGAGGGCCAATTTAAAGCCAAAGTAAAACAACTTTATTAGGATAATTATGCATTCCCTGTTTTAATAAGTTCATAACGAAAATAGGCAACATTGTAAACACAAAAAAAATAATCTGTCAGATGGACCCCACACAACTAAAAGTGTTTAAAAGCTAACCGAAAGTTATCCTGCTATTAGATGAAAGGTTAACAAAATATATCCAAAAACGATGATAACTTGAAACTGATATACACACACTGCAATAGACAAAGTATATAAATGACTATATAGAGGTACCATTCATTGTCTACCCACAATTGCACTTACCTGCAAAAAGTTACCTGGAATTTTAAGAACAAAGTACGGATTTTTTCTAGAAATCTGCTTTCGATGCACATTTTAGGAATTCTTGCATTATCGTTGTCCTTGTCCATTAATTACCGTTTGCATATCACCTACCAGATTTAAAAATTTAATTTTGTCAAAACAGATTTATTGAAAATAATTAAAGAAAATAGAAATAATGGAAAAGAGTAACTAATTCTTATACACTATCACGTCATGTACATTGCGTACCTATATGTATATTTAATTTGGTATATGTATGAAAAATTTATGAAAGTATTCTAATTGTCCTACAAGCATCAATAGTAGATACATTAGATAACGATGGTGATCAAAAAATTATGTATGTGTGTATTATCCTTGTTTATATAAACAAGGGTATTATCTTTATTTATAAATACATTATATAGACAAGGGTATTATGTAAAAGTATTAAATATGATGATACTTTTATTTAAATAAAAAAAATAATCTTGAGAATATAATAACTTATAAAGTTTCAGATCTGTTTATATTATTCTCGGAAAATTGGTATGGTTGAGGTAGTCTATCATTGTGTCTATAGACAATGGTATTACTATGCGTGTACGTTGACGTTGGGTTAAATGCTTACTTTAGTATTTATTCACTTTGCAAATAATAATCTTTGAATATTTATGAAAAAAGTGGAATTTTATTATTTACGACTTTTTAAAAACTTTCGATTAATTATGTTGATCAGATACAAGAAGTAGTGCACAACAACTTGACTTCTCTGACGTTTCCTTACTTAAAATACCGGTCGTATAAAATCTTAAATTTGATGACAAAGGAAAGTTTTTTAAATGTAAAGAGAGACAGCTGATCATGCGACACAATTTATTGAAATCAGTTTGAAACTTGTTTGGTACAAAATAGTTTTTAACTTCATTCACTGAAGTTAACATTATTCTGATCCATATTTACTTATACCACAACACAACTTTCAATAACTAAATTATAAATTATTTTTAAATCTTACGTTTTCCAGTTATGTTATCTTTCTTAACTCTTAAAATCAGATATAAAATAACATATTCGAAAAGAATGCGTCGTTTAACAAAAAAAAATAATCAAATGCATCATTCAATGCAAACAAACGTATATCATTTTGAGCTAACTTTTAAGTGTTCATGACGGACAATAAAAGAACACAAACACTATTATGTTTCCTTTATGGTTAGCTTTTGTATGTTCGGTAGACTGTCAACTTTAAATGCTGCTCAAATGTTAACAACAAGCAGTTAATTTTTCGAACGCTTCTGGAGATATGCTAAATGATACACATAGGTAAACCTGGATTAATATGTTTAAAACTTAACTGACGCAGTTATACATATATAAGACATCTAATAGATATTTGTAGAAGATTGATAATACAGCTGTTTCAGAAATAATTAATAAAAATCAAAAACTGCTCCTAATAAACTCCCCCTCGCCGAGGCTAAATTTATTCCAAAATGTAATCAGCTCCGTGGGAAATGAAAATCCGCATACATGTACACACGCATTCAATCACACACGCTCACGCGCACATGCGCAACATGCGCACACACGTACACGCGAACACGCACACGCGTGCATACGAGTGCACGCAAACACGCACACACGCGCACACGCACACACTGACACACGCACTCACGCAAACACGCACACACGCACACACGTACACATGCACTCAGGCACACATGTACACGCACACAGCGCACATACGGACACACGCACACACATACACACGCACGCACGCATACACGCTCATACGCACACACGCTCACACGCACACGCTCACAGGCACACACGCACACACGCACACGCACACAAGCACACACGTACACACGCACACACGCATACACGCACACACGCACATACGCACACACGCACACACGCACACACGCACATACGCACATACGCACTCACGCACACACTCATAATCGCACGCACGCACATACCAACACGAACGCATACGCACACACGCACACTCGTACTCACACACTCAGACGCACACACACACGCACAAACGCACATTCATTCACGCACACACGCATGTATGCTCAAATACACATAGGTAAACCTGGATTAATACGTTTAAAAGTTAACTGACGCAGTTATACATATATAAGACATCTAATAGATATTTGTAGAAGATTGACTTTTATGGATTGAGTATGGTTACTATAGGGACAGTTAGGGTTAACTTTGGGTGTGTGTGGGACGTTTAAAACTTCATGTCAGTTAGACTTAAAAAAATTCCAAAGCCGCCGGTTCAATAAAATACTGATAATACAGCTGTTTCAGAAATAATTAATAAAAACCAAAAACTGCTCCTAATAAACTCCCCCTCGCCGAGGCTGAATTTATCCCAAAATATAATCAGCTCCAGGGGAAATGAAAATCCGCATACATGTACACACGCATTCAATCACACACGCTCACGCGTACACCCGTACACGCGTGCATACGAGTGCACACAAACACGCATACACGCGCACACGCACACACTGACACACGCACACAGGCAAACACGCACACACGCACACACGTACACATGCACTCAAGCACACATGTACACCCGCACAAACGCACATACGGACACACGCACACACATACACACGCACGCACGCATACACGCACATACGCACACACGCCCACACGCACACGCTCACAGGCACACTCGCACACACGCACACGCACACACGCACACACGTACACACGCATACACGCACACACGCACACACGCACACACGCACACACGCACACACGCACACGCACACACGCACACACGCACATACGCACTGTAACCCTGCTTTTACTTTCTTTATTTAGAAACGGGTATTGGTAGATTATTTGTAATTTGCGCCTTCTGGGTGTGTAACCCAACGCGGTTTTATTTTGCCTCGGTGTTGCTCAGTCGTGTCTATAAATTCTTATTAAACGGGGTGTGGTTCGTATTAAATAGTGGGCTTACACTGTCACCTTAAATAAATATCTTAAAGCGTTTTAAAACGTATATTCTTTCATATCTCATATAAACATATTAATAATTAACAAAACAAAGGTATTTTCTCTTGCGATTAACGGCTCCTCACACTCGTTCTCCTGGGGGCGTACGTTTCCTAGGTGTGTAATCGTTTCTATAATATATATATATAATATATATATATATATATATATATATATATATATATATATATATATATATATATATATATATATATATATATATATATATTATCTTAATCTACTCCTTACCTAGTAGGTAATATTTATATTACGGTCCTGTATTTACGGAAGCGGGTGTGGTAGTCTCGATACCGTTTGGTCTGAGGTGCCAGCGCAATGAACTCGAATCGTTTCGGGGACGGAGAAAATCAATACCGTGCTTATCCTTCAGTAACTCTGGAGCGCTGAAGCGAGTATGTCGTACACGCGAAATGCGCGTATGCAAATGCGCGATCTCTAGACTGTCTTTACTTAATTAGAACCGGTTTGATTATACGTTTAGATTATTTATCCAACGGGATTAATTACGGACTTCGATACTAAATTTAATTATATACAATTTATCAAGGGAGCAAAATACTTGATATTAAAACTACACTAAAATGAATTTACTTTACTAAGGTAAATCGTTATATACACCAGGTCGTATTTATATTATTTAATACCGGTAAACATGGGATAATTTACGTACTATCTAATGTTTTAATTTCCGACGTATCTTCCTAGTTTATTTACAAACGATATCACACTAGGTGTTTCGCGATGGTTATGCTGGCTACAAATTTATGCAACAGGTCTCATGTGTACTCTCCTGCGATCAAAGACATCGTGTGGTTCTATTGTGTTTGTCTGTAGGTGGTGTATGTATATGTATAGAGTGGGGTCTTAGTGATAACCAGGAGACGGAAGGCAATGACCTGTCTAACCTAGTGAACTAAGAAAAAAAAAGGTCGTAGGTCTTTACAGCCCTGTAACAAACCTTCACCCTCAAGTATTTGCGAGTGACGTCGGGATCTACCCTGCGTGGCACTCTTGGTGTTATTGTACTGTGTGTTTGCGAGTGACGTCGGGATCTACCCTGCGTGGCACTCTTGGCATTAGTGTAAGGTTATAACTCCTGGAGACTAAGCCCGGCGTTAGTTACGTGTGATAGTGTGTTACTGGGTATGGTTAGATTGTATAATTAAACAACTTACGTGTCTTTTGATTGCAGTACAAACGTTAGGTCGCCCGGCGCGAAGTGGTGCGCGTTATCACACGGTCGCGAGAGACTCCTCGGTCCCAATCAACAGGTCGGTGCTTACACGAAGCAATCGGTGCGGTGGCTACTGGATATCTGGAACGACGCAGCGGTCTCGGTCACGATCGGGCAGGTGGTGATAGATGATGAACGGAGAGATCCCCTGAGAGATCCCCGAGAGTAGCGCGTCGCGGGTTTATAAAGGTGCATCGGTGGGCGGCTTCGCGGCTACCGTGCGGGGGATGCCGTTATGGGATTGGTTTCAATTTTTCTGACGTGCAAAAACTTACTGGTTTTTAGAAATACACGTCAGCGGTGATTAAGGAATTATTTGTGGTGTAATATCGCGTAAACTTTTGAAATTTTAGATATAGGATGGTTCGCGAATAATTTATTCTAAAAAGCATAGGTAAAGGACGCTGGTTTTTTACGCACTCACGCACACACTCATAATCGCACGCATGCACATACACACACGAACACACACGAACGCATACGCACACACGCACACTCGTACTCACACACGCAGACGCGCGCACACACACACACACACGCACACACACACACACGCACACACACACACACGCACACACAAACGTACACACATTCACGCACACACGCATGTATGCTCAAATACGAACACACAAGAACATACACTAACATACACGAACACACACGAACATACACGAACACACACACACGCGCACACACACATACACACACACGACCACACATGAACACCCACGAAATCACACGAACCCACACGAACACCCATGAACACACATAAATACACGTAAGTATTCAAATCACACAAGTACACACAACACACGAACACAAATGCACCAAAACACATATTGTCGAAACATTTTCAAACGTAGTAAAGTGAGCTAACATGTCGATTTAGCGTTAGTGAAACAAAGTGGATTGTATAACCTTCTATACCTACATTTGTAATTGTAGGTTGGAAGGTAAAATGAAGAATTGTAATTTAAACAAATCATTATGATCAAATATTACTGATAACGCATCAAATTAATTACTACAAACTATCTTATTCATATGTATCGAGGTAGTCGTCTTCCTGTTGCGTAACTTTCTTTAAACTTTCCGCAAACTTACGTATACATTATTCCAGATTTACAGAATCTGTATTATAAGTTACAACCAGATTACACACCTACATAATTTGGTTTTTATGATTTGTCGTGGGTTCTGTCGGGTTGCGTTGACGCACCCTGTATGTAGGATGTTATAATGACGTGTATTACGTGTTTTGAGTGCGAGTGTATTGAGCTTGAACGGAAAAAAAATTTTTTTTGTGTATATGCATAATGTATGTGGGTGGGTGATACGCCACTGGAAATTTAGGAGAAATGCTATTATGTATGCAGATGCGTGTATTTGAATGTTATAGAGACTTTGGTGTTGGAATAAATAGATTCTGATGAATGTAAATGTGAAAAGAAATTTGTCGATGGGACGATAATGTTTGCTACTGTAAGGAATGGAATGTTGGAAGATAAATGAGTAATCTTGGCCAGAAGATGTGAAGTATAAGTGTAGAATGTTTTAGAAAATATGTAGAGAAAGATTGGGTATGTTTAAGTGTTAATTTCAGAAAGTTTTCGTAATGTTGTGCAATTTGTTTTAAGAATACGTGTATGTATATGGGATTTTAGACCTTAGACGGTACTTATTTTTGCAAATGTTGCGGAAGGAGATCGAGCGTAGGTGGGAGATAAGCGTTGAAAGTTGCGTAATGGTCCAGAGTGGCTACTGAATGAATGTGATGACGAGAAATGGCTTCTTCATAAAGTAACTGGAAAATTTGTAAGTAAAAACAAATATGGCGATGTATTGTAGTTATGAGCGTGCTTGTACAGATGGTGGTAACAGTCGGGACTATGAAATTTTGAATGAGTACTATTGGAAAATAAAGCGCGGAAGGAAGACATGTTTAAAGATGGATGGCTGAAGGTATAAATAGGAAAGTCAGAGATTGACGTGGAGTTAGTTAGCTTAAGTTTTGGTTGTCGGTGAGAGACGCGCGCGAGGTGATGTGTGACATCAGAATGGGTTAAGTTGGAGTTGTATTTGTGAATAATATTGAAGGCAGTCATTGTTTAAACAACTGCGTAACCCGAAAGGGGATGAATCGTATAAGACATTCATAAATAAAACAATTAATTAAATTGAGGTTGAAGATAAAATTAGTTTGTTTATTTTCAAGAAAGTAAAAAGTGCATAAGCAGATTTATAAAAGACATTAAAAGTTTATTTGTGTAAGGAAGGACTATATTGTCCTAAAGGTTGCTAGAAATTTTAAGAGGCAACCAAACGTGTGCAGATTATTACGTGTTATTGGACTATTTGTGAGTACAGAAAGGAATAAGTGTTTGTGGAATTGTGAAGTTTTTGTTTTGTGCCGTCAGGAAATTTAAGGAATACAAATGGACTACAAATAATTGATTTACAGGAAGAAAGAAGAAAGAAAAGCGTAGGATAAATGGACAATTTTAAGTAAGAATTATATTTAAGGACCTTGAAAATTCAGTTAAGCACGATTATCTTTTTGTTTAGTTCATTTGCGTAATGTTGGGTAATTATTAATTAGTTTAGAAGCGAAAAGATAATCGTTCTCGAGTTATGTTGTTTTGGGTTGTATAGTAGTAAGAATTTTTGCAGAAAGTTGTATTGACAGTGACGTGTGGTTTTGATTTTCAACCACGTTGTTGTGGTATATGTAAATATATTTGTGTTTGTTTCTTTGTCATTTGTTTATTATTTTATGCAGGACAATATATATTTATCGTTACCTTTTTATTTTGTTGTTTATTTAGCCAGGTTGGTTGCAAACATTTTCATGTTAGTTTCATTAACGCAGTACACTAATGACGGATCAGCTGTTAAAAGTTTCATTAAGTACAACTAAGAGAGATGAGTTTTGAGAACTTACATATTTACGAATGTCAAATACGATTCAGAAGTGTTATAAAAATTAAATTAAATTTAAAAGATATCGTTCATGTTAGGTATATTAAACCTTCAAGGATTATTCTCGTTTGACTGTTTTGCAGCACTTTATCACTATTATATTGGAGTAACAATTATTAAGCCGATGACATTACTTTCTTTTGATTAGGAATTTTAAAAATTAATTGTCGACCATTGAACAAAGAGCTATTTGATTCATGAATAAGTAGAAATTTAACTTTATATGTATACGAGGGATACGTAGAAAATATAACTGTTGGTTACGTGAATGCAGTTGAATTTGAGTGATAAATTTTATTTTGGAAGTTTAGGTATACGAGGTGTATTCAAAAAAGTTTTTAATAACCTAGGTAGCAGTAAATATATTTGAGTTTGGGTTGAATTGTTTGGGACGAGTGTTTGTTTTAGAACCCTCGTGTGAGAGTTTACTGAGTAAGCACAATCCTACTTTCCACAATCAAGTAGGGTTAATTAACATCCAGCTTAAGACGATTATTTTAGCAAAGTTTCGATTGTGGTGGCGCCTAGAGACATATTTTCCCGGACTGAGCTGTTTAAATTTAGGTGTAAGGTGTTTGAGCGTATTAATCATTCATTTTACTTATTATTTCGACCACGCCCATCTCCCTGTTAGCTGGCTTGGCAACCCGCTTACATTAGTAAGCATACACGACGCCTAGTGCGGTTTGGACGTGTAACAGTTCTAGGACTCCATCTACGCCCCAGGCTCTGGTGTTAGCTCATTACCCTACCACATCTGCGCGTGAAAGAAGGCCCTGTATGAGTGCTCCAAAGTCTGGCTTAACTTTATTTGCACACTTCACAAAGCATAGTATCTGCTTGCTTGCGTGCTGTGTGTAGTTTTAAAAACGACAGCCATCCTGCTGTTGAAACCTTATCGGGTGATTATTGCTTTGTGTTTTATGAAGATATATTAAGTTGTGTTGTATTCAATGAATCCGTGAATGAACCAGGATGCTTTACGCTAAGCCCAGCTTTTTTAGCTTCAAGGAGGAATATAATTTTGTCTCAACTGTTCACTTCATGTTGCAAAGAGCAGGTAGTGTGACTAACATTACCATTAAATCAATATTCTTGCCTATGGTTGCTATTTTGATTTCACACGGTGCTTTTCCAACTCATCGGGCTGTGGTGGAATTATCATTTCCCTCAGCGGTAGTTGTATCAATATTCCCTCCTATTCATCCATTTTATTCACAATCCCAGACACGTGCATACGCAGGTGCACACAAACATTCGCATTCGCATCGCACGGGTACGCACTTGTGCATTCATACGAACACGCACGCAATCACGCCTATACACACGCGCGCACACGCACAGGCCATTTTGTAAAATTTGCATTTTTGCATATATTCCGACCTTGAGTTCGATTTTTTAGGTACAATGGAATACTTCCTCTTTCCTGCAAGTTAGGAGAAAGTAAAAACGTTGAGTCAATTATATTTTGTTGTGGTATTTACTTTTTTTAATAAATTGAAAAAAAAACACCATTTTTAATTTATGCAAAGTTTATATTACGCCACAAACACTACTTTCTTTCTTTCTATTTCTCATAATGGTATATTATATTCTAAGTACGTAATCATTGCACTTTCTAAGAAATAAAACTGTGCAGTTATTCTCTTGAAACATTTTTATTACAAAATATGTGCGTTTTCTTAACACTGAAAACATAGAAATCAAACTCTAGTTAAATTTATTTATTGATCTAGGAGGATGCTTCACGGCATACATTTTTTAATGTAGAACAAGGTGTTCTCTACTAATTCTTTAGCAATATTTATGTATTTTGCAAACATGCAACTTTAATTTTGCTAAATGCCCTAATAATTTGCACAATTACGCGAATATTTCCTACAAAGGTTACGGGAAAAAGTATAAAATTAAGATACATTTATTGTTTTCCAAAATATTCGTACTTAAATCAGTACAATCTGTCATTAATTAGACGTTTTGCGGCTTCAATTAAATAGAAGGTTTGCATGTTTTTCTTATTTCATTGATGACTTCCGGTAAACAAAAAATTGAAGTAATTGAATATTTTTCATGTTTCCTTGACTTTACTGATGACTTCCGGTAAACAAATGAGTGTGTACGGATTAACACGGCCCGTTCCACGATTTTCTAAAGCGACGGTGAACGGACTTTTACTGAATCTAATTCTTCTTGGAATACCTAAATGAATAAATTTATCCACTTCGTTGCTTTTAATGATATTATAAACTCAATTTGAAGTGCGAGGGTTGAATTTTTGTTAGCATTTCTTAGATCTATTTAACACGAGCCGTTTTTGAACTTTGGTTAAATTATGTGGAATTCATCGGACAAATTTTAGCTAAGTGGTATGTCCATCCATCTCAATTAAAAATGTAATTCAATAATTTGCAACCAGGTGTTTGAGGGACTGCGGGTCTTTAGTCCCGCGGATTTATGGGAACCCGCATGATGCCGGACAGTTTTGACAATAAAATAACGCGTTATATTAATATTATTAAGAGCTTCAACCGTTTAATGTCCCCTAACCTTACGAACTGGATGGACAGTTGTGAAAAAGACTAAGTCTGCTTCCACGTTTGTGCGCACGACGATCAGTGGAAAGCCATAGGCGAATTAGAGTTATACTCCTCGTATACTATTCGACACAAAGTAATTGTTGAAAAATTCAGTTCGGTCTTCTTTGTACTTCGGATCATGTAAGTACAGTGGAGCGAAAGTTCTGTTAGTTCGGAGCTCTGTATTCCATTTCCTTGATGAGATAACAAGTTTTTGGGGTATTGGTTTATTTAGGTTTTGCGAATGACGAAGCTCAAAGTAGGTTCGACTACCGTCAAATTAGATTCTCGCCGGCATAAACCTTTGCTTGTTGGAAGCAAAGCTGCCATTTTTGTCACTATAAAGTTATTCGTTAGTTAAGTCACTGTAACAAATGTAATGACATTTTAATCATCAACTCTGGTATTGGTATATTTAGGTTTTGCGAATAACGAAGCTCAAAGTAGCTTCGATTATCATCAAATTAGATTCTCTCCGGCATAAACCTTCGCTTGTTGGAAACAAAGCTGCCATTTTTGTCACTATCAAGTTATTCGTTAGTTAAGCCACTGTAACAAATGTCATTCTCATTAAATCATCAACTCTCACTGTGAATCGAAGGTGAAGAATACTTTTTTTTGTATAAATGATACTTACAATGAGCTAACACAGTTGCTGATCTGGCTTCATGATACGATCGACTTTTACCATGATTCTAGCACCGTTTGTTGTAATACTGATATCTTTGTCCAGCGATAATGCAAATTCTGACGGCTTACCTACGATACGCGGTACAGCTATCAAGCTTCCTAAATACGCACCGGACCTGCATTCCAGAAAATAGATTTGTTTTTAGCAAACACTTGAATATTTACTTTTATAGCGATTGTTCCTGCAGGATAACCATTTAAGGAACGCCAATAGTTATCGTCTTCAAAAGATCTTGAGTAATTCTCTCTGAGTCGTGCATCAGCATTAATTTTATAGAATTTGGAGAAGGTAAATTATAACCAGCGCTTATAAAAAGTTCTTGCAAACCCGACAAAATGCAGAAAATATAAAACGGTAGACCACCTTTCGACACCATGCGTGACACCTTCTCTTCAAGGGTATTACGAGCTCTACAAAATGATAATTGATCTATAATTTTATGAGTCTGAATTATTGAGACTGCAATGGAAACTAAGTTGATGCTGAATGGGCTCAATGAAAATGAAGCTGTTGCGATGATAGTATCTGTAGACCCGACAAATAATTTAATTTGGTGTCAATTTTACGTTATAATTATAAATGCACATGCAGCCTTTAGTAGATCATTCCGGCGTCTAAATTACTAAATCACACAACCTAAATTTTGCCGTATACAAATTGTATGCCTTCAAACAGTACTTCCACACAACACCAACTCTAGCAAAGCCTTTATAAAGAGTTCTCGATGTAAACAGGTATTTCCCTGCTTTTGTTGGACAATAGTAAAGCATAGTTTAGTTAATTAAAACTAAGAACATTTAGCGATCCTAAAACTAATAAAGCACCCCGCGCACTAGTGAGTAGATATTCACGCAGCGTCATTTCGTGTTGGCTCGAGCGTTGAGAAACACACGAAATGAGTTTTAGAGTAATCCTGCTAGGCCTATTGGATCTCGATCCAGCCTGCAAAATTCATGTGGGATCCTACTATTACGAGTTTCGGGTGTCCCGGTACTGCATTCGGTATAGCATAGATCTTTTGAACAGTAGTTGATTCACGCCACTCATGAAATAAATGTGCAAGTGTTTCTACCAAAGTTGATAGAGTTATTCCGGATCCCAAAAGAGCTCTATTAGTGACAAATAAGGAATCGAGGGGCTATGGTATCACGTTAATGTTCTTGAAAAAAGTTTAAAGAAGCTCTTGTCACATGAGAGTGAACATTATTTTCAACACACGCTGAGCTTCCGAAGTTCCTGAGATACATTTTTCAACAAAAAAATGAGGAACATGTCGTGCATTGCTACACACAAGGCAAATTCATTGCAATTTAGCATGTCTATTCAGTGTTAGTACAGGATTACAATTGTCGAGTCTGAGCAGTGAGCGGTAAGACTACATGTAGACGACACGAATTTTAGCAAAATGATTGGACAGAATGTTTTCCGTACGTAACGTTAAAAGATGGCCTTCGTTGCCAAAACATTAATAAAACATTAATATTAAACTAGGAAGCTCCAGACTGCTATTATTCAAAGTAAGCAGTTTTGCAACATATTTGCTATTTACCATTCTACTCACGTTCTACGTCGTTCTGGTTTTCTCCGCTTCTATATTTAATAACATCCCATAACTGTGTTAAAATTTTGGTAAAAATGATTTGTAATTTTTCCAACACCAGATCCTCATTTTCGCAACCCACGATTTGTGGTTTCTCTTAATCGTTGACGGTAATTTTCGTATTGTTGTACTCTAGACATCATTAGTATTTTGAAAATAGGTAAAATAGGAAATGTGCAAACCACTTCTCCCAAGAAACACAAAACGAATGGCATTCTTATGTGACAAATAAAAGTGATTAAAAATGTAGTTCACACAGTAAATATCCTTTGACTGGATTTTACATTGAATATATATATATATATATATATATATATATATATATATATATATATATATATATATATATATATATACATATCTCATAAACCTAAAATATTGCGAACAATTTTAATTTGTAACTAATAGACTAATGTAGGTAATCCAGCGAAAAAACCAGTGTACGTCATAAATTTATTTAGCTAGTTCTAACTAATTATCATATTACTATTTCGTTTGTCAACATAAACTACAAAATGGGCCTTAAAAGAAATGAAATAATTTTAATAACATTTTTTTGATAATTATGCATCCTCTTACATAATAAGTTAATTACGAAAATATGTAGACGCTAACTTAAATAATTAATAGAAAAGAAATAATTTGAATTATAATTTTTTTGGGGTAACTATGCAACCTCTTCTTTTCACGATCGTAACGAAAACAGGCAACATTGTGAAAACAAAAAAATAATCTGTCAGAAGGACGTTTAAAACTTCTAGTCAGATATATATATATATATATATATATATATATATATATATATATAGTTAACTTAAAAATTCCAAAGCCACCCGGTTCTATAAGATATTAATAATGCAGCATGACCATTTTCATTCTTACCTAATTAATGTTTTAAATTACCTTACGTTATATTATTAAACTTTATATGTAAAAATAAATTTTCTTTAAAAAATACGTCTACACCTTTTCTTATAAAATCAATCGTTATTCAAATAATGAAAAACATTGAACTGAAACTTAAATTCTACAGAAGGAATTCTATGGCCCCTAAATTACGCGTCATATCAAAAAATTGTATGGAGCATAATTAATAGATATGTTTAAGGTCTATATATAGGCACTTTTAATTTTCTGAAATATGCAGCTGTTTTAGAAATACACGCACACGCACACGCACACGTAGACGCACACACACACGCACACGCACACGCACACGCACATGCACAAGCACCCACACCCAAACCCGCACCCATACCCATACTTACATCCACACACCACCCCAACATCACACCAACCCTGCACCAACACCCACCACACCCAAACCCACACCCACACCCACCACACCCTCACCCACGAACACACTCACACCAACAACCACACCCACACACACATACACATCCATACCCACACGCCTCCTCCCACACACTCGCACCCACACCCACCACACCCACACTCACACACACGCCCACCACACCCACATCCACACCCATACCCACCACAATCACACCCACTCGCCCACATCCACATCCACACCCACAGACGCACAAGCACACGCACACGCACGCGCACGCCCACACGCACACGCGCACGCGCACCCACACGCACACTCACCACACCAATATCCACACAAACACATACACCTACACACTCACACAAACCCACACTTACACCCACTCCACCACCACCTCCGCCCGACAACCTCTCCCACCCTCCCACCCAAACCAACACCCACACGCACACCTACCACACACACACACACACATACACCCACCACATTCACGCCCACACCTACACCCTCTCTCATACCCACACACATCGGCATCCACACCCATACCCCCCCACACACACACACACACCTTCACGCACGCATGCACGCACGCACCTCAGCAGCACAGCACTCACGCAAGCACACACACACCACACACACACACACACACTCACACAACCACATCACCACCACCACACTACCACTCACCACACACACACACACACACACACACACACACACACACACACACACACCACACACACCCACACACACACCACATCCACACACACACACCACACACCACACACACACACACACCACACAATCCACACACACGCACCGCACACACACACACAACACACACACACACACACACACACACACACAACACACACACAACACACACCATCCACACCACTCAAACTCACACCCACACCACACCACTCACACACACTACACCACACGTACACCATCCCCACACACGTCACACACACACACACACACACACACACGCACACACAACACATACCACACACACACGCACACACACACACACACACACACACACACAACACACACACACACACACATCCACACCACATCAAAACTCACACCACACTCACACCACTCCCACACTACACCCACACGACACGCACACCTCCACACACCACCACACACACCACACACAACACACACCACACACATACACACACACACACACACACACACACACACACACACACACACCACACACACACACACACACACACACACACACACACACACACAACACACTCACACACACACACCACACAACACACCACACACACTCACACACACACACACACACACACACACACACAGATACGCGCACACGCGCGCGCGATGGCCAATCTTGATGAAACTTGACCGAAAGTTGTAAAATGAGCTAATAAGTCAATTGCATAACCTTCTATACCTGCATATGTATACTTAGGTTGGAAGGTAAAAAAGAAACAATCTAGAACAATTACTTTTTTGTTAAGAGGACCTCTTGATATTTCAGAAGAGCTGTTTATGATCAACAAATTAAGGAGAATATTGCCACGCGCCTAGTTTTTTTAATTGCAATAGTACTATAGTAGCAGTAGTAATGGATTGAAGATATACAGGGTGTAAAATTAGCGCGTAATTCTTTGTGACTGTTTTAGACAGAGAAAATTATTAAATATGAATGTAGTGTACTTTCTTCTTCCGTAACCTAAAAAGTCTACAATTCTACAGGGTGTTGCATTTTTGGGTACCACTATCGAACTTAAACATTTTATATTGAGTACCCTGTATACTTTTCAAATATTCATATTCTGCAGCGGCCACATTGTGACAGATTAATCAAGAATATTTTGTCAAACGTTTATCAAGATCATCCACTCTCACCCGAAAAATTAAAGGTTAAATTCCGTTGTACACGGTGTTTGCTACAGTGGTACAATAACTTAATAATTCGATTGGCCACAACTCAATTGTTTTAAATGCAACACCCTGTATTTTGTAAGTGATTCAGATAAAGAAATACATTTTCTTTCGATTTTGTATTGGGTTTCCTATACCTAAAGTTGACACTTTTTAAATTATTGCAGTTTTAAGAATAATAGGACCATGTTTTACGAATTGTAATTTTAGAAGGCTATGTTAAATATTCAGAGAGCGTCGTTTCTGCATATTGCAAGATTATCATAAAAAACAAGTTGATCAAGTGATCAGTACAAAGCAACTTATTTTTATTACAAAATTTTAACACCTACATAATAAAATTAATAGATGAAATATCAGAGCAGTTTACAATAAGTGTTCAAACACACCGCCATTTTGTTGCAGGCTCAGCTGAATTCGTTTCGTAAATGAACGTTAAACATCAATTAGCATTAGTCACTTGGCGTAATGCATCAATAATCTCTCTTTCATATCTTCGCCAGTAGTTGGAGTAGTTTGGTACATAATGTCCTTTATGCAGCCCCAAAGGAAAAAATCTAGTATAGATAGGTCTGGAGACCTAGCAGACCAGTTCTGTGGACCACCTGATCCAATCTAGCGACCAGGGAATCTAATATTTAAAAATTTTCGAATATTCAGCGTCGAATAAGGATGTGCACCATCATGTAGGTACCACAATGTAGGGACAACATTTTCAGAGACATGTTCCAGTAAATCGTTCAATTTATATTCCAGAAAGTGGAGATACATTTTACCATTAAGATGGTTCTCAAAAAACAGAAGACCAAGAAGTTGTGTCCAGACAACTCCACCCCACTCGTTACTCTGTTACTAAAAGTCGCCTCATCGGCAAAAAGGGCACAGTTCAAAAAATATGGTTCGGCATTCAATTTATTATTTATCCACTCACAAAATTGCCTCCGGCTTTCTAAATCTTACGAAAAAAGTTTGGATATGATAGGGATGAAACATTACTTTTCAAAATTAAGTGTACTGATGTATGACTTGCATCAACAATTTGTTGAGAAATTTTTCGAGTGGACTGGCGAGGATTTTCAACCACTGCCGCAACAACTATTAATGCGCTTTCCTCAATGGTTAGATTTCTTGTACGCATACGTTTGATTATAGTTAACGCCGCCTGTTGTTTCAAACCTCCCTTTGAGCCTTTCGACGCTAACTTCAGGTGGGTGTCTTCTGTCAGGATACTTCTGAGCATAGCTTCGGGATGCAAGAAGACAGTTTCGATCACATTCTCCTAATCATAATAGAACATATAAACACATTGTTCCATACAAAAATTAATTCTGCTGCACAAAACACACTCATGCAGTACAACACACAAATGCTAATTTACAGCGAATTAATATTACATATAATTGTTTTATTTTTGCAGTTGCTTTCCCAGCTCTAAAAAAATTACAATTCTCAAAACACGGTCTTGAATCACTTACAAAATACAGGGTGTTCCATTGAAAAAGATTGAATTATGTCCAATCGAAGTATTAAGTTATTGTACCACAGTAGCAAACACCCTATACAACGGAATTTAACTTTTAATATTTCAGATGACAGTAGATGATCTTGACAAACGTTCAACAAAATATTTTTGATTAATCTCTCACAATGTTGCCGCTGGAGATTTTATTCGTTGTGTTTACATACGTCATATTTTTCCTGAAAATTTGAATAACTCTGGAATGGCTGATTATCAAATAGGCAATTGATAACAATAAGAATATTAAAAAATATACAGGGTGTCCAATTTAAAATATTTAAGTTGGATACTGGTATCCGAAATGCAACACCTCGTAGAGTTGTAAATATTTTACGAAGAAGCTAATACACAACTTTCATACTGAAAGATTTTCTCTACCTAAAATAATTACAGAGCAACATAGGAATTACGCCTAATTTTATACCCGGTATAATGACATGTAACATCAGAACCGGTACTATTATTACTAGATTTAATCATAGAATTTTATAAAGTAAATTTACAAACTATTGATCATTAAAGTACATTCATCACGATGTTTAGTAAAAAAAAGTAGTATTTTTGTTAGTAATACCACGAATATTTGTGACAATTCAGGCAGTAGTCAAACGAAATTTATGTTGCAATAGAAATACTACGACTTGCAAAACGAGTGATATTGAGTTTTCTAATATATATATAGGGAAACAAAGGAAAAGGTTATGTATTTAATACAACGAGGGCTGCTCGAGCTTTCCAAGCTCCTTCAGCCACAATCATAGATTCCCAGCATACATACATACATTACGTATATATTTATGGTGGGATTAAGGATGGGTGTGGTTAGGATAGGATCAGAAGGAACGGAGTTAGGGTTCTGAGGGGGAAAATACTACCCAGCATTCGCCTAAGCAGCCGCACATGGTGTGCATTTACGCAGTGACCATGCCGCTATATGTGTATGAGGAAAACCCCCTGAAAAAACCTCATACAAGGTATACGGTAACGGGAATCGAACCCATTACCTCCCGAATGTTAAGCAGATAGTGTCACCACTACGCTACCAGCTCGGTTCTAATATATATATATATATATATATATATATATATATATATATATATATATATATTTGTCATTGGCGAAACATGCATTATAGTGAACTATAATTTAAAAAAATTTGATAAACATCTTATCGTAACACCCCATCCACCGAGCAGTTTTCTTCCGAGACGCGGAAAATAAACGACCCAAAAGACCAAAACGGAAACCTAAAACCCAACAAAGTTTACTAAATGTACAAACAGTTCAACTTCCTTCTATTTTTAATTAAGAAGGCGGTCCCGCGGTGGCTATCGTTTAGGAATGTGTGATACGTGTTGAAGTGAAGTGTGCATCTGAGTGAGTTTGGTTTCCGTGATGGAAATGATGTGTATATTGTGTGTGTGTGTAAAAAGTGTTAGTGCAAGGGACGTTTCCGACGAACGCCCCCAGCATTAACTATCCCTGCTAGGATATCCACGAACCGGATATGCAGATGTTGATACTCCGTTGGAAGAAGTTTCGGAATAGCGAATCTAGGGCGTGAGCAACCATAGTTCGCCGGTCGGGGAACATCTAGATGAGGGAGTGCGTAAGGACTTGCAGGAAGTCCTTGATGGTAAGGGATTCGGTATCGGGAGTAGGTTTAACGTGGGTTGTGTCCTCCGAGTCAGACGCTTCGGAAGACAGGAGGGGTTCGAGGGATGCCATCTTTAACGGGAAACTGGGAGGATCCCGACGTTTCCGACACTTGAAGTAATAGTTAGGGTGAGTTTCTCCGCTGTTGTTACACCTTGGGTTAGCCGAGGATTAGCAGGAGGAGGATCTGTGGCTTTCGCCACTGTTGGGACATCGGATAGAGCGTGTAGGACACTCCTCAGTGGTATGCCCCACTTGTGTACAAGTGGATCAATACTTGGGGAGGGGTTGAGGGATAAGGGAGTCTTCGCAACTGTAGTGTCGCCCGAACATGACAACTCCGCGTGCCAGGAGGTACTCTAGGGTAGTTTTGGAATCGATGATGGTGCGGATTAAGGATGTGGGGGTGTTCGTTGCCTCAGTGGTGATGCGAACGGCGTTCTCACGTGTGGAAGATCGATCGCACCGAGGGTCTGGGGTTCCAGGATGTCCTTATCTACGTGACGAAAAGGAGGGAGGTCTAGGGTTAGAGTTGGAGAGACGGGACCTGATAGTTGGGATAGGGTTACAGTGGGTTCACCGAAATGGTGTCGCAGCCTAAGCTGTGTACCATCCGAAAAGGGAGAGGAGGTGTTTACTTTAAGTTCAATCTCCGCTTAAAGAGATTGAGTGTTTTCGTCACTGTATATATGTGCACAATGACCTCTCCTGGATATGAATCTTCTCATGGCTGCTAGGAACGTTTCTGTTGTCATATCACTTACTACTTCCAGATGTATTGCTCTGGCTGTTAAGCAGACGAATATCGAAATGCATCCTTTATATGCTTTGTGCCCTCTTCCTTTCCACGATCTTATTCGAATTAGACCGGCGTAATCTATTCGCGTGTGTGTGAATGGTGAATTTGGGGTTACCCTAGCCGCGGGCAGTTCTCCCATAAGTTGTTGTGCAGTCTGTTTCTTGTATCTCATGCATGTTGTGCATAAGTGGATGGTTGATTTTTTTTTGAATAATTCCTGCCTTTTACTGACCAATAGACCCTGATTCTTTTTTATTATCAACTACTGGATGCGATCCCTTTTAAGTAAAGCTACGATATTTTTACCTAGTTTTATAAATAAAATTTTCTTAAAAATAGCAAAGGTTTGTTAGGTATTTTATAAAATTAAAATAAAATATTTATTTAAACAGTGAGTATTCTAGAATAAATCTATGCACGATCTGACTAAGTTGAACAAGAAAAATTGCCCTATTTTATATAATTTTAGATTTTGAAGCAAAATTGTCTAAAATGCAAGTGCTTATACTTTTTCAAATTTGAAAGGTATCAGGTGTGGTAGGTTCGTTACTATTTTACTACTATTACATAATTTATAAATATAAAAAACATATAAAGCAGCTTAATCGTTCCCCTAGATCTTAAATGAGCATAAAAAAGTGCAGTACTTGTCTAATTTCACTAAGTCTATTGTAAGACAATTTCCTTATAATTTGCTTTGTTTTACTTCAGATATTTTGTGTATCTTCCAGAATGTCCGAGGGACGCAAAAAACTATCTGGCTGCGAATATAAAAAACGAAGGGTGGAAAAGCAAATGCAAAGGCAAAGACAAGCTGGCACTTTACTAAATTATTTACAGAGTACGCCGGGCAGTACCAAAACAAATGACGACTCAAAATGTTCTACATCAAAGACAGGATTGAAAGACACTGACAACAGTGACAACAGAGACTCTCCTGAGGAAAGTGAGGATCAACAAATGAACGATATACCTGAACTAATACTTGCAACTGACAGTGGCAGCCCTCCGTCGCCAAATGAGAGCACTATTGATACCAACGTGGCACGTACAGAAAGCGCTCAACAACTTTTAGGTACAGATCCAGCACTCTGGCCAATGATACTACCAGACGCCGAAAGAATCTTTTTGGTAAGGCAAGGTCCACCTAAACCATTATGCAATTATAGATTTCCATACGATGAGACTGGTAGAAATTTAGCCCTAATTGTTATAAAAGAATTTTAAGTAATGGAGAGCAAATTTTAAGAGACTGGCTAGTGTACTCTGTCTCAAAAAATTGCGTATATTGCTTTTGCTGCAAAATTTTTGGCTGTGTACTTAGTTCCCTTTTAAAGGAGGGGTTTAAAAGTTGGAAGCATCTGAATCAAACTCTAAAAGACCACGAAATTTCTAAAAATCATATTCAGTCCCAAAAATCTTTTCTAGAACTGAACCTAAGATTAAAGTGTTGTAAAACTATAGATGCGGATTCCCACAGACTTGTTAACGCTGAAATAAACCATTGGCAAGAAGTGCTTTTAAGAATCGTAGCAATCACTAAAATGCTTGGTAAAAGTTGTCTGGCTTTCCAAGGTACAAGCGACAAGCTGTTTGAGCATAATAACGGCAACTTCTTAAAAATAGTTGAGCTTCTATCTGAATTTGATCCCGTCATGGAAGAACACGTACGTAGGGTGCTTAAAGAAGAAGAAACGGAAGCTCGCTATCTTGGGAAAAATATTCAAAACGAGATAATAGACCTGTTGCATCAAAGTGTGAAATCTTATGTTATTAATGAAATAAAAAAATCCAAATATTATTCGATAATTTTAGATCGCACTCCTAATATTTCTAAGGTGGAGCAAATGACTCTTGTAATCAGGTATGTTTAAATCAATAAAACTGATTCCAATCAGGATGAGGTTGAAATTAAAATTAAGGAAAGCTTTTAGGATTTTCTTCAAGTTGAAAGGTCTACAGGGAAGCAAATCTTTGAAATTATAATTGCAGAACTTAATAATTTGGGTTTAAATTTACAGGATATACGAGGACAGAGATATGACAACGGGTCTAATATGCGGGGCGATAAATCAGGATGCAATCTAGGATTAAGAAGCTAAATCCGCGAGCTTTCTACGTTCCATGTAGTAGTCACTCTCCCAATCTAGTAGTTAACGATATGGTAAAAGCATCTTTGGAAGGCGCTAATTTCTTTAATATGATTCAAAAAATATATGTATTTTTTTCAGCATCTACTTTTCGCTGGGCAATTCTTCTGAAACATGTCCAGGGTTTGACTTTAAAACCTTTAAGTGATAGTAAATGGGAGAGTAGGATACAGGCTTTAAAGCCTTTAAAATTTTATATCGGAGGCGTATACGACACGACGCCTTGCTAAGCATTTATGATAATGAAGAAATTGATAACTTAATAAGGGACGAAGCCTCGGGTTTATTAAGTTGTATTAAACGATTTAAATTTTTGTGTTTAATAGTTCTTTCGTATAAAATTTTAAACTGTATTAATCCAATAAGCAAATTGTTGCAGACGAAAGATTGTGATCTAGCTTCTGCACTTGATCTTTTGCAAAATTGCAAAAAGTGTTTTCAGGATCTTCGATCGGATAAATCTTTTAATGAAACTATTGTTGATGCGAGAGAACTGGCTGACGAAATTGACTTTGAAGCCAATTTTGAATCAACAATACCACGACACCGCGTAAGAAGAAAAAAAAACGAATTTCTCATACGAAGCTCGAGATGAACCGAACAAGAATCCTAAAGAAAATTATAAGGGAGATTTTTTTTATTTTACAATTGACCAGGCACTAAATGCAATAGATACTAGATTTAAACAACTTAGTCACCATAGTAATTATTTTCAATTTTTATATAATATATATGATTTAAAGGGCATGTCTAAAGAAAATCTTTTAAAACATTGCAACGATCTAGAAAGTATTTTAACTCACGGTGATTCTGTTGATATTAATGGGGTAGAATTAGCAGAAGAAATTTGTGCAGTATCTGAGCTTATGGGCAAAAAAGAAAGCCCAAGCATTGTTCTAAAATTAATAACAATGTTAAATTGTTCCCCAAACCTAAGTGTTTCCTTAAGAGTATTGCTGTGTATACCAATAACTGTTGCAAGTGGAGAAAGAAGTTTTTCCAAATTAAAGTTGATTAAGAATTTTTTACGTTCAACTACAACGCAAAATCGTCTTAACGGGTTGGCCATTTTAGCGATTGAGCATGAAATTGCTGATCAAGTTAACTTAAAAGATGTAATAAAAACATTTGCGGAAATCAAAGTTAGAAAGAAAAATTTCTTTTAGGTTACTTTATTTCATAGTTATATTTTTATAGAATCTAAAATTTCTCTGTTTGGTTATGCAATATTTGTTGTACTTTCTTAATAGAATATAAGTATAGCAATAAAAATGCACCTTATATGTACCACTACTTTTAAGTTTTGCCCTTTTTAAATGTTTATTATGTAATGTATTACATATATTTTTTTTAATAAATGATTTTAACATAATTTTTATTTTATTTCAAAAAAACTGGCGGCCAATTGTCTGTTTGTCCGGGGTGACATGAAGGTTAGAGCGGGCCCTGCAGTTGTCTCCATCAACGCGGAGCACGAATTGTGTTCTGAATTTATATCAATTAATTGACTAATCAGAAATCACGTTTTTGCTGAAGAAAAACAAACTTTTAAATTATTGAAATAGCATTATTACCTGTTTGTGTAAGATAATAAAATCTATTTTTGTTCAAAAAGCAAATGTTTAAGAGATAACAATAAAAGAACAAACCGGTTTGTGCGTTATCTGCCTACGCAATTAATACTAGTATATTAAATAAACATATCATATATGTCTTTAAGGAGATTGATAAATGGGTTATGTATGAGAATTTAAACCTTATTAACCATACAAAGTATTAAAAATATTAGGGTGACAGATTTATCTTTCAATTTGACTAATGTTAAACCATGTTATTTTTACGTCATCTGTAGCAAGCAAAAAGTCGCAAGTAAAGAAATTTTAATTTAAATATTTACCAGTGGCATACCAGTGGAGAGGATTTAGGATATATTTTAGTAGTTTATGGAATTAAGGTCAGGTTTTAAGAAAGCTGAAAGAAAACTAATCAAGGTAAGTGTAAACAATGTAAATATTAAAAAGAAAATGGAAGGGCCAATAACCAGCGAAACAGAAGTATTTAGTCAAGAATCACAAGACATTATAATGCGAACGCCACAGCAAACACAGGAAAGCAACGAGAGCGCAATATTGAAAAGAAACAAGGAAGCAAATAGAAAAAGAATCGAAACATAATCGAGATGTTTTAAACATAAGCATTGAAGTCATTAATGAAAAAATGAACAAAATGGAAGAACGATTATGAAAAATCCAACAAGAAGCAATTGAATGTGGGGCAATGAATTAAACGATCAGAAAGAAAAAATAGATCAACTGTTACAAGTACAAGATGACAAAATAAAGGTAGCGGAATCAAAAACCGAAAGATTACGACAAGAAATAAATAGAGTCGTCGATGAATCGGAAAGCAAAAAACAAAACGAATATAATTATTCATGAAAGGATGTATGCAATAATAAAGCGAGATTAGATATCGGAGATCGCGAAAACAAGAGAGAGTAAGTAAACTGTCAATCCAGTTTGGGGGGTACAAGAATTAGTTCTATTGTACAAGTAATCGGAATGGAAGTAGACATTCGGATCATCCTGTGAAATTTATGAGGAAATTAGAAATCTACTTAAACAAAATCCAATTGGGCGAAGGAGATAAGCTATTTACAGCAATCTCTAGAAGGCGATGTTCGCGTAAGCGAAGAAAGATGTGTAGAAGAGTGGAGTAATTTTAACGATTTTAAATCCTATTTTGTACACTTTTTGTCCCAGGCAATACAGGAAAAAATACGCGCACCAAGATATGAACTACGAATTTACAACAGAAGACAAGGAACTTATACGCAGCACGTGTGACATTGGATAGACAAAACGAAACATTTAGAACCGAAAATACCCGAAAAGAATGTTCTATGCAAACATTTTCCACATGAATCGGCACGAACTCATACTATGGACGATCTATTAAATATGTTGAAACGACTAGAAGGACGCAATGAAAATAGAAACCCTGTTATCGGGGTACCACAAGGATTAAAACTAGGACCGTTACTTTAGTTAATCTTTATTAGTTTTACAGAATTTTTTGATATGTATTATATTTGATATATGCGGATAATGTTGATTTGTATAGAGCTAAAAAGTCAGTTGATGATACAGTTTGCTTACAAAAGGATATAGGTCAATTGTTTTTCTAGTGTATCACCAGTAAGCTTAACATAAATATAAATAAATGTAGCGTTATGATTATAACTAGGCAGAAACCCATACAACAACCACAGGAAATTTTAAATAATACTTGATTAAAAATAGTGTCATGTGTTAAAGACTTCGATTATGGGAAAAGTATAAGTAGGAAAAATCTGAACATTTTTCTTACTAAACTTGATGGGGACATACATCTGAAATATTGTTAAGATTACAGCACTTCCCGTTATACCGAAAGTGGATATTAGCTTGATGATTTTAAATGGGACACCCTGTATATTGCTGCATACTTTATGTTTAATGTCATATACCTAACTCTAGCCGTTTTTGAGATATTCCGAGTTTTCAATAAAAAATGACAGTTGCATCCCCCAATAAAGTTGCCAATATTGTCCAAACAACAAATATATTGCAGTGAAACTCTGAACTATAGTAAACAAAGGACTGTTTTAGTTCAGTAACAACGCGCAATGGCGTATTTGTATACAGGGGGATTGAAAAACAATAATGAATTTGGCACTCAAGAAAATAGAAAAAGTCATCTTTTTTAATTGGAACCCATACTTTTTGCATCGGATTTGGGTTTAGCATCAGAAATAACTGAGTTAAATGCTTATACCTAAATCTAACCATTTTCATTTTATTGCAGAAAAAGTGTTTTCACTTGCCCATATTCAGTTGCGTTATTGAACTTTTTATTTCTAATCTTAGCTGGTAATGCTGCTCGTTATCCAGAAAACAAGAAGCCATCACCAAAAGCCGTGAAGCAAATTATTGAAAATTTAAAAAATACCGGTTCCGTTAAAAGAAAATTTGTTAAAGCTAAACCTATTCTTAACAATGAAAATGTCGTTTATAATGTGAACCTAATAAAAACTAGAAATTAAAAAAAATTCATTTCATTAAATGTTCGAAATTGCGCTCTTGAACTTCGTGCCACTTTTCGCACCTTCGGATCAGTTGCTCGCGGGTTGATGCTCTTATCGAATTTGGACTCAAAGAGCGTAATACGTTTCGTACTCTCTCCATACAGTTTTCCTTCGTTGTTATACACATATGACATATTCATTTCTGAACATTGACATTTTGATAGAACTTACTATTCAAATTTTCGTCATATAATCGTTTCTAACTGCGCAATAAACACTAAAACTCCAGTTTTTTTGGAAGTTTCTTCCGCTAAGAGGGTTCGCGTCACTCCAATAGTGCGAATTATGTCCATTAAGCATGTCATTTTTAGTGAATGTCGCTTCGTCGTTCCAAATTATGTTATTCAAAAGTCGTTCGTTTCCGTAGTGATTAGTAAGTATAAATTCACTAAAACGTACTCTTCTCGGAAAATCATCTTCTTTTAAATGTTGAACTAGGGAAAATTCGAAAGGATGAAACACGTACTTTTTCAGAAGCCTATTAATTAAAGTTTTTGATACTTCTGAGTCTATCGAAACCTGTCTTAGTGACATCATTGGATTTGCAACAAAGTAACCCAAAATTGCAATTTCCACATTTTCATTGTTAATAATAGGTATAGCTTTAACAATCTTTTTTAACGGAACCGATATTTTTAAAATTTTCATCACTTTGCTTCACGGCTTTCGGTGCTGGATTTTTTCTTTCTGGGTAACGAGCAGCAAACGTCACACATGTTCTATTCACGAATTTATCACATTCTCCGTAAATAATAAACAAATTCAAATAATCTTCGTTTGAATACCCGAGTCGTGACGTCAAAACTAATGTCATTTTCATATCTCCATAGTTTCCATGGTGACTCGTTGGCAAAAGCGTTACCTGCTAAGATTAAAAATAAAAAGTTCAACAACGTAACCGAATATGGGCAAGTGAAAACGCTTCTTCTCCAGTATAATGAAAAGGATTAGATTTAGGTATAGGCATTTAAATTGAAATCATAGTTATTTCTGGTGCTAAACCCAAATCAGATGCAAGAAAAAATGGGTTCCAATTTAAAAAATTGACTTTCTATTTTTTTGAGTGCTAAATTCATTATTGTTTTTCAATCCTCCTGTATACAAATACGACATTGCGCGTTGTTAGTGAACTAAAACAGTCCATTGTTTCCAATAGTTCAGAGATTCACTGTAACATAATTTGCCGTTTGGACAGTATAGGCAACTTTGTTGGCTAGAGTTAGGTATATAGCATTAAACATACAATATGCCTAGAATTGGACGTGGAATCAAAAATTGCAACAATATACGGGGTGTCCCACTTAAAATAAGCACTTTCGGTATAATAATATTTTAGATGGATGTCCCCCATCGACTTTAGTAGGTAGCCAAATTTTCAGATATTTCCTATTTATACTTTTTCCATAATCGATCGATGTCGTTCGTCGCGGGATACCCTGTATATATATATATATATATATATATATATATATATATATATATATATATATATATATATATATATGTATTTATTTTCTTGAACCTTATTTATTTAACAGTATGTAAAATTATTTCTGGGAATGAATTGTTCAGTTAATTAAATGCAAAATCTTTGTTTTACGTTTCGCTGTTTGGATTTACAGCATTATCAAAAATTTGTTGTGAACTACAATAATAAGAATAAATTGAAATATTAATTGATAGTGTACATATAATATATGCTGTTTTCCATGTTGGGGGAAGTCTTTGTGTGTCATCTCGGGTGTTGAGGTTGGCTGGACGCTTTTCAATTTCTATTGCTTCCCTTACAATTCGTCTTCTTGTGTTTTCTATGTTGTCAATCAGTCTAGTATCTTTGAAGTCAATAGTGTGTGGTGTATTTTTAACATGCTGTGCCAAGGATGACGTCTTCTGGTCTGGCAGACGACGACAATCGACTGGAAGAAAAGAAAAAAACTTCACCAGGCTTTAAGATTAAACGGTTTTTCGGAATACAACATTCAGATACCAAAGAGTACATAGCGGCTACTTTTTTACCGTATGTGAGAGGTACGACAGATAAAGTAAGCAGAACTCTGAACAAACATATCATAAAAACAATGTTCGACACAGAGACGAAAATCAGCAATCTACTTACAAGTCCAAAAACCAAAATTCATCTGGAAAACCAAGGAGTACACGAGATCCCCTGTAAAGGTTGCAAAAGTTCTTACATTTGACAAACAAATAGGAAAATTCAAGTAAGAATGGAGGAACGCCAAAATGCGGCGAAGAAAGACCAGAAGACGTCATCCTTGGTACAGAATGTCAAAAATACATCACACACTATTGACTCAACATCCGAGAAGACACTCAAAGGCTTCCCCCAACATAGAAAAGAGCATTAAATCAACATACAAAGAAAAACACAAAAACCAAAATACATGCACAATTACAATAATAAAAGAAAAAGAAAATATAAAACCAGAAATAGAAACCCAACAAGGACCAGTCACACGAAACCGAGGGAAAGCAAGAGAAAATGAAAAAAGAGAAAGTGAAGCAGAATTAAAACCTTTGCACCTGACGGAGAACAACAATTTTGTTCGAGTAACACGAACAACGAAAAGTAGACTTGAGAATGGCCAGTGAGATTTGATCGAAACGTAGTCGAGGAAGAGGAAGAAAAACGTGGGATAATACCCAGAAGAACGGAATATCATACCAAAACCGCGGAAACATAAAATTAAACATATGTGTATATATATATATATATATATATATATATATATATATAATATAATTATATAATGATTACAATGCCTAAACCTAATTTCTTTTATTCTCGGAACAAGCTTATCTACTCGGTGTTTAGCTATTTTAGGTTACGTTGGAAACAGTGAACCTCAAAGTGTTTTATGTTGCAGTTATAAATTTATAATTCCTTTTCCAATATTTTACCCAATATGGTCCACATTTAGTCCTGACGGTACTTTTGAGTCCCAATCCTCTACATTGCTATATTGGGGGTGGTAAAAATAAAAAAATAATAATTTGAGCTCATAGCACGTAGAATAACCTAAAAATAGCAAAACAAATTAAAATTTATACAAAAAATTGTACGGGGTGGGCAACTAAGAATGCGAGGTACTGTATCTGGGAAACTATCCATCGTAGAGGCTTGCGCAAAAAAAAGTTATACTAAAACGGCCAATACAAAAACCTGTAAAATATTTTCATGTTTCTGAAATGGCCGCTAGGGGGCGTAACTGCAATCTTGAATCTAAAAAAGTGATGTTTCTGTGAATTATGCTATATTAACCTAATAAAAAAATAACTGATCTTTGAAGACAAGGATAATCTGAATTTCTTTTGTTTGGCACTTTTTGACGTATCTATAAAATTAAAGTGGTGGGGGGTATCCAAAGGTTTCCTTAAATCACCCCTCGTATCTTCGAAACGGCTAATCCGATTTTAACAAACTTGGGCGCGTTGAAAAGAGCTTTTCTTGGGCCACAAATTTTAAAATAATTAAAGTTTTGTTAGTTTCACATGTCGTCGCTAGAGGGCTTTGTTCGGAATTCCGACAGAAACGGTTAATTTTCGCAAAAAAATTAAATGAATTGGTATGACTTTTTTTCATGAACAAGTAGTTAAATGATGCCTAAACAAGCTCGAAAAAACCGCATCTCGATATCTTGTTCCTAACGTAAAATATCGGCCAAAGAAAATTTTATACGAAAATCCCTTAAATTTTTTATTTTTTTTAACTATATTTTTCTGGAATTGTTTCTATTATGTAAGTTGTGGCCCTAAAAAGGACCAATTTAAAATAGGAAGGTTTTTAATGCCCCCGTAAATGTTCGGAATGCTGACCATCACGCTCTATGCATTACTGAAGCCTCTCATGACTAGACAAAACTGCAGCTTCGGCTCTCGGTATGTCACGTATTGCGTTACGAATCCTGTTTTTCATATCTTCTCTAGTAGTAGGTTGAGTCCGAAACACGATGTCCTTTAAGCGCCCCCATAAATAAAAATCGAGGAAAGTCAACTCTGGCGATCGCGGAAGCTATGGAAACAGACTTCCTCTTCCAACCAACCGCTGTTGAAATACTGCATTAATATGCTCTCGCACATTAATAGCAAAATGTGCCGGGCAACTATCCAACTACAAAAACAATTTTTGCCTTGTTTCTAGAGGCACATCTTCCAACAGCAACGGTAATTGATTGGCCAAAAAGTCAAGAAACACATTGCCATTTAGGGGTTGCTCGAAAAATATGGCCCAATAATTCTGCCTCCCAGTATGCCACACCATACTTTAAACTCCAACATCTTTGGCGCTGAACTTCACGCAACCAATGAGGATTTTCTGCAGACGAATAATGCATATTGTGAAGATTGACTTTCCCGTCACTACTGAAGGTGGCTTCATCGGCCCAAAGAATTTGAAATAAAAATTCTCTATTTTCGCGTATCATGCCTAACATCCAATGGCAATAGTCTAACCGTCGATCAAAATCTTTCTCTTTTAAGGCCTGATGCAAAACCACATGATATGGGTGCATTCTTAAAGTAATTAAAAAAAGTTTAAACGAATACCTATATATTTTGATGGCCATTAGAACTTACATATGGTCATTCAAAATATTTTGAACCGTTGTCCGTGATATGCCCAACTCAGTGGATAATGCTTTTGTGCTAACATGATGATTTCCTTCAATATAGTCCAGTACACGGTTAATATTTTCTTGTGTTCTTCCAATTCATTGCCGTCGAAACGTAGGCCGAAAATTACCATTGGCTCGTAAGCTCGCCACTAATCGGGGAAAAACTTTTACATCGCAAGGACGTCGATTTGGATATCGAGCCGCGTAAACTCTTTTAGCTACTGCGGCATTCTGAAGACATTCAAAATAAACCGCAAGCATATCAACAGCTTCATTATTCGTAAAACGCATTTTGAAAGCACAAAAATTGTTCAAACTAACGCGAAAGTATTGACAACTATTGACAATTTGAGGATTATGTATGTTTTGTTTCGGTATCTGTTTCCATTGCCTGCTTCTATTAATTGTATTTTTCGTATATATCCATAGTGAATATGCATTTAAGCAAACAAAAAATAGGCCTTTCGTGTAGCTTTTAACATTGCTTACTTGCCCGTAGTAATTTCAAAAAGGGTGATTTTATTCTGGTGAATAAATTTACAAACATTTAAAATCGCAATTTCTAGGTAACCTATTCAGAGTCGAAATTGAAGCTGCAGTTTTGTATACCCATAAGAGGCCTCAGCAATGCAAAGAGTGATGGTCAGCATTTCGAGCATGTACGGGGGCATTAAAAACCTTCCTCCTTTAAATCGATCCTTTTTAGGGCCACAACTTACATAATAGAAACAATTCCAGAAAAATATAGTTAAAAAAAATTAAAATTTAAGGGATTTTCGTATAAAGTTTTCTTTGGCCGATATTTTAGGTTAGGAACAAGATATCGAGACGCGGTTTTCGCGAACTTGTTTAGGCATCATTTAGCTACTTGTTCATGAAAAAAAGTCATACCAATGCATTTAATTTTTTTGCGAAAATTTACCTTTCTGTCGGAATGTCGAACAAAGCCCTCTAGCGATGACATGTGAAACTAACAAAACTTCAATTATCTTGACATTTGTAGCACAATAAAAGCTCTTTTCAACGCGCCCAAGTTTGTTAAAATCGGATTAGCCGTTTCGAAGATACGGGGGGTGATTTAAGGAAACCTTTGAATACCCCCCACCACTTTATTTTTATAGATACGTCAAAAAGTGCCAAACAAAAAAAGTTCAGATTATCCTCGACTTCAAAGATCAGTTATTTTTTTATTAGGTTAATATAGCAGAATTCACAGAAACATCACTTTCTTAGATTCAAGATTGCAGTTACGCCCCCTACCGGCCATTTCAGAAACTTGAAAATATTTTACAGGTTTTAGTTTGGCCGTTTTAGTAATAACTTTTTTTTTGCGCAAGCTTCTACGATGGATAGTTTCCCAGATACAGTACCTCGCATTCTTAGTTGGCCACGCTGTATATTTGGACACAAAGGGTTAAGTTGCTATCATTAACCTTAACACCGGAAAGCAGAAAATTTTGCGGGAACGCCCTAAATGGTCATAAATGTACTTTTTTATAGTGCAGAAGACCAATTAACCAGAAATAAATTACACGTAAATATAAATTAAAATTTATTTGAAAGTAATGCAGTATTTCAAGCATTTAAAATTTACTATCTTGTCAGATCTCCTGGTATTTTATAAATATTCACAAAAAAAGAATAATTGATTCAATAGTTTTATTTTATAATACCCTAAGGTAATAAATTAAAAAATATAAAAATAATTAAAGTATATTCATTCATTCTTATAATGTGGTCTTTCTTAATTAAAATACAATCAACTTTTTTATTAGGTAGGTACAGGAATGCGTGGTTAAAGTTACTTCTTTATTGGAAATTTATTCCATTTCATTTTTAAACTGAAAACATTTGAATTTAAATTATACAAATGTATATTGACCGTTTGATATTTAGTTCATTCTTTCGTTTTTGTATACCTGAAACGATTTTTTTTGTATTTTCACAGCAAGTGACTGGAGCGGAATATCTACGACGTAATCTTGTAATCTGAATATACCTGTTTATTAAACAATTAAATTTGGATAATTTAAATAATTAGTAGGTACGTTGAAAATGAAGTAAATGAAACTGTGTGATGTATTAAGTACTTCCAATTATCCTGGAATGTACCTATTTAAAACGAATACGTTTCAAGTGTAGCTGTTGGCTATCTAATAAATATAATTTAACCTCGTAATTTAAAATAGTGAATAAATCAGTAACAAGAATATATCATTGTTATCTTAATATCAAATCACCTAATAAATACCAGAATATCAATTAAGACTATACCAGAGCAAGTTGTTGAAATGACCATGCACGCCCTATTACAAGTAGACTAAAAGGAAACATGTTTTTAAGACAATTCATACTAACCAATGGTTTGTAATAATTAAAATAAATTTGCTCTTATTTGGACCACTATGTCTTTGAAATCAATCAACTAAATAGAATGATCACTGTCACTCTTGTCCATCCATCCATCTTGTACTTAATTTATTTTTACAGTGTTCCTAACCTGGTATACGTTAGAAAATTAACTATTGTTATTTTTTTCATCTTTTTATCCTATTAAAAAGAATAATCCTATTAATGAATAATAATAGTCAATAAAAATTCATGGAGCTTCAATGATTTAACGAGTGATCATTAATTTGTAAATAAAAAAGGTAGATAAACGTACGTACGAGTATTTAAAAATCAAAGGAATGTCCTTGCAATATTTTCTATGTTAAATTTTTATGACTGATACATGAAAATTTCTTACTACATACAGTCGATAATATGCACAAAAATGAGCATTTAATAAAAACCAGAAGTATTCTTATGTTGTTAGCAAATTCTCACATTTACTATGAATAAAAAATTGTTCATGCCCTTCGGAGTGAGAATCTTGCTCCATAATCTTGGAGTCTGATAAACAACAGACTACAATTTGTCCGCATCAGAGCTATGGTTGAGTTTACCTTAATTTGCGTTCAAAAAATATTACATATGCAGTACATGTGATCGTTACTTAAAAGCATTGTATCGATTTACTAAAGAAAATGTCGAGTGGATATCAAATCACCTTTTAGATGTAGAATCTGAAAAAAGAAGAGGAGGCAACTTTGATGCAATGAAAATACTTTTGAAATATGTAAACGACCCGGGATTTCAAACAGGATTATGAGAAGATATTGTTCTTTACCAAAATTCTGTGACTTCAATTTTTAAGTTAATAAAACAATTTTGACGGTGGATAAAATTTCCAGGAACCGAAACAAAGGTGGCAAACAAAATACACCTTTCCACGTGAATCTGGTGTGATTGATTTCACTCACATAAAAATATCTGGTGTGGAACCTTCCAACCTATAAAGTGGAAATTAAAAGAAATGTAATTACTTCCACATCCTACGGATGGGAAGTACTGTCGCTAAAAAAATTTTCAAAAATTTATATTAGCTCAATCGCTTTCAAATGTTCGAAAACGTCTAAAAACAAAATTTGAGCAAAAAAAATATTATCTGTGTGTGTGTGTGTGTGTGTGTGTGTGTGTGTGTGTGTGTGTGTGTGTGTGTGTGTGTGTGCGTGCGTGCGTGCGAGCGTGCGTGCGTGCGTGCGTGCTTTCGTGCGTGCGTGCTTGCGTGCGTGCGTGCGTGCGTGCGTGAGTACGTGCGTGCGTGCGTGCGCGCGCGTGCGCGTGTGTGGGTGGGTGTGTAGGTGTGTGTGTGTGTGGGTGTGGGTGTGTGTGTGCTTGGGTGTGCGTGGGTGTGCGTGTGTGCGTGTGTGTGCGTGTGTGTGCGTGTGTGTGCGTGTGTGTGCGTGTGTGTGCGTCTGTGTGCGTCTGAGTGCGTCTGCGTGCGTCTGCGTGCGTCTGCGTGCGTCTGCGTGCGTCTGCGTGCGTCTGCGTGCGTCTGCGTGCGTCTGCGTGCGTCTGCGTGCGCCTGCGTGCGTCTGCGTGCGTCTGCGTGCGTCTGGGTGCGTCTGTGTGCGTCTGAGGTCATCTGCGTGCGTCTCAGTGCGTCTGCGTGCGTCTGCGTGCGTCTGCGTGCGTCTGCGTGCGTCTGCGTGCGTCTGCGTGCGTCTGCGTGCGCCTGCGTGCGTCTGCGTGTGTCTGCGTGCGTCTGCGTGCGTCTGCGTGCGTCTGCGTGCGTCTGCGTGCTGCTCTGCGTGCGTCTGCGTGCGTCTGCGTGCGTCTGCGTGCGTCTGGGTGCGTCTGTGTGCGTCTGAGGTCGTCTGCGTGCGTCTGAGTGCGTCTGCGTGCGTCTGCGTGCGTCTGCGTGCTTCTGCGTGCGTCTGCGTGCGTCTGCGTACGTCTGCGTGCGTCTGCGTGCGTCTGCGTGCATCTGCGTGCGTCTGCGTGCGTCTGCGTGCGTCTGCGTGCGTCTGCGTGCGTCTGAGTGCGTGTGAGTGCGTCTGCGTGCGTCTGCGTGCGTCTGAGTGCGTCTGCGCGCGTCTGCGTGCGTCTGCGTGCGTCTGCGTGCGTCTGCGTGCGTCTGTGTGCGTCTGTGTGCGTCTGTGTGCGTCTGTGTGCGTCTGTGTGCGTCTGTGTGCGTCTGTGTGCGTCTGTGTGCGTCTGTGTGCGTCTATGTGCGTTTGTGTGCGTCTGTGTGCGTCTGTGTGCGTCTGTGTGCGTACACGCACACGCTCACTCACACGCACAGGCACACGCACACGCACACGCACACGCACACGCACACGCACACGCACACGCACGCGCACACGCACACGCACACGCACATGCGCACGCGCATGCACGCACGAAAATATGTTGTCCGTCTTCACCGTGAACCATACTGCTACAAATACCTGGATTAAGCTTTCTCTTTTCTTTTCCATATCCAAACTCTCAGTTGTTTCATCAAAACTAGCCTTCTTAACTCGTTTCTTATTTTTAGGTGCATGCACTTCACTGGTAGCATCATCTTTTGCAGCTGTTGATTGTCTAAGGATTGTATCTTCGTGATTTCTTCTTGCGTTTGTTTGCTGTATGCCGCTATGTAATGTTCCTGAAATGAAAAATTAAATATTAAAGTAATGAAAAGTTGAATATCTATAATGATCCAGCAATAATATTTAGCAAAATTTTTTTTTGTGATATCTAGGTGTGTGATCACAGTTTTATTTATTGCCTAATATAGAGAATTTTGTTAGATAGAATGTAAGTAGAATGAGATCAGCCAATACTTTTAATCGGTGACTTATGGAGTATGCAAATTGTGCTCAGATTTGAAGATTGTATTAATTTATTTGTACCCAAACGCAATAAGGATTATCCAGCCATCAGACGTCTGCTTCAAGCTATTAAAAAACGGTAGGAAAAGTGGAGTACTCCTATTCGGAGGAGATAGTCCTTTTGATGTAAAAGAAAAAATTGCTCCCATACTAGAAAAGATAATCACCATAAACTAGATCCATGCCGTAGATTGCACCTAATGTTTGTAAAAGCGTGCTACTAGTGAAACTTCTTAGTCAGTAATCGAAGAAAACTGCTTAATCACATTATAAGACAATAGAGACCATACCAATAGTGACACTGAACTTTACAAACTTACAGAAAATTCGGTACCGATTGATACCTTTGCTAATAATTTAGATACATCTGTTTCACTGAAGATCTAGGATATACCCGTAGTTTTCAAAAATTATTTTCCGTTTGTGTAGGTAGCTACGTTAACTAATGATATTGAATCATCAAAATACTGGCTGGGGATATTAGAGATAATCAAGTGACTGGAATTAGCACAATAGAACCAACAAACGAATGTAGCAAAGTCATATTAGCTATTGAAATGCTCTCAACATCAACGGTCAGTCCTCTATTAAAAATACCTTTTTTGCCCAAAAACACCAGAAAGAAATGGTAAGAGGGAAGCCTAAAAGATTGGAAGATAAAAATAACAAAGAGGTGGAAGATGAAATGAAAAGGGAAAGGAAAAATAAAAGACACGAAAAATAGTCGCAAAGAACAAACAAGTTTAAAAGAAAATTCCGAAAGCAGACGAAACTGACAGCACTGTGTTAGAAAAGGAAGAATAATCCAGAACGATAGTACCTGAAAGTACAAAAAAAATAGTCTTTGATTCTGAAATCAATACCAAACTCAGTTTATTGTCAGATATTCTTATAAGTCCTTTTTACAAACCCTACCATCAACGAAGGTTTTGTATTTATTTTATATAGGTAAAACATCAACTGGTGTTAAATGTGCGTTCTGCACAAGAACGTACCACTTAAAATGTATTTTAAATCAAACAACAAATAACAATAAAAATGCACTGTTTAAATGTCCAACTTGGTCCAACAAAAATGTAAGTACCTAAATCAAACTGTATTTTTACAAAATTTTTTTGTTGAGGCATACCCGTTGTAGGTTATTAATAATAATAATTACTATCAATAACATTAATAAAAAAACATATTATCAGCCAATTCCTCTTGTTACCCTGTACAATAATTGTGTGGTAGTGGCCAATTTCCGTAATTTAGGTAGTGTTTCAGAAATATTACACTGTAAACTGTATATTTAGCGTAAAGTTATGTGACTGTCATCCAAGAGAAGAAGATCCCACGCTTCTAAATATAAATATATTAGACAAAAAAATTCAATGGTGTAAATTAACGAAACTCGTGTTCTTAAGAGGCCAATAACAGTCCCGTTTACTCCATGTTTTTTATATCAATTTTGAGATGAACAGATTAATTATTATTTGAAGAAAGGAAAAAAGGAAGCAGGAGATAGTGCGAATGTAACAATTGTAGAAATCTTAGTTGAGTTTATCGGTCTATTTCCACTGTTTTTGCTTTTTGAGCGCAACGTTTCAGAAGCGGACTCTGCTCTCGCCATCAGGCTTACTCCTGAGAAGGACTGGTTTCGCACTTGAGTCGAATTCATATGTTATGATTTTTCCTCAAGCACTTGACTACTCTCAGATTCGAACTTGGTACCTTTCACTTACAAGGCTGACTGACACTTTTACTGCTGAGCCACTGAGTAATCCAATATATATTTTTAGAATGTGTTCCTGTGTTCTCACTGAGTGGTCTACTGCCCTCTCCAATGTATGTTCTGCCGCATTCGCAGGTAGGTTGTATACGCAATTCTAATCTTCATTGTGTGGTTTGGTTTTGGTTAGTATTTCCCTGAGCGTTCTGGTCGATTTGAAGGCAGGCCAGAACGTTGGCCCTGTATATTATAACATCTTTCAATTATTTTGATGTTGTGTCTTTTCTATTTATTATTCTCTACTCCTAAATGTAATATTTTTATAAATAATAGTAGCTCTCGGTTTAAAACAGGTAATTTTCAAACATTTTTCAGTATCTTGAGCTGGATTTAGAAACAGAAAAACTGAAAATAGCAAGTGAAAAATAATCACAGGAGTGTGATTAAAAACAGAAATCTTTTATCCAACTCTGGAATTTCGATCTTGAACCATGAGAAGATATTTTTAATAAAGTATTTCATTTTTAACAATTTGAATAAGGTACACCAATTTCTGGACGTATTCTATATCATAATTTAGAGTAAACGCCTTTAATTTTAAACTATCCGCAGCCACAATCACATCTTTTAAAAAGCGACATATTCGAAACCACACGTTACATCAGATCTGTCTGGACAATTAGAAAAATACTGTGAATTATTACAGTTATCCCAACAACTGTTCAGAATATCGACTAGCTTCCGAAATTCGATTTTCCCAATATTTTCCCTAAAAAACCTTAAATTCTGTAATACCATACACTTATTGACATGTTTTCTTGTATTTCAAAACATTTCTAACAACTGCTGAAAGAGACACACTAGAAAACGTTTAAAAAAGTATCGTTTTTTCTTAAAAATATTATTTTTAGTTTTCCCTTTTCACAGCGAGCTCAAAATAATGCAAACTAATTGAAAATGGTCTATTTTATACAGAGAGCTGCGAAAATTTAGAAAAATATTGCATGGGAACCATAAATAGATAGAACGAGAAATATAAAAGAATCGATATACAGGGTGTTCCATTAGATAAAAATTAGAAAATGTGACCGCCGCCTTTTGACCTACCCGGTATACAAGATAGTTATTTTAGTAAAATGCAAGCATCTATTACTAATTCTCATAAAACTAAAACTTGTTTAATTAAGTTATGTTTTAATATAGCTAGTCTTATCGGCTGTAGTGTTTCAAAGTCATCAAAAATGTTACATAGAAATGGTTCTATTTTCTAAAGCACTCAGTAAATACATATTGTATCATATATTGTGGGGAAAGGAAAAGTGAGTAGAATTAAAGAATGCAATAATATAGGGGAGGCTGTTCTACCTTGGAATAATTTTACAAATATGCTTCTTACTGAGAGATATCAAAGATTTGACTGTTTTTTTGGCACGGTGTAGTTGTCCATAATTTTTCATACGTATAACGAATTTTCTATTAATCTATAATTAAAGGAAATTTGGATGGGGCAAAATATGTCACTTGACCCAAGGTATAACACAGTGTTGTACCGTAAACAACAATGTAATGGACCTAAGACCCTTCATATTTTTACCAAAAGAAAATCCATTTATTTAAAATTTTACAATTATAATGTTCTATACTGACTATATTTTACATCAAAGTGCATTAGAGCAGCCTGTCTGCTAGAAGTTCCTATTTTTGTAGTACAGGGAAGCAACATAATCACATCTGAGTTTACAAATGAAGTCTCTTTATTTGATACAAAATTTCTGGCGGATGTAGTCTCTGGAATATGTTTGCAATATCCATCCATCATATCCATCCTTGGCCAACTATTGCCAAAAAGTATCCCATATGTTCTTTTCCAGTAAATTTCACTAATGAGTAGTCTTCCTTCTCAATTTCTTTTTCACCAATTCGATTCTCTGTTTTCTCTAATTCAAGCTTCTGGATTAAATTCGTCTTCGCTACTGCTGGAAGAGTTCATTATGATTTGTCTTTTTATCAACAGGTTTTCTAATTTAGCGTAGTTTTCCAGCTTCAATCTCATTTTTGACTGGTGTATCGGTTAGTGTTTTGGTTTTACCTATTATTTCGGTTCTTCTTTCTTTTCTACGCGGATGCGCTTTTGGAAAGGGGCATACTATTTCAGGCAAAACAATGCAACGTTCTACCGCGTAGGGTATTGATTCAACAGTCCTTCCTATACCGCCAGGTCTAGCTTCACACTATTTATCTTGATCAAAATCATTTTCTTTAATTTTCAATAGGGGAAAATCGTTTCGCTAACTAAAAAATTATCGGATTATTACAAACAAAAGGAGAATCACTAGTGTAAAAATTTGATATATTTACTCGTACACAGGGTGGGCCAATAGCGCGTGGGTGGAGTATTGTGGGTTTATTAAGGAATGTTCCTAAAGTTTATTGATGGGATGTGGTGGGGTATCCGTAAGGCTACAAGCCTAAAATATTTTCACTTGAATCGCAAAGTTTATACAGGGCGATTTATATCAAAGTTGCATTTTTTTAAATGGAATCCCCTAAATATTATTGCATATTTGGATTCCTTGGTCAATTGTAGTGCGAGTTTATGTATGACACATAGTACCTAAAACGAATCATTTAGCCGCAATTCGTCATTTTTTACAAAAAGTAGATGTCTGAAAAAAACTAAATATCGCTGTGATCACAAAACTAAGAAAGACGTGACTCTGCGACGTTACTAGACATGAAATGTATTAGCGTAAACCGAATGGTTAAATTCAAATTCTTCTTGTGTTTAGAGAAATTACTTTGTCAATTTAGAAAATTTCAATCAATGATAACTTGATTTTTTTAAATAGAACGGCCATTTTTTCATTTTTACATCAAATGCGGAACATTTTTACCTTCCTAACGATGTATATTAGTTGGTATCTATCTTAGGTAGATTTCTTTTAATTTCACAATTTCTGATTAACTTGCTGCATTTTTCAATTTTTATTTTGTATTATCTAGTAACCCATGGAAAATTATTTATTAAGTAGGAAAACACATAAACGCAAAAACAATAAAATAATTGAATCGTTTTTTGTTTACTTTCCAGGGGTTACTACATAATACAAATTAAGAATTGAAAAATACATCAAATTAATTAGAAATTGTGAAATTAAAAAAATCTAGCGAATATAGATACAGACTAATTTATATCGCTAGAAAAGTAAAAAAAATACCGTATTTGATGCAAAAATGAAAAAAGTAGTCCTTCAATTTGAAAAAATCAAGTTACCATTGATGGAAAACATCGCAGTCACGGCCTTCTAAGTTTTGTGATCGCACCGATATTTAATTTTTTTCATACATCTACTTTTTGTAAAATTGCGGCTAAACGATTATTTTTAGGTACCATGTGTGATACACATAGTCGCACTAGAAATGACCAAGGAATCCAAATATGCAATAATATACAGGGGGTTCCATTTAAAAAAATGCGATATTGATATAAATCGCCCTGTATAAACTTTGCGATTCAAGCGAAAATATTTTAGGTTTGTACCCTTAACGATACCCCGCCACATCCCATCAACAAAATTTAGAAATATTCCTTAATGAACCCACAATCTTCCACCCACGCACTATTGGCCCACCATGTATAATAGAAAACCAGTTACGATAGATTAAGACCCCCATAAAGGACAGGAAAACGTTAATTATAATCTATTTTCACATACATGATGGAAATTACTTTAGCGCCTTTATCTATAAAGTGTTAATAAATTAACGCTTTTCTTTTAATGATTCGTGTAGCGTGCAGTTTTCTATGCACGTAAAGGGAGTAACACATTTAGAGTGTCCCTACCTTATCCCTTTAAGTGGATGTCTTCCATGCCACACCACATATGACTTACTGTACTTTTACTTTCTTTTGGGGCAGATGTAAATCTCCTAGAACGTAGAGCATTCTTCTTAGTTCACCATCCGTGGTCAGAAAAACAGAATACACAATTACCATCTAAGCGAAATTCCATGTGCTTCCTGATCAGTATTAATATAAGCACCATTTCTGAAACTTTTTTTTACATTTTTGAAACTTACGTTACCGACTATCTTGAAAGCATTACAGAAATAAATTAAAAGGAAAAAAAACATTTTTGACATCCTGTATCTCAAGAAATAACGTTGCGTACCACATTTTTTTAATGGAAGTTTTCAGTCAAAGAATCGCGTGTTTCACTTTTAGCATTCAATTAAATTATACCCTGCCTATCGAAAATTGTTTGGATCGTTCTAGTAGATCGCTGATGATTACGTTGTTGTTAAAAGACGATTGGTGTTAAATACCGCAAGCAACACGCGCAAATTCAACGTTGGCGAATATCCCGTAGCTATTAACTTAAAAGCAAATAATTTTGTGTATTTTACATTTGCGAAGCTGAACCAAGAGAATGCAATTTGCGAGATTTTTCCAACACTTAATCCAAATGGAACACGCTATCTTTTCATCAGTCAACAAAAAAGGCTAAGAGTGCAACATATACAAATCCTATTATTTATATGCCTCAGCATTAAAATTTTTAATCTTAAGAATAGGTTAATGCTGCCTTAATAATGCAACTTTTTTCTGTCAGGAAAACCTCAACTTTTACTTTCAAATATGGCATTAAAAACGTCAAATTACATATGTTTCCTTTCTGTGGAATGAAATTGAAATGTAAAAAAAAACATTCGGAACAGTTAAATCATCAATTAGTTGATATTAAGCTGAATTTATTGTAATTAAAAATTTAGAAAACAAAGCGTGGCTATTAAACTAATTGAATGTTCTCTAATTTATCTCATTGTAACACAAAGAGAGGTTAAGCGCATATATCGTAGAAAATCTACAACTTAATTAGAAATAATTAAGATAATTTACAAATACTATAAAAACTGAGATGTTCTAATAACTGATATATTTAAAAGACTCAATAATTTAATTTGACCCAGTTTAAGGAGTAAAAAATTGAATATTACAATATAACAATTAACAGTATATGAAATAGAAAATAATAAGTCATTTGTCCATTAAATATTTCAATCGGTTTAGCAACTAATTGCGAAGCAATCCCATGGTGCCAGGAGTACCAAATGGAATACTACTGAAGTAGCAATTTGAAGTTATGACAACGATCTTACAATTAAAATTAGTAACCATTTGATTATAAAAACTCCAAAAACGTTGTCATGGTTACCTCTTGACCTCATACTGACCAAAGCGATGGTTGAACCTTGATCACATTGACGTTACGGGTCTAAGAGGTGAGGATACTTGCAATACTAAATAGACGTTATTGCAATATAGTCCAGGAAAACTAAAATTAGTATACCTTTGTCCAGGGAAAAATTGCAACAGAAGCATTCTAGAATTCTTTTATTTAGAAATCATTACTTTATAACATATCCAAAATCAGACAAAATCCAATCACGGGAATACCCCAAAATATCAGTTCCGAAATGGCGGACACGGTGTAAAAGACTGTAACTCTAAAAAAGTTTAGCATATAATATTAAGATTAGTTAATTTTGTTTCCAATGACATTAAAAATGTACTAAATGTGCTAAAACCCATATCCCCGTTTCAGTCTGCTCCTACTCTACGGAATATTGTGACAGGCGTAACAGCTGGCGTAGAAGTCAATGTTGATGAGTTCCATCATTTCATAATAGGAAATGAAGTTTTCAGGTATTCTGCCAAAAGATCAGATAAAGTAGAAACTTTGGGATCATCAGCTGCTGTTTGTAGTAACGAAAGTTCTGGTTCAGTAATAAACCCAGCCCTCCTCTTCCAAAGAATGATGACTGTTGCCACTTATAACGAAATGAACCTCGAATATGTCATGCGCCATGAACTTTGTGTGTATCCTGCAACACTATTTGAATCGAAAACCATGATGTTAAAAGTAGATAAATCCCAGTTGGCACAAGCTTTAGTTAAACACACCAAACATTTTGAAAATCAAAAATCTGACACTTTTGAAATGACAGAAAGGTACGTATTGGATGGAGGATCTCTGTTACATAGAATTTCATGGAGTTATAATGACACATATGAAAACATTGCCATGTGTTATGTTAATTTCCTTCTTAAAAGCTACGGGAAAGCTATAGTTGTGTTTGATGGATACAATACAAGCGACGCGACACAAAAGTTGGTAGAGATGTTAACTTCAGCTCAGGCATGAAGTTTTCAGGTAAAAGGAACAGTTCCTTGCCAATGAAAGAAACAAGCAAGCAGTGATTTCCCGTTTAGGTGTGTTCTTGAAAAAACACGGGTGTACTGTTTATTATGCTGATAGTAGATGCTGATATGGACATTGTTCGTGCTTCAGCCATATCTGCAGAACACATGCATACCACAGTAATAGGAGAAGACAGTGATTTGCTGATTCTCCTTCTATACCATGCACAGGATAATGGGTTCAAGGTATATTATCGCAGTGATGTGAAAAAAGGATCAAACCCCAATCGAGTGTACAATATTTTTAAAATGCGATCTGCCTTAGGTCATGAAAACTGCAATTTACTCCTGTTTTTTCACGCTTTTACTGGATGTGATACAATATTCAGAATTTATTCGAATGGAAAATCGTCAGCGTTCGTCAAACTAATGAAGGAAACAGAGCTTCGATCTGTTGCAGCAATATTTTGTTTCCAGTCACGTTCACATTCCAATGTTGCAGTAATGAGGGAAAAAGCAATGCTTCTACTGTATGACCGCAAGTCAGTTGAGTCCCTGGATAAACTACGTTACCAGTTGTTAGTAGGGAAGGTTAGAAAAGCAAAAATATGTGTCAATAGATTACCATGTTCAACAGCATGTGGGGATTGTCAAATGAAGGGATGTCAGAACAGCTATCGACCTTCAAACTATGACAGTGACGAAAGTGATGAAGATGATTAATGAGAGCTTTTTGTACCATAGAGTCAGTTGTACAATGATTTCCCGTTTAGGTGTGTTGTTGGAAAAACACGGGTGTACTGTTTATTATGCTGATAGGAGATGCTGATGTGGACATTGTTCGTACTTCAGCCACATCTGCAGAACACATGCATACCACAGTAATAGGAGAAGACAGTGATTTGATGATTCTCCTTCTATACCATGCACAGGATAATGGGTTCAACGTATATTATCGCAATCAACTATGAAGTAGCTTGTGATTCTAAAATAATAATAGACCTTAACAAAACGTACTATTTAAAGGTCAATTTTGTTATTTCAAGTTGTAAATTATATATATCCATACAAGGCTTAAATTAATCAATCTTTTTCCCAATTTCAGATCAATTGCGTCCGCCATATTGAAGCGGGTTTTTGGGGTGTTCTCATTGTCGGATTTTGTACATGTTATAGAGCTATAATTTCCAAACAAAAAGCCATTTAGACAGTTTCTGTTGCAATTTTTCCTCGCGGTTTTCCTGAACTAATAATGTAGTTAGTAGTCACTAAAAGTGTAGTTTATTGAGAATAAAAGCACCAGCGTAACTTTTTTTAAATTTTATTTCAGTTTTCAAAGTAGTTGCCTTCTGCTATAATGCGCTTAGCCATTCTTTCCTTCCACTGCTTAAATGCTCCAAGCCAAAGAGTTTTAGGAATATTATTAAAATAACAGCAGCATTTATATCTTCCTCCCTCATAAGTTCTGTTTTCGCCCAAAAAATAGCAAAAAGTCGCATATTGCCAGATCCGGTGAGTAGGGAGAGTGTTCAATAACATTAATCTTGTTTGCCGCCAAATACTGCCGAGTTAGCTCTGCAATATGGGAGGAAGCATTATCGTGATGTAGCATAATTCCGTTCTTGGGCACTTTATTAAACACTTCCTCCAAACAGTAATACGAACATTGCATTGCAACATTGCAAAAAGAAAAACAATAATCGATGTCAGATGGACGTTCATAGACATACAAATTCTAACTTAGAAAAAAGCAGCCCATTAGTATGTAACATTGATAATAGAGTTTAGGCAATTTCAATCTTATTTAATTAATTTTTAGTCTTATTTGGCTCACTATTAAGAAACTCAATAAAGGAGAGTTATGTGTAGGTAATTAAATTTTCTTTAAAAAATATGTTTACTCATTTTCCTATAAAGTTGATGGTTATTAACAAATTGAAGAAATTTTACTTTAAGTTTTTTTGCCGCTAAATTACGCATCGGATCAAAAAACTTCACAGAACATAATTAATCGATATCTTTAAGGTCTATATATCGGTATATCTTTATCTTTTAAATATGCAGCTGTTTCAGAAATATTTGATAAGAACAAAAAATGCTCGTAATAATTCCCCTCCGATGGTAGATTTCTTCTAAAACCGGGCGCGCGTGCGTGCGTATGTGCGTGCGTGTGTGCGTATGCTGGCATCTACAATAAATCCGATCAGACGTACGTGCTTGACATTTTGTATTTGAGAAGTGGAGCTGACTATTTTTTGGGAGATATCCAGCGACGGATAGAGGGAGGGTTATTATGGATAGTTCTTGATTTTTATCAAATATTTCTGAGACATGCATATTTCAAGTATTCAAAATACCAGCACATAGTTCTTAAAATCATAAATCAATCATGTTCTATAAAAAATTTTAGTGTAGCGCAATTTGGATGCAAAAAATGCCTAAGGTGTAATTTGAGTCTTTCTTCAAATTTTGCAATATATGATTAACGATTAGTTTTATAAGAAAATGTGTATACACATTTTTTAAAGATAATTTAGTTTAACATAACTTTTCTTTACAGTTTCTTAATTCGAAGAAAATTTAATTTAAAATAACTTAAACGATTGGTTTGGTTTTTACAATAATCGCTGCTGCATAATTATCGGAGAATAACATTAAATTCAAAATCTAAAAACTCTGGTCAAACAAAATTCTACTTTTAAAATTTCTAAAAAGTAAATAAATTTTCGTGAATCACAGCTAAGAACAATCTGGGTCAAGCCACTTTTCAAACAAAAAAAAAATTAAATCACAAGCGGTTCTTCCGTTTGGAAGCTACGATGTTACAGACAGATACACAGATAAACATATGTACAGATACACAAATGCACAGATACACAGATACACAGGATACACAGATGCATAGATACGCAGATACGCAGATACACTGATGCGCAGATGCGCAGATGCGCAGATACGCAGATACGCAGATACGCAGATACGCAGATACGCAGATACGCAGATACGCAGATACGCAGATACGAAGATACGCAGATACGCAGATACGCAGATACGCAGATACGCAGATACGCAAATACGCAGATACGCATATACGCAGATACGCAGATACTCAGATACGCAGATACGCAGATGCGCAGATACGCAGATACGCATATACGCAGATACGCAGATACGCTGGTACGCAGATACGCAGATACGCAGATATGCAGATACGCAGATACACAAATACGCAGATACGTAGATACGCAGATAGGGAGATACGCATATACGCAGACGCACAGATATGCAGATACGCGGATTCGGAAAAAATTAGTAGTTCGAAGGTATCCATAGATACGATAGTGTACAAAGTTCCAGAAAGTCTCAACCTATCGATAATACAATGCTATTTGAGCTATAAAAACGCAAATAAAATTAAAGCGGTTAAAAATATCCAGAGGACACAATTTATTACAAAATTCAGGAAGGAGCAAAATATGACATAAAACGAGTAAGTTTCCCTTTAAAAATGAAGAGTGTGACGTATTATCGTATTGTGAATCACCTTGTATAATACAGTGTTACTGAACAAAATGTCCCCTTAGAAATCAAAGTCGACGTGTTCGAGCGTTTTTTTCTATATCTAACAGGATAGTGATAAAGATGGGTGCTACCTTTTCGTTGGTCCACCCTGTAGATAGATTTTGATATGCCAAAGGTATTTCAGTTTGATTTTGTGTCAAAAAATATCTTATATATAATTCCTTAATAATCTAAATAAAGTGTAAATAATTGTTTTCAGGCATTATATAAGATTAGCAATAAACTCCAAAACTTGTAGAATAGAATAAAAGATTATTGAACAGCTACATGTTTCGAAAATACTTCAGGCAGCTAAAAATTATTAGGCTTAGAATTTAATAACGTTAATTAACCAAACTTGCTAGGTAGTAAAACTGAAAATGATTAATATAACATATAAGCTAAACATAAATTAAGATTAATAACAATAAGAAGGAATTTTATAAACTTACAGGAAAATTAAATAAACTAATAAAGACCGTTAACACTGACAACATGTATAACGATAAAAACTAATTTGTACATAAACTATCTACACATTAAACATCTGGTTATAAGTTGGTAAAATAGAAAATTAACTTATATACAGTGAGGAAATAAAATAATGTCATATTAATTAAGAAAAAGTAAACTGAGTTACCTAGTTTAAATTGAGAATTTTCTTCAAGGCTGATTTTGGTGGTACACGATGATGTTTGATTGGGACTTTAGTTTTGACAAAATTAAGTTTTAAGCTGTATTACAAGTTTCAAAATTAGAGTGAGGATTGAAGAGGTGACCTGTATTTAAAATATGTTTTGAGAATGAAGATCTGTTCTTAGTATTGTTTTTAAAAATTATTATTAATTTTATTAAATACATAAATAAAAACTTTACCTCGAGTAGGATTTGAACCTACGACCTGTACTTTGTATTGTTTTGTTTCGTGCAAGAGTGATGTTCAGGTATTCTAGTTTAAAGCTTCCTACCTGTTTGACCTATACGAAAAAAGTACGAGGTTGGACGGATATGAGGAAGTGAATGAAAAATCAGTCGAGTGATTACTAAACCTTAATTTGTGAATCATTTTATTATTTCTTAATAATTTGGAAAGGATTACCATTAGGTTGGGCTATTCTATAAATAATTTGTAATTTTTTATCAAGATTTTGTTTGGTGAGTGGTAAGTTCAACAAGCGATGGAAAAATGATCTAAACGCAGCAAGTTTGTATGATACGCAGTGGAAGGATTTATAATGAATGACATGATCGGTAGTGATAGGTTTTCTATTCACACCAAGTTTGAAACTGGTGCTAAGACGCATTACATCCAAATCTAAGAAATTAAGTAAAGGTAATATTATGAAATCAATTAAGTAGACCGAGGCAACAAGTTAAGTGATTATAACTGTCTTTAAAGACATAAGAATTTAGAAAATACTAAAGGTGGTTTGTCGTATTGTCGAAAGTTACAAATAGTGGTGCGTCGCAATTGGGGCGCCAAACTGACAAAATCGGTAAGAATACACCTGGACACACATAGATATATCAGCCTTAAATAGTCAAAAGTCTCACTTACCTTTACGTGGGCTACCTCCAGGAGCACGTAGGAGATGCTTCGGAACTTTAGCTCTAGAACAAATCTCCAAAACATCCACACGCTCAAATACCAAGGAAGCGTGCGCGCAAATCAGCTGTTGGGGTTAATTGGCTCTCTTTAACCTAATTTTGCGTTACGTTACCCCCAACGCTTGTGAACGAAACACAAAAACAACGCTAAATATTTCGCTTAATTATTGCAAAGTGAAAAACTCAAATACTAATCATTTCCAAAATTCTGTCATCAGTTGCACTCAAAGATAATTACACACAAACTAAACAAACGTCATTCAGAATTCTCTAATCTGCTACGTTAAACAAAAACTATTTAATAAAAAACTATAAAAACTACATGAAACTAAACTAAATTTTAAATGTTAAATCAACAAAATTAGTGTCTACAAAAATCTTTGTTTTAAAGCTTTCAATCGCCAATTTTCGTTAATTATAGCTTTCGCTGCTCGGGAGGAGATCACAAATAACGTTATTAAATCCAATTAATTCTACATCTATTAAATAAACATAAGTAAAAAAACACACAATAACGATACACATGTGAAATTTACGGCCGTAATAATTTGTGGCCGTTTACCCAAAAATTTGATTAGGGGAAGAGATACTACCCCTATTGTCTTAATCGGTCAACCTTGCAACACATGGTCTTCTACCTTAGTTTAAATTTGAAATCAAGTTACCTAAATAGTGTTAAAATTTAAAACCTTTGCGTAAACAAATGGTCACTCAAAATCAAATTGACAACAGAAAATTTTATACACAATAATCTGAAGTACATTTAAATAAACATTCAAAAAAATATCTAAAAAACACAAACCAAAGTAGTTCATCAACCCCTGATTTAAAATAACGTAAATGGACTAACACTTCAACTAAAGACGACTACGTTTACCTGCATTATCGACGAATAATTGCAATAAAATACAAACAATCGTCTAATAACACAATCGCCATAAAAGTACAATGTTAGATTACCTTCTACAGAAATTCTTGAGAACTTCTCCTCCAGGTTATAGCGGAAACAATCTATATGTGAACGGCTTCAGAAAAACTGCTTAATAACTTTCAAACGGCAAACCAATGCAGCAACTCCCCAAACATAACAACCTCAATAACGTTACGTTTTATTTGGCTGGGTTCGACGTTGTAAAGTTTATGTACACAAAAGGTTTTATGCACGATATTGTTTACACGATCTTGACTTAATACGGTAGTTTTGCTTATTTACAAGTCTCTTTATGATTAATGCTAGTATTTACAAATCTATGTACAGTGAAACTTGGTCTATCAAAGGCTGTTTGCGGAAAGAAGCACATAAATAAGGTTTGGACACGCAGTACTCCATCATAATCACTATATAAAATCCGAAAAAGGGATTAAAACTCCGTAACTCAGGAAGCACTTGGCAAAACACTATCCTGATTTCGAAAACCAAAGGCAGGTCTAGTTGGTCACAATAAACCACATAAAGTTCCCCGGCCTTGTGAACCACCAACAAAAACCGCACGAAGGCGAAAAGGACCCACTGTCCACGATACGTTCGGGAGATCTGGGCGCGTCGACGGTGAAATAGGTGCCCTTCTTTCTACTCACTACTGCACTTGTCCAGATCAAGACCAGGACTGAAGACATGCATTCAAAAATCCTTCAGTTACGCCATATTCAATTGTTAATACCAACAACCAAACATGCTGCTCATTACATTCAATTAACAACCGCACTAAAAAAAACGAACACACCCCGGTAGAAGAACGGAAAAATTACTTCATATTTTTGCTTTCACATAGAAAATGCATGGAAAGCTTTTCTCACTTACGGTGCACATGCACTAAGTTTTACTGAGGTCATATTGTAGTTTAGATAAATATTGCCTTCTCCTATAATGGTAATTCTTAATTAAACATGAATCGGTAAATTTTACACAAAAGAATCTTGGCACATTCCTCAAATGTATGTTAACGGAAATTTAATACGAAAAACAACTTAGTATTTTATTTCTCAATAACAAGTGCCGTTTTTAATTTTAAATCTTAGGTAAATTTATATGATATTCACGATTTTAATTTAGTTAATTCTAACAAATCAATCCATTTTAAACTAAATACGGCAAATCCTATTCCGAAATACAATATTAAGCCTTATAAACATCAATAGCAAACGATATATCAATTTAACTTTAAAACAACGTAATTTACTCCTTGAACTTACGAGAATTTCTAAAACTTAAAATAACGAGAATACTTATTTACACAAAAACTATTCTAACACTACTCTAGTTGTAACGTTTGCATCACCTGTGAGTGAAACGTAATTAAATCTCTGAATTAACATTATTCGTGACAACAAACAACAAAAACTATACGTCGTTACACAATTGAAATTCCAAATTTCAACTTGTAATAAAAAAAAACTCTACCATCCTAAAACAGCAACAACAAAACAATTAAAATCTTTTGACTTTTAAAACAATAATTTCGAAAAAGCGCAATCTACATAAAATTTTCACACCCGGTGACAATCTGAAGTGTAAATGTATCGTATGATAACTTTAAGACAATAATCGAAAGGAACGCTAGGGAAAAGGTTAACAGTACCAACGGAAATAAGTGTACTATCATTTGAAGCTAAATATGCTCATTAGCTAATCATCGGGAATTAGTAGTTGAATAAGGAAATAGAAATTGGAGTGTGTTGGGCAAGGTGTGGTTAATCCAATCGGAAAATTTACACACAGGGGTGTGTAAATTAAAGATATCTTTAAATGGGGTCTTATGAGCTTTAAAATTGTTTAAATTTTTTGTTAAAAGTTTGTAACTTAAATTTCATATGATGAAAGAAAATTCTCACCTTTAACAAAATAACCTCTTTTATTCATTAACAGTATCCATTGCCTTTATAAAAATATAATTTAATAACAACAACAAACAATTAATATCACAAAAGAAATCGGCAGGTACGGAACAAATTCTTAAAGTAAGTGATCAAAATGCCTTTCATCGTTACGTTCACATGTTGCAATTCGATTACGTAATAAATCTGGAGTTACAGCTCTGTAGGCTTCCCATTATCACTAAATTACTAATTATTACTAAATATTACCTCATCGCTGAACAAAATAAGATTTATAGAATCTGAGTTTAAATTAATCTGCTCTCTAACAAAATTACAGGACTGAAGTCTCCCATCGTTTGAAAACATTTTATAGTTAACACGAACGAAAAAACTTGATGACACCTATCAAACTATTAAATAACTACTTGAATATATATATATATATATATATATATATATATATATATATATATATATATATATGGTGTCTCAGACATGAAAGGCCAACGCTTGGGAATGAGTACGTGGTATTGAAATAATGTCAGTTACTTCATATAACTTTTTTTCTCCGGACTTTCTTTGCAGAGTTATATGGCTGTAAGGTTTGAAATTGAAAACTCAGTTTTATTTATCTCTAAAACTATATTTTAGAATTTAATGAAAATGTGGTGGATTGCCAATCATATCAATGCATCTATTTTCACAGTACCATTAGGTATACCGATGTTGTAAAAAGTGAAGATTATGCTTAACTCACTGGTTAAATGGTCAAAACTTTTATATTGTTTTTTCTAATTTCACCGATTACCTTGTAGTGTCCCCCAGGTAAGTGATTTATCCTGACTTTACTAACAATAATGTTACTATTACTCAAATCAATTGCTTGCCTTACTTTGACTTTCCTGGCAGTAATAATTAAAACATTAGAATTTATTTACAAGTCTTATATTTAATTACCCGAAACGTCAAATCTGATCAAACGAATAGGGACGTGTTGCATCATGTACAGAAAGTAAGAAAATGAAACTACTCAAATTAAAATTAACGAGCTTTGCGCAATGGTGGTTCAGTCCATTAATATACTATTGTAGGAAAGAACCATCAATAAAACCCACTTTATTCATAAATAAGTAATTGCACAAATACACTAATAAATCAAATAACACAAAAAGAATGAAGGGGTTAAATATATAATAAAACACCATTAAATCAAGTTAAAGTGCGTACAAAATTATAACATTAAGAGAAAAATAAATAAAAAGCCGTTTAGTTAGACATAGACCCCAGTAGTTAGACTCACAGTTGTGTCATAAATAATTAGAGTAAAAATCGTAATATCAAACATGTGGTCTATTAAAACCAATCATGCCGGTCTTTAAGTAAATAAGTACATGAAACGATAAGGCAAATTACAGTACATATAAAATACAACAGCAGTAAAATTGCACAGCTAATAATAAGGTAAAGGCAAGGACAAAATAAAATAGACAAGGGATTTACACGTACACAATTGTTTAGTGACTACTAAAGCACAAAATGCATACGAAAAATTGCAATAAATCACATACAAAGAGAAATTAGTTCGCAGGCAAACATTTCTATTTAACAAACTGACACAAAGAAAACTCATTAAACAAAGCCTTAAAAAGCTAAGTTGCAAATAAATCAGAAAATCGTGACCGATGTATAAGTTGGAGTGCGTTAGAAAAATACAGAGCCCTTTTCTCAGGTTACACATTCATCTATATCACAAAAAAACCAATAAAAATAACATTCGAGGTGTTTAATGGTCATCTGGTCCCGGGAGTATGTACACACTCGGAAATTGCACATTACAATTAATAACCAGAGCGGTATCCTGTACCCGTTCGCCCACGCCTCACCTCTACAAAAACATAAATATAAAGAAGAAACAACAATGCTAATTCACACAAATACAAGAACGAGGGAGCCCTGTACTGTCTTTTATTTTAGCAGGTTACAGCTTAATGAGCCCGCTTACGAATGAGATACCTTTGCAAGGCAATGCTCGATTTTTAATACGTTATATACGCTTGTAAAAGTATTTGCTGCCAGCCTTAATTTATATAAAAATAGCTACTTTACCATCAACACGACGAGTTAAGATACGCGGTTTAAAACTCGACGCCGCGACGATTAATTATAGATTAATTTTTGGAAAAATTTACATTAAAACATACACAAAAAGGAAAGAACGAATTAGCGTTTTAGTTTTGCTAAAAGGTACACGACAAAGTATTTATAGACCGAACCGTTTCTAATTAAAACAAATGAAAGCGTCCGGCTCAATTAAAATTTCAACAGCAACTGCCTTCCCCTCTGGTTTCCATCTCACCATGTCTACTCCCGAAAATCAACCCCCGTCTTTAATTAATAAGTAATAAAAAACAAGAAACATTAATTTACGTTGGAACAGAACCCACACAGATATCTTTTGATCGCGGTCTGTACCAACACAATGTATTATTACATTTGTGAAGTTTTTAACACACGAATGTGCACACAGCGACTTTCAATGATTTGTTACACTACCTGAATAAATGCAGTTCGAGCGAACATCTGTTTCTATCCTAACATGTGTTTTTTTTTCAACCCTTACTCAAATATCAATTACGTAAAATACAGAAAATAAAATATCCAGAAAACATTACCAAATTACGACTTAATATATCAAACACCGTTAACCCTTCTATCGCGGTAACAATTGTGATTTGAACATGATTATTATAATAATAAAATTTTCGCGGTCCGCTACCTACAAAATATTTCGAAAACGGCTAAACTCGTCAACTTTTTATATTATTGTATTCAGAAGTAGTAGGCCTATTTATTTTTTTAAAAATGCACGGGGTATTCCATTAAAAGTCTACCAAGTTTGGTTTTTTGCTAACTTTACGTTATCTATTTGCTATGTTTCCTAATATTTTCTGACGATTTATGATTTATGTGTTTAAAGTTTTTTGTTGTCATAAGGAAGAACGAAGTTACATACTTTCTTACTTGGATTTGCAGCTGTGACTGATTCTACGATCATGGTTCACGGTAGGTTATACAAATTCTGTAATACAGAGAGTAGAATAATTCTCTTGTCTGAAACAAAATATTACAACGCGGCTTTCCTTTGATAAAGAGTAATTTACAAAGATTTCATGCCCTGTACATGTTCACCATCTGTTGCTCGTCACACATCTAAACGAAAATCCGTTTCTCGACATGTTCTCTACAGCATTCCTAAATCAAATGCTGCGGTATATCTTTTAAATTTTGAACCTGTGTTCGGTAGACGATGTCTTTTACATATCTACATAGAAAGAAATCCATCGTTTTACCGAGGTGGCGAGGCAATTAGAACTGCCAGGAAATGTCGTATCGAGGAACTACCGCACAACAATACCCCAGGTGGTCTTCCATCCTGTTAGAATACGACCGTAGGTTGATGGTTTTCTAGTTGACGTACAGAAAATTGCATGAATATGTTCAAGTAAACATTTGCTGTACTAGCGTTTTCAGTCAAAAAGGGGCCAATTATCTTGTCGTGTATGATGCCGCATCACACATTAACCTTGGGAACGCCATGACCAATCTTCCTAACTTCATGTAACATTATGTCTATTAGAATTCTAGACAGAAGGATCGCTTCATCTGAGAAAATAACACGATGAAGGTAGTCATTCTCATTGTCAATCATTTTAAAATGGTTAAGGTAAATCAGTGAAATACGCCCCACCGGGGAATACGCTCGAGTACGGCTAAAGTAAATAATATCCGGTAGTTGTCGCTGTAGACACTACTAAATAGCGTTGTGTACTTCGCCAACGGTGACGCGTCTGTAATTTCATCGAGTTTGCACGTTTTTATTTAAAAATATACATATTTGCGTCGACTAACTTTCGAGTACAGCTCATAAAATTATAAGGTATGTATGTATTTTTTAAATTTTATTTTATTGTTTAAGATTTTTGTAATTTCGTTGAAACTACGAGTAAATACGTTTTATAACCTATAAATCGACATTTGTTAATTAGCTTTGTACTATGCCGTAGTTCAGTAGATAGGTGGGGCGTTTTCCCCAACAATTAGGAAATACGCCCCAGTAGTAACAGTAAAAACGCCCCATTAATTATTATAACTCATATTATATAAATAATGCTTCTATTTTTCAGAATATGGAAAAATTTGTCCGCAAGACTACACGGCCTTCATTTAGTGAAGCTGTTTTGGCAAAGGCTATGGAAAACGTAATGTTAAGAAAAATGGATTTAAATGAAGCAAGCAGAGCCTATGGGATTGCATCTCGAACCCTGAGACATCATTTGCTATCTAGAAGATCAAAAATACAGTTAGGTCGGTGCCCCGAGTTAGGAATCAAACACGAACATAGACTTACTATGCACATAAAGGCTCTCGAAAAAGTCGGTTTTGCACCAGATTCTAGTTCTGTAAAGAAAATGGCTTTTCCATTTGCTGAGAAGCTTGGCGTAAATCAACGATTTTCTAGAGAAGCAAAATCAGCCAGAGATGAATGGTTTTATGGGTTTCTGCTCCTCAATAAGGATGTTAGCATTAGGAAATCGGAGGAACTATCACTTGCGAGGGAAACAGGGATGAATAGGACAGAGATTAATCATTTTTTTACTCGGTTGCTTGAAATTTTTACAACAAACGAGTTACTAGATAAACCAGGAAATATATTTAACGTCAACGAGACGGGCATTCAGATTAACAATAAACCAGGGAAAGTACTGGCCACCAAAGGCGCAAAAGATGTTTATTCTTTGATAACCGAAAAGGGAGAAAATATTTATTTAGTGGCATGTTGTAGTGCAGAAGGATATTTTCTTCCACCCGTTCTGATATTCAAGGGTGTTCTAATGAACTCTAAATCATCATGTATGAATTAGGAGCTCTTTTTGAAATGGTTTAAAGAATTTTTCCTGCCAGAAAAGAGACCTGGAAAAGCCCTTTTAATATTGGACGGACATGTGTCGCATTGTAATGCAATGAAGTGGTTATACTGTGTCTGCCTAGTCACACGACACAGACTTTACAACCTCTGGATAGGGCGTTTTTTAAGTCGCTGAAAACCTATTTCTTTCAGGATGCTAAACATTGGATAATACAAAATAAAAATAGAAAACTATCGAGAATAAATATTTACCGATTAATTGGTACTGCATGGGGTAAGGCAGCTACCGTAGCCAATGACACTGTCGCTTTTAGAGCTTGTGGTATTTATCCATATAATCCGCAAGAAATTGCCGAACACTTCATTTCTATTTCTGATGCCAGTTTGTCAGCCCGTACCTCACATGAAGCTACTCCGTCCACTTCAAACCATCTTACATCTACTCGGGCATCAGACGCAGTTGAACCCTCAACTTCAGGTATTTCTGGAAGTAAAAAGACCCTAAATACCTACAAAGAATGTTCTTCTACCCCTCCATATATTCAGAGGATTCAGATGTGGAAGAAACTCTTTCCAAATTCTTAAGAAAGGATAATCCTATGCCCTTGATTCCTCACCATATTAGTAAAAGGAAACAGCATGCTTTAGAGTTGACATCCCCCGAAAATCGTCCAAAAAGGCAACTTGTTTCACAGAATAAGAAAAACAGCGCCGATAAAATAGAAAAAAATGCTACAGTAACCAAGCGTATAGGAATTGTTAAAGTTATAAAATATAAATCAAGCATTTCAAGTTCTTCTAGCTGCGAAAGTGAACCCATACTAAGCTCTTCTGATGAGCTGTCGGATGATAATGAAGACTATTGTGTCGAATGTAGTGAATACTACTATACTACCAAGTCCAAAGCCGACTGGATTCAATGTTTGAAATGTAGGGGTTGGCTACATGAGACTTGCGCAAGTCACTTAACCACATGCAATGGTGGTGCCAAGAAAACACTGACAGAAAAATAACTTTTTTAAGTGTGGCGTATTTACCGACTTTAAGGGCGAAAACGCCCCACTGCATTCTTTTTTTATCCTGCTTTTTTCTAAAAACCATGTTACTGTGTTATTAAAATGTGCTCATTATAATATAATGGAATGTTTAGTTGTTATGTTTCTGGAAGAGTAAATAAAAAGAAGTTTGTATTTCTGTAATAATATATCTTTTTCAAAATGTGGGGCGTATTACACTGGTTTACCCTATAGCAAATAAAGCATGCAACAGTTGCACTTTGTATGCATATAAGTGTAATCGCTTATGTAGTAATTGTAGGTATCTGGCGGCAGTATGAATGGGTTTTCTAGGGCTTAGGGTGAACGCCTGATGGACACATTCAGCAATTCTCTTTATTTGTGTTTGGTCGGCCAGCCCGCTTTTGATGGAGAACACTATCGGTTTCTATAAGCGTCCGTTGCCATTCACACTTGATGGTGGTTATTCATCATACGTTGTTTTAAAATTGCGTTGCCCCTCGGTATCTGCACTGGTCTCTATAGTTTAGAGAACGAAATGAGCTTTTTTCTGTGGAGTTTCCATTTTCAACTTGTGCTATGCTTACTGCCCCTGCTTTTAGTTGAAAGTTACACACTTACAATAATGCGGAAAAAAACTTTAGAAATTGCTCTGCATCTGTGTGTCTTTGGGTATTATGAGAATGATCAAATCGTATTATTCATGCCACAGGTTGCTATGGTTTTTAAAAACACTCAGCTAGGAGAGTTCAATATTTCCGATGGTTTATGAAGAAATATGACCATAATAATACCTTTAGTAACGTGATACTGTTCTCTGATTTGTCCCACTTCACGAATTATGGAATGTTTAACAGGAACAATGTGAGATCTTGGGCGAATGAAAATTAACATCTTTTCAAGAGCGCTTCGGTGTTAATGCATGGCTAGGTATCGTAGGAACGAGTATTGTGTGGCCAATATTTTTAACGAGCACCTTATATCGCAAGTTTATTTGAATTTTTTGGAAACAACAGTTAATGCCCAAATTCCCAATATTTATTTTCAACAGGATGGCGTGCCGTCTCATACTGCTAGGGTTTGTGTGAACTATTTAAGGGACAGATTTGAGGACCAATGGATAGGGAGGAATGGACCTGTAAGGTGACCAGTCCGATTTGTGCCCCTCGATTTTTCTTCTGGGGTCATATCAAACAAAAAGTCTATTTCACTCCACCTGAAAATCTAGACAGTTTAAGAAACCGAATTATTATAACTATTAATAATATTACTATGCCGCAAAAAGGTAATGTAATACGGAAACTTGCAGAAAAGTGTGAGACCTGTATTCAAGAAGAAGGCGGTGTTTTTTAAAATTTAGTTATGATTAGGTTCGTTCTTTTTTTTTATTATTAGTTATACGTATTAATCATGTATTCCTAACTGCCTATCTAATAAAGTAAAATAACAAAATAGAAAATTCTTAAAAAATCAGAGATTGAAATACAAAATGAATAATTTATTTTCGCCTCAACATACTTTTGTTGTGTTTGTAAAATCCAATGAATCAAAATAGAGTAAGCTTGGAACAACCTGCTCAAATTCACAGGTAATAAATAATTTATGTATTATTCTAATAATAGCCAGATACTTAAGTATTTTATTAATTTAAAGGACCCAATAGGTATAACAAAAAAATAATATTCTTCGTTTGAAAATAAAAAATGCGTGGTTTTTTGAAAAATTCAAATAAATGTCAAAATAGGTTAAACTTTAGAGCTCTATAAGTTAAAATCTCTTAAGTTTAGGTGTAGGACATGCTACATAAAAAATGTTTAGAGTCTTTCTAAGAATTCAAATATGCAATAATATACTAGGGTTGCCATTTAAAATAGCAAAATTTTAAACGTTTCCGGTGAAACCAGAATTGATTGTCATTTGTTCTTTTCTTAAAATATACATATTACTGAACCCAATCGTCGATCAAAATTTCAAGTTTTTATATAAAGCCGTTTTAACATGTGAGCCAGGGTAGTCGTTCCGCTGTCACCCGGTATAGTAAGCGTATGCGTTTATTTTCATCTAATTATAATTTATGATAGAACCACATTTCGCTTAAAAACCATTGTAATGTTAAATTTCGATCTTCTAATTACAATATGTGTTAGATCACACTAATAACAGGATGTTTCATATTCATATTATTTGTTATGTGAGCTTTTTAAAATTTCAAACAAACCTGGAAATAAAACAAGAAAAAGGAATATCAAAAACAGCACTTTTAGCTAACGAAGTTATAAAATCAATTATTAAAATTAAAATTGTCACTTGTTATTTGATATTTGTGCGAATGGTTAACTTAAAATAATTATAGTACGATTATAGTGATCCCCTGCACAACGTCCAAAGAAAGGATCATCTATCAAGCGCCGCGTGCGTTTTACCTTGGGAATAACCAGGCTCCAAGGGATTAAGGGGGTACGAAAACTTCAGGCCTCTTGCGACCACATTGCGTATAAAATTCTAAACTTTATGCACTAGAAATATTTTGTAGACGACTTTTTTTATGCAAAGCGAAACGAAAAAAGTATTACTTGAAATTATGTACATACTAACATAAGATTTAACAAATGAACAACAGGGGGCGTTATGACTTTCCTTCTTTTGTTAAATGTATATGTATATTCATGTTCTTTAATCGTTATAATGTAGCGTTTAATATTTATTAATTAAATTAAGTGAGTAATCGATTAATATCTATAAAGTCTGAAAATGATTTATAACTTTATACTCGGCGCTTGACAGTTGCATAAAGAAATACAAGCGTATAAAGTAACGAGGTAGAAAGCAATAATGTTTCAAGGTATAATAGAACAAAGTTAACTTGATTTCCGTTGAATCCATTTAAACTAAAAAGAAAATTATAGGCTTGATCGCGACGACGTATCCATTTTAATTGTATACCATTCATAAGCAAATATTAACAATCTTTTTCTATCGATAGTTGAGTTGAATGAGTTCCATTTAAAATTAATAACGATACTAGACATATAGACATAGATGCTGGATGTAGATGTTATTTTCTGTGTTTAAAACGGAAGCCTCTCTTTTACTTATCTTGCCGCTGTTTTGCTTTTGGTCGTCGGAAAATATAACGTAGGACAGGTATATTGTTCGTAATCCGAGGTGACACGTTCAATAAAGTATGAAAATGTATTCTATGAAATATTCATATCTACCAGAGTGTCGCGGGTTGCCATGGATATGCATGTCATGTTTGATATTCCACACCGGTGCAACCCGCTTGCAATATTGCTTGAAACACTGACAGTTATTGCATTTTCACTTACAGATATCAGAATACGTAGTCGAGCTGCCTCATCTTCTTTTTAATACAGTTTTGACTGCTTTGAAATGTTATCTTGGCTAAAACGTTTTTTTTTACTTATTGATTTGAAAACGTAAATTATTAATTACTTTCAAAATATAGATTTATTTATTTGTGTATTTTATCAATACTGTTCTGTTAATACATGCGCATTAGTCTATAATGATAAATGAAAGATTAGCTGACATGCATAATTATGGTAGTAGCATAATTTGATTGGCTACTATTTAATTGACTTGATAACATAAAATTACAATATTTACGTATGTTATTTACAAATGGCAACTCTAGTACTTACATTTTAGAATTGATTAAATTCTAACACGTAGGGTGAAGTGGGGTAAGTGCACTTTTGGGGCAATTGCGCCACGATGAAATTATCCATAAACCATCGACTGGCTCTATTTTACTGTCATACGTATATGGACCACTACATTCTCATGCTGTCAGTGACAGAAGTTGGCGGTTTTGTTTTGTTGTTCTTGTAACCTCTTGTGTAAGAAAATCATCAGTGCCGTTGTGTGATTAAAGGTTGACGTAAGAATAAACAATTTATGTAAGTAATTTTTATTTTACACAACATTTTAAGTTGTATATAACCTAAAGTATGGTGACTATAGTCTGTGTTTATTTACAGTGTAAATAGTAGGGGTAATGCAGTTTCACCGAGAAGCAGAAGAACATCTCGCCGATTGTCTCCTCCGTACGAACAGCAAATGGGGCTTTGATCTCAGTTGTTCTGAAATCCTGGTTATAGTATGCGATTATGTTACAAAAAATAAGCTGAAAACAAGATTTAGTAATAACTGACCAGGGGAAGACCGGTTTCTAACCTTTAAGCATTTGCTTTCAGTGAAGCAACGTCGTAACACACAAACAAATCCATTTGTCATGTTTAAGTTTTATGATCTGCTAGAACAAGTAGTTAATGAACTAGGTCTAGCAGATAAGTTACTGTCACGATCCAAGTCACACCAAAGTTATGACAGAAAAAGGCAAAATTTGTCATCGACATACATCTAGGACCGGACGTAAAAACATGACAGTTCTAGTTTGCATTAATGGTGTTAGAGCTCCTACATAATTTTCAAAGGGCACAATTTATGGCAGTCATAGATTTCAAGTTCAGGTGACACTCCCAATAATTGTATACAGCTACTTCAAGGAGCTGGTCAAATGGAGAAAAGTTTTACAATAGGTTTGTAAATAGATTTAAAGGCATTGCTTTTATTATACGATATACATAACAGCCACGTAACACCAGATTTGATAGCTGCTGCCAAAGAAAATTCAATTAAAATTGCCTGCGCACTTATGCCATATTGTTCAACCATTGGACGTCACATGCTTTCGTGCATTGAAAGTCAGTTGGGACCAACATTTAATGCAGCGACAAAAAAAATCATATCGGCCAGCGACCTTTAAAATGTGAATTAGAAAGTCCTGGACCTCAACAAATACGATATAAGCAGTGTTAAAACTACAAGTATTCATGATTCATCTATTGAGAATAAAACTAAAGTTAACAAGAAGCCTATAAACACAGAAATATCTAACCTGAGGATTTAGAACGGCAATTTTAATTGAATTTTCTTTGGCAGCAGCTATCAAATCTGGTGTTGCGTGGCTGTTATGTATATCGTATAGTAAAATCAATGGCTTTAAATGTATTTACAAACTTATTGTAAAACTTTTCTCCATTTGTCCAACCCCTTTTTTAGTAGCTGTATACAATTATTGGGAGAGTCATAAGTAACGAAATTGATACGGCAACTCAAGAAACAGAAGATTTTTTAAATGTCGAATCAAACTCACAACTCAACCTGGTCTTTCTACTTCTAACAATACTAACCTGCCACCAGAAACCGAAAAATGAGCAATGATACTGGAGCTGAGAAGCTCTAATGGTGGTAGTAATATTATGGTGGAGTATGAGAACGAAGATCTTTTTGTCGATGTCACAAAACTGGCATATTGCGGTTCAAAAATTAATACTCGTAATAATTGTCATGTCTAATTTTAATAAATTAATGTGTGAACTAAATCTACATGCAAGAAAATTAAAACAGAAATATGTAAATTCTAATTAGTAAACATTTTTGTAGTAACCATACTGAGCACTCTCCAAACAGTAATTCAAGCTTGCTACACTGCACAAAAATCAAACTGGAACGAGTAGTATCGCATGTTTTCTTCCAGATTCTATTTTTCATTAATAATTAATAATTCACACACCTCTTTCTTCTATTTCTTCCTCTGTTTTCTAGTTTGTGAATTGTGAATTCACTTTCCACATTCCTCATTTCCAAACGTTGTTATGTTCTCTTATATAAATTGGTTACATTTCTATAATCTCTACTCTATGGAATCATTCGTCTTTACTTTTACCGTCGGATGGCGTACAAATACATTTTACTTAATTCCTATTGGTGCATTTGTGTTCGTTAGTCTCGAACCCTTGTTTCCGTTTTTTTTTTGTTTCCTGCCCGTTAGTGTGCCTAGAAAATTGTTAATTCGCTACTTACTTGAACCGCTATTCGTTTGACGCGATTTTCTTATAAAAACGGATATTTCCGGATTTATCGTTCAACGACCAAATAGTTTTGTGCCTGAACCTTATGCTAGTTCTCGTCACTTATTAACGTGATATTTACGTCTTTAAAGCATTCAAGAGTGTTGTTTTCTTAATATCTACTTAAACGCTTGTGGCTACCAGCTTACAAGGTCAGTACTCCTTTTTGTATAATTTCGTCACCTAATGTCCTATTCTCTTCCGTAGCGTTTTACTACGTGTTTTATCTACTTTTTAATTTTAATTTTCCATCGATTCACGCTTCGACCGAAGAAATTCAATTTGAACGAACTACAACCAGTAAAACAGCAGTCCTTTCACCTCAAGATTGCTAATAATTTACTATTCAACTATTAAGTAACTTGCCCCGCAGAAATTATTCATTTTAGTAAATTCTTATTTTACTTCCTTAAGTTCAAAGATTGCGTTTTACGCCATCTATACTGTACAGTCATAATTCAAAATCTAACTGTAACTATTTGCCTATTTATTTCTATTCTAAATTCACATTCTTAAGCTTGAATTGTTACTAAATTTGTAAATCACATTTACCTTGAACTACTTGCTTGCCTATTCAAACATAATTTATTGTATTAACTTCAGTATTCGAACCTGTCGATAATCATTGCGTAATTAACGTATACATTTCGCGGACTAACCTATTGCTTATGGTCCGATTTGTTATTGTTTTTTTTTCATCTAGCTCGTATTGCTTCGGCCAACGCTACTTGCGCAAGGAAACGGCACCGAAAGATAGTTATTCAGGTAAGACTATTGATGTACTTAATCGCTTGCTCACCTCGAGTAAACCGAATCCTGAATATTTTGGAACGGCAACGTAACTGATTTTGCACGTTTTGCTTAAAAGTTCATATTAGGTAAATTATATTCAACCATTCTTGTTATATTAAATCGATATTTAACTTAACCTTTATATTACAATCTACTCCTACGGGTACCCCTCTTATTTGTCGAATTTATATATTCATGTTACCATTTATTTTGAAGTTCATTATAATTTAGTTAATCCCATTTTGCTTACTTATTTGTCACTCACCTATAAGCTATTAGTTCTTCGTATTTCGAACTAGAAGCTATAACTATAACGACAACCACCCAAGAAACACGTGGCGTCCATTCTCTTAACTATTCTTTACTCAATTATTGCTCACATTATACTTAAAATTCTAGATTTACTAGCCCACCCCTAATCTTTGCCTACTTGTACTGAGCCATCGAGCCCTTGCATTTTAAATTTTGTTGCCATCGAAAGTTACCGTAACAACGTTTCCAAAACAATCCCTTGAGTAATTTTTTCTTTGAAAGTTGTGATCGGTATTTTCTCATTGGCTACGTTTTATTGAAGGAAATATGCATTTAAATCAGTTCCTAAGTACCATTTGACACGTATCACTTTTTCAATTGATCGGATATAAAATGTGTTTCAATAAGAGCACAAGGTTGGAATTGCGCGTCATTTTGGGTGTCATGTCTCGTGATTGTACCATAAGTTGATAGAAGAGAGATAGGAGTTAGTTCGATAGAACAACACGCCCTGATTGTTAAATATTATCAAAATGGGGAAAGTTTGATTACAGCGATTCGAATTGCTGCGTTCAATTTTTTGGCGAAATAATGTTCCCAATTAATCAACTGTGAAACAATCGAGAAATTTGATCGTACTGCGTCGGTTAGTGATATCAAACAGAAGACACGAGCGCGTAGAAATCGATCAGAACAAAACATCACGGAGATTGGTGAGAGCGTGGCCGAGAATTCAGGGACGTCGATTCGGCATCGTGCACAAGAATTGGACATTGCACCAGCCACTTTCCAGCGAATTTTCGCTAAACATTTGCATCTTCATGCGTGCAAGGTCTAATTGACTCAACAACTTTTGCCAACAAACCATATGCAGTAGAGCTTACCAATTGGATTCTTGAGCAAAAAGAAGTGAACGCCGATTTTGCAAACAACATCATCTTCAGTGACGAGGCCCATTTTCACCTCGATCGCTTCGTTAATAGGCAAACGCTTCGTTAATAGGCAAAACTATCTCATTTGGGGCTTAGAAAATCCAAAAATGATTCATGAGAAAACAATACATCCAAAACGTGTCACTGTTTGGTGAGAGTTGTGGTATGGAGGAATCATTGGACCTTTTTCTTATAAAAACGAAGTAGGAAATGCAGTAACCGTGAATGAAGAACGTTAATGTGCTATGATAACCAAATTTTTTGTACCTCAGTTGGAAGGTATTGCTCTCGACGGCATACGGTTTCAACAAGACGGCGTCACTTACCATACTTTCCGTGAAACATTGACAATCTTGCACGAGTCATTTCCTGATCGTGCCATTTCCCAATTTGGTGATTTTGCGATTTAACAGGCCCGCGTCCATCATCAATGAAAATTTCACTAAAATGTCTAAAATGTCAATACTTTGCTACAGAAAACCATGTTTTATTGTACCTGGAAATCGTGCGCTATTATTGAAACAACCTTTATCTATGTATTATATTTATTGTACTCGACTGCAATCTTTGGCTTTCTACTCTTCACATTTCTCTTCTGAACCGTTTTTGCATTAGGAAACCAGTATTGCTTTTTTTATACTACTGTGTCAATGAAGTGAGTTTTCTCTTTTAACAAATCATGAGCCAATGATACAGATGTGTAATAATTATCTGTGTTTGTTTCTCATTTAGGCGTGATCGTCACTTTTTTATTACAGTGCACTTTGAAATTGTAGGTATAACAGCCCTTGTTTGTCAAACTTGTGTCGTTTATTTGACATATTTACTTAAACTTCAAACGACCTTTAAATGATACTAATGTTTAATCAATACAAACATATTCGATATTATACGAAACCTATCGTCGTCTAAATTTTCATCGCCTTTATAAAAAAAATCGAGCAACCGGAACCTATTTCGTGACAGTTTCGATTTGGTCCTAATAGATTAATTTTTAGACTAGTATAAGCTTATAGTGGGAAGCTGAAGTAAATCCATCCAAATTAGGATACTTATAATGTATTCAATTTCAATTTCACCTCCACTTGTTTTCCGAGAGAGTATTCAGGATCTCGAGGTAAAACGTTTCGCTTGGCACTTTGCTGCGTATCGATCTATTTCTTGAATTATCAAATCCAATACACGGTCATTGATCAAGAGTCTATAAAAGTCATGAGGTTTCTCATCATAGTATTTTTTATGCACAGCTGCGCATATACCTATGTTCTGTTATTGGTACTGAAATATATAGTGCGTTTAAGACTGTAGTGGGGAAAATGTAAGGGCAGATTCTACATCTAAGGATAAGAAAAAAGTTCATATAAACATGGGCCCGGTAATGCTCCGTTTTCATGATAAACTGCACTTCCATCAATGGTGTTCGTGCCGGCAAGGCTTTATCTTTCGCGAAAAAAACTGTACGTCACAAGTTGCTTTATATTTCCTGCCCTGCCACTGTGACTAAAATGAGCAGGCGTTTCGTCGTGCATAAACCATAAGTATTGTCTAATATTAAGAGGCGCAGCTTCTAGGAGGTGGGGTAAATTCTCCTGTAAAAAATACTCTCATGTTAATCTGTCTAATCTTCTGGACAAAGTAAAGGGCCAACTAAACAATTTTGAACTATTCCTGCCCACATATTGATTGAAAACTGATGCTGGTGTCGCGATTGATAAATAATATGTGAATTTTTATTTGCCCAGTAATGTTCATTGTGGAAATTAAAATCCCATTTCTGGTAAATGAAGCTTCGTCCGTGCACAAAATAAACGAAATAAAATGCCGATCTTCTGCATTTCTTTGCCTGGAATGGAATGTAGTCTGGCTGGAAAATCTGGTTCAGAAGGGGCTTGTTTCCTCTGTAAGTGGTGAGGATACAGCTGCTGCTCATGGATTATTCGCCATACTTTAAAGTGTTTGGTATTCCCCAATTCGTTTCCTAAACGTCTTGCGCTTCTTTCAAGATTTTTTATTGTTTGAACATTTCTTGCCGCCCCACAATCAAACTTACCTGCTGGTTTGCTGTTTCTCTCAAACGTCTGTGAACGCTTACAAAGGTGTTTGCACAAGGTAACTCACGGTCTGGAAATGCATCTTCATAGAGACCCCTTGCTTTGTACAAATTATCATTCGCTTTTCTATACACAAAATGAATGCCAATTTCTCAATCGTACAATTCACCATAGTAAACACTTATTTTGCAGAGAACTTACTAAAAACTATCTGGTGTGAAACAATACAAGACCTTACAACCTACAAAGTGCAAAATTAAAAGAAATGAAATTATTTTAATTATAAGTTGTTTAGGATAACTATGCAACTTGTTTTTTATACGTTCATAACGAAAACGGCAACATTGTAAAAACAAAAACAATATCTATGTCAGAATGATGTATAGAACTTCATGTCAGATAGATATTCATGGACATAAATATAGTAATTATCACGAGTCAGAACAGTTGCGTCACTAATATTAATACTGTCAGAGGACGCCGATGCCGTCAGATTGTGAAAAATAACAGTTTAACAACAGTCAAATCTCAGCTTCACGGGTTATATTTATTTTATCACAATAATAAAATTTAAGTTATGTTATGTCAAATGTTCAATGTCAGAAATGCTTGACACCAGAAAAAATTGCCAACCTAAATCAGTTCTATCTGCATCCTCTCGTGCACAATAGACAAATTCTAAAGGTGGTAATGAAACAAAGTTAGGTATGGCGCAACTGCTCTGACTCTTCAAAATTGGTATAAATTTTAACTTAAAAAAAAATTCCAAAGCCTCCCGCTTCTACAAAAATATCTATAATACATTTATTTAATATTATTTATGTGTGTGTGTGCGCGTGTGTGCGTGTGTGCGTGTGTGCGTGTGTGCGTGTGTGCGTGTGTGCGTGTGTGCGTGTGCGTGTGTCGTGTGTGCGTGTGTGTGCGTGTGTGCGTGTGTCGTGTGTGCTGTGGTGTGTGCGTGTGTGCGTGTGTCGTGTGCGTGTGTGCGTGTGTGCTGTGTGCGTGTGTCGTGTGTGTGTGTGCGTGTGTGCGTGTGCGTGTGTGCGTGTGTGCGTGTGTGTGTGTGCGTGTGTCGTGTGTCGTGTGTCGTGTGTGTGTGCGTGTGTGCGTGTGTGCGTGTGTGCTGTGTGCGTGTGTGCGTGTGTCGTGTGTGCGTGTGCGTATGGGCGTGTGTGCGTGTGTCGTGTGTGTGTGTGCGTGTGTGCGTGTGTCGTGTGTGCGTGTGTGCGTGTGCGTGTGTGCGTGTGTGCGTGTGTGCGTGTGTGCGTGTGTGCGTGTATGCGTGTGTGCGTGTGTGCGTGTGTGCGTGCGTGTGTGCGTGTGCGTGCGTGCGTGCGTGCGTGCGTGCGTGCGTGTGTGTGTGTGTGTGATTGCGTGTGGGGGTGTGCGCTTGCGTGCATGTGTACGTACGTTCGTACTGGCTACTCGTAAAGTTACGACAAAGTTAAATATTATTATTCCAAATTCTCCTCTATGTTAAAATATGGCTATATTAATTGTGAAATTTTTCTTCGAAAACTGCTTAAAATTGGATTTAACTGATCTTTAATTGTATGATACCTCCCAACGTTTACATGCGTTGGGGATTAAGTAGATTATTTAGTAGCAAGTTTACATTTTAATCATATTTATTTTATTTTATTTTATCATATTATTATCTGACTATATGGTTACATACTTATTTCTTACTATGACCACTCCTTCACAACGCTCTTTTTGGGCTCCTTGCACTTTGATATATTACTAAGCTACTACAACACATATTCCTCTGTGATAAAAGTTTGACTCTACTATAACTTTGCTTTATTCTTCTACCGGGGCAATACACAGTTTCTTATCCTACAAGCACTATAATTCAATTCAGGTACATTCGTCATAACTTCAAGTGAGCCATAAAACTTCAGCCTGGGCCCTATTACCCTTCTTTTGTTCATACATCAACGCCTGGAAGTTATTGTATAGGCAACTACGGCGAAAAGATGTGTTTTTCTTATTAACCTTAAAGATTTTTTTCACTTAGTTTTATCCAGGGATGAGCTTGTACGTAGTGGAAGGGTGGAATTTCATTTGAATTCCAACATGAAAGAGGAAGGAAGGTAAAATGGTCAAAGGGATCGACAGCGTCTTATTTGATTTCAAAACGTTATTAAGTGGAAGAACTGGAATTGTGTTTACAGACGTTAGGGCTTACAAGTGAACACGTGCAATTCCCGTGTTCAGCGAATATGGTTTGCTGCCTAGGACTAATGAATTGAGTGCAGTAGTTATACTTACGTAATTTAGTAAAATTCCGAAGTTTATGACTGCATCTGTCAAGTAAACACCTTGTGCGTGAGTGCGTACGTACGTACTTGCGTTCGAGCGCACGTGCGTGTGTGTAACCCTCGTAGCTATAAATGTTTTGGTTTGATTTTGAAGTGGAAGCAGGTTCAATTGGTGTAAATCATAATTATCATCAGTTTTATATTGCGTATAATATAATAAACGTGAAAGTGAACAAAACGTTTTACCTAAATAAAATATTATGATATTCGATGTAGGTAGATTTAAACGTAAATTGGCAAGAAACAATTCGTAAAACGTATGTCATAATGAGCGTTGTTTTTGTGAGAGGATTTTAACGATATCCAATTTTTGTATCAAATTGTCACTTAATAACATAAAGTAGGAAGTCCCAGTTCCACGTTAACATCACCATTTAATTATTTAACATTTCCAACTTGATAACATAAACTAGGAATAACCTTGTTTCAGTTTGTACTGAAACATGCATGGCTTAATCTTTGGGACAAGCAAATGTCTACTAGCAGGATCACCCAAAGTAGGAATTTAGTTCTCAATACCTTTTGGTTTACATACATAGATTTCACAATAGTGATCTTAATTGTCAATATCCAATTTGCATGTTAAGTAATTATTAATTGCGTAATTATTAATCATTATCAAAAGTTAAGGGAAGCTACATCAGATTTCCAGAGGAACTTAAATTCACTATCAGTAGAATTACTCAAGGTTCTTGCCTAATAATGGATATTGGTTTCCCAAGAGCCTGACACACGCTGCCTATTTCACCATCTTTAGGCCTTGGTTCTACAGGAAGGGCGTCACAATTCATCTCCCTATAAATAGTAGGTCTGGATCACGTATGAACAGTATGAGTATGAGTATGACATAGAATTGTAATTGTTATTAATGAATTAGTAACGTAATATGAGTACATTGTATTATTTGTTAAGTGTTCTCCAAAGATGGCCAGCAGCAGCATTGTGTAACATATACTTGTATTATTATATCATATTGTTTTACGCTTTTTTTACTGTACTTGTTCCGACTCTACCTGTTAACTAAAACGTACCATCCTGAAATGCCGTAATGGAACGTCACGCCTTACGCTCTAAAACACCAAGTGTGACAATATCTTCCAAGTTCGCTATTACTTTTAATTTTGTTAAATAGTCGTTGTTAGTGCTTGCACAACCCAAGCTTGTTTGAGTTGTATGGTTATTGATGATATTTTGAAGTTTATTAAACACGAGACTAGATGGTGTGAAAAATTATGGAAAAATCATTTATGGGATCAGATTTGCTAACGTCGGACTCCTTACCTACTGAAGTAGGTTGTCAATTAACCATTTCGTTAATTACAAGCTAGAGCGATGTGTAAATAAGGGTGAAACGTATAATGTGAGAAAGGCATGAAATCAGCGCAAATGCAGTCACTCGAACGGTTTCATTTGCTAAATATTCGGTGTTAGTGTGTGCACAACATTTATCTATGGCTGCTTTTCGATTGAGCCTTGTTATTTGCGACTAATATTTTCCGTCCTTGTATAGAGCAGGTGGTAAAACGTGGTCCGATAACCCAAGTTTATTTGTGTTTTATGATTATTGATAATATTTTGAAGCTTATCGAACACGTGACTAGATGATGTTGAGAGAAAATCTCGAAAAATCGTTGACACCGGGCTTATTACCTACTAAACTAGGTGCTGTTAATTAACCATTTCGTGAATTCTAGCGTAGAGCGATGTGTAGATACAGCTAAGACGTGAGTGGAATTGTGAGAAAGGCACGACGTCAGCACAAACGCAGTCACTCTACTGCTTACCGGGTAGTTCACCTCCCATCCCTTGTACCGTTGCAAATTGAATTGTTTTGTATGTACCTTACTGGCTGTTCTGTATAAGGGGTGGACTTTGAAGTTTCTCTATTGATTTTACCTCTTTCCAAAAATAATGATTGTGGCGATTTTGATAAAACCTCCAGATAAACTTCTCCATTTGACGTAGAAAATAATGAATCGCTACATGCAGGAGCCAACTGTAATTCAGTACGTTCTAGGACAATATCTGAAGGATTCTGGCATCCACTGTTTGACGATGATGGCTGATTAAAAATCATTTTCGAAGTCGCCATTTTATTGTTAATGCTTTCTTCTATATATTTTTCTGGGGTCGTGTTTCATCACCATCCTCCATGATTTTTGCGCCTCCTAATATCCGCTCCACCCTCAGCAAGAGAAGTAGTTGACGTTCGACGCAGGCAATGTCTAGTGTGACCGTCTGGGTTGGGTAATTTCAAATATGGACGATTTTCTTCGGCATCTAGTAGAAACTATGGACCCCACAGGTTGCACTGTAAATTTACTGTTCATATAAAATATGAACAATGTTTAGTGATTGATATATTTTGGACGCAAGGTTACATATCTCGTGTACAACTGAATCTCATTAATTCCTCTCATTTTCGTCATAACGGTGAATATATGCTTTTTTCTTGTCTTAGTCTCATGGAGGGTGACAACCAAAACAGAGCCGGTATCCTCGATATCCTTCACATTTAACTTTCTTACCTCCTCACTACACATCCCCCATACAGACAGAAAATTCATGCCACTTTAACCATAAGAAAAGTATCGTCAGGCGCTTCTGTCAAAAATTTTGACTCATCATCCTGCGATAGAATTTTTGATTGTTTTGCTTCATATCCCTCACTTTGGCGCTTTAAATATAACTGCAACTTCCCATAATTAGATATATCTACGTTTTCTTTCACTTTCAACGTACTTTTCAACATGAAATATGTCGATCACCGCGATTTCAGTCTTTCAGCCTATAATCAAATATAAAGATAAAACTTAAAATAAATAAATAAATGTATTCAGGAAAAGTGACCTTTTCATGAAAAAAAGCAAACATAACTTCTTCGCTTATATCCCTTACATTCTTTGAAATCCTCCAAGAATTGAAAATATTGTAGGTTTTCTCATATTTATCTTCTGATTTCAAGGGTAATAAACTAGCAACAACTTCAAGCGCTAATGCCGATATTTCAGGATGATTTTTATTATTTATTTCCATTTTCACGCCATAACTCTTTACAAAATTTTTGTTTACCTATTTTTGTTTAGTTGCTGCAGTGGTGGAAACGGCAATTTGATTCTCGTCATGTATTTTTAAATAATTTCTTATAAAATGTAGTCCATTGTCATTTATGGCCGGAAAAAATTTATGTATTATTCTTAAAGAAAAGTAGGTTATTCTTTATTCATTGCGACTCGTAAGGAAAAGGAATACTTTTCTATACTTATAATACAAATAACCATTTAGTAACTCTTCTTGCCATTCATTTGGCGCATGGTTCATTAGTTTACTTTTTACTTAAGTAACTATAAAAGAATATCTATTTTTATAGGTAATTTTAATTAGTGATAAAAACCGGTGATTAAGATTAAATATTCTCCAGTTTTTAATGTATAATCCTACGTACATGAAATATCCAACATTAAATTAAGAATTTACACGCAATTTAAAACGAAATAACAATTATATGCATCTTAATTATTGTAATTCTGAAACCTGATCATTATAAAAATTAAATTAAATTGGACTTGAGCATGTACACTTTGGCAAGTGATTTTTTTTAAATGGTTAAATTACCTCTTTTATATTCACTTATAATCACACTCAGTATTGGTTTTTCAATTTTTAATATTGATAACTAGTACACAATAGTGACAAAAGTGATGTAATTTTTTAATATACAAGTATTATTTATAGGTATATAATATTAGTAATCAAAAGACTAATAACGGTTTCTAATTTGGTCTGACAGTGGTTGTAATCCTCTGTCATGTTAGAGTAAATCGCGATTGCTTGTTCCGATTCATAATCTTCTAACAATAGAACAAAATGTAACCCTAAGTTATCAAACCAATGGCACTTTCCCCTACCTATAGAAGTAGTCCATAGTTTCTGGCTCTTCCATAATTTAAATTGACAGTTATTAAAACCATTGGTTACTATTTTTATTTAAAGATAAAAAACAGTGTTTAGCACAAATTTTATTTTGCTCAAATTTATGCAATTTGTATACAGAGTGTGGCGCGAAGAGTTTTAATTAAATGGCGGATACAGTTATGTTAAAAATCTGAAATTACGAATCTGTAGGTTTTGGATGACGCAGAGTTCAAATATAATATTGTCCTGAATGTGGCGCTTCCGGTTATACCGGAAGTAGACGTCAACTTTGTTATTTTAAATGGAACCTAATATTTTTTATTTTATTTTCGAATTCTACATGAAATTCTAGATAAAATTTGTGCACAATGTCCTATACTAAAAATGAAGTATTTTCGAGATATTTCGATTTTTTTTTAAATTTTGACAAAATTTTAGTCCACATTGAATAATGATATCTCCATTAATAACGAAGCTAGTGACGTGAAATTGTAACCAATAAACAACAAGCGCTTTCCGTTAACTCCATATATTCATCTCATTGATATTTCATACGTGGTGTTTTAAACTTTAGCCGCCAACATGCACAACTTAAATCATTTATCAGTTGCTTATTTTAAATAGAACACCCTGTATTTTATTACACTTTCTGCTGTATTTTTTTAAGCCAATTCGTTTGGTATCAGTATTCCCTATACCTAAATCCAACCACTTTTGAGATATTTCGTTATCTTAGTTAAAACATGTAACAACACTTAATTATTTCAACATTAGTAAAGGGTAGGCCATGATTTCCATAATTTAAGGTGATATTTTGTTATTTTTTCATAAGTTATTAATTCTGAAAAGTAACCAATAGCCTGAAAGTATTATTAATTGTGGATATCATTAAAAACGTTGACTAGGTATTTTGTATTAATTTAATTAGATAACTTACAAACAGAAATAACTAAATGTAATATTAAACAACTAAAGTTTTGTAATAAGTGTTCAAAATTAGCACCATCTACTTCTAAACATTTATGAATCCTTTTCATTAAGTTATGTCTTGTAATTCTGGAAATATGGTCGGGTGTTAGAGAATTAAAAGCAAGTAAGACTATCTGCACCATATCTTCCTTTGTCGTAACAGGTTTGGAAAATACCTGATTTTTAATGTAACCCCAAATACCAAAATCTAGAGGAGCCAAATCAAGAGAGAGAGCTGGCCAACGAAACGGACCGTGATTGGCAATCCATCTATCATGAAACATGTCGTAAAGATGCTGAACAACAGGTCCAAAGCTATGAGGAGGTGCTCCATCTTGCTGATACCAAGCTGAAGCCGCCTCTCCATTTCTTAAAGTATGTAACGCCGGTCGTATGGCTTCTTCTAAAATGTATTGTATATTGCACAAAAAAACATCAAAACTCCAACTATCTTGGAAATAACGTTCTCTACTAACATGTGGATTTTTATTAGACCAAAAATGGGAATTATGTCGATTAAATTATCCATTTTTGCTAAACTTTGCTTCTTCACACCATAAAACTTTTTTTATGAAGTTTTCATCCTCTTGGGTCTTCATTAAAAACCATTCACAGAATTCTACCCTTCGAGGAAGATCACCTAATTGTAAGTGTTGCTTCAAATGATATGAAAATGGTTTCCATTTGTGTTTTTTTAATGTAATCTCATTATATTTAGAATTTACATCAGTTCTACATACATAAAGACAAAATTTACATCGATTGGGGCTTGAATCTCGATAGCGCAGTTGGTTTGCGCGGTACCCTAGCAAAGTATAGGTCGTGGGTTTAAATCCTACTCGAGGTAAACTTTTTATTTATGTATTTAATAAATATTAATAATAATTTTTAATAAACAGGGTACATTAGAGTTTATTTGAAATATGAAACCAAACGAGCAAAACAAATCAAAATCGCACCAAACTCCAAAAATGAAATCATTTTCTGCTTTAAGTGAAGTCATTTGTAATAATTGCACAGGAAACCATTTCATCCAATATTGTGAGAAATTTTTAAACGTAAATATTATCGAGCGAAATAATTAAAGGTGTTTAAAGTCGGGTCATTTTAATCCGATTGTAGTTCTGAAAATTTATGTAACAGACGCCATCATACATGTCTTCGCTTCTCCACCCCTCCAGAATTAAAGAGCGAAAAAAGAGTAGATACGCAATCAAATATTGCAAATGTAGAGCCACTACATCAACAGATGAAACAAATGTTTTAAATTGCATGCTTATGATAATCCAATTTTATTATCAATTGCAAGGGTCAGGGGCACCGATATGGATAATAGTATGCACGAGGCTAACGTTTTACTTAATTCTGCGTCACAATCAAATTTTTTAAAGCGAATTTGCATGAAAAATTAAATTTGCAACCAAAATCGGTAAACATTAATGTCAACGATATCAATCAAGGGTCAATAAAAATTTCGCATAGTGTGTGTGTAGAAATTTAATCTTGCGTAAATAATTTTGCTATTACTATTTCATATTTAGTTTTACCAACAATTGCGAATAATTTACCTCTACAATCATTTGACTCCAAATTGGTAAAATGATTGTAAAAACCGCTGCAAATTGTATCAATACTTCCACATCAAAAAATCGGTTTTTTGTAAATAACTCGAAAACGATTAACTTTACAAAAAAATTACAAGAATGCTTTTCGATCAGAAATTTGATTTTCTATCTAATACAGTTTCAAAAAAAGCGTATCGACGGGTTCCAAACTCGAGATTTTTGAAATATTTCGAAAATAACAAAATTTTCAAAAAAATTGAGAAACACTTTTGTGAGAAATTTTATTTGCTATCAACGGTATTATTATCACTTTTTGAATATGTTAAGTAGTTCCGGAGATATTTAGGAAAAACCGGTTTTTTAAAGTGATGGTTTTTTTGCAAATATCTTGTAAACCGTTTGTTGACCCGTGTGGCCAGATAAGAATACAAAGCGCTGTTTCTCGGAAACTATTCGTCGTTGAGAGGTGCGATAAAATTTTTTTACTAATGTAGGCAAAAAAAGACAGTTGAAAATATTTTCAAATTTACAAGATGACCGCCAGGGGGTGTGACCGCCATCCTAAACTTTTAAAGTGATTTTTTACTGAAATCCACCTAGTAAATGTACCAAAAATTATATGCTTTTTAAAGCTCAGCTTTATTCGAGTAATTTTTGTTTGACGTATCTATTAAAATAAAGTGGCGGGGATGATTCAGTAATTTTTTTAATAAATTTTTAATGATACCGCTAGAGCGCCTTTTTTGATATAATATAAGAAAATTGCAAAATCCTCTAAAAAATTAAATACAACAATACGACTTTTTTTCGTAAAAATGAGATGAAATCGTCCCTAAATAGGTTAGTGAAAACCGCATCTCGATATCTTATTCATACCCTAAAATATCGAAGAAAATTTAGTTATAAATTTTAAAAAAATCGATATTACACCGGTATTTATTCTTATTTATTTGTCTTTTGTCAAGATTCAATGAAAAATTTCATCATTTTGTAATTTGTAAATAATAAAAGTGTTCATAATTTCAAAAATTAAAAAAAAAACATGTAGGGGCATAATAATCAATGCATAGAATACGCAAGCACAAAATAGGCAGAATATTAGTCGTAGGCCATTGAGAAAAACAAATACCTAAAATCAACTTGTAAATAAATATTAAAATTTCAAAGACAGTGTATGTTTGTTGCACAAGTAAGTCCTTAAAACTACCTATAATGTTTTTTACAAATGATGAAGCTGTTCATATGATTGCGGTATATTTATAATGCCTTCAAAATGCGGCATTGGCTAACAGAGTATACTCTGCTCGATATCCAGATCGGCTTCTACGCGATGCGAGAATTTTTCCGCGTTTAGTGCAAAATTTGCGTAATACTGGAAGCTTTCGACCAAAGTTGCTTAGAGACTCGCCTAGAAGAATGGAAGACAATATTCTTATTGTCTTAGCATACATGTCATTGAATCCCTACGTTAGTACGAGAGCAACGTTTCTCGCGTTGGATATGTCACGAACTAACATTCAAAACATTTTAAAGGATCATAGGTAAGTTCCTATGTCACAGAAAATACTACTTTACATGTTTCACAATGTGTTTGTAATTTCAAATTTATAGAATACACCCGTATCATATGGTTTTATATCAAGCCTTACATGACGAAGACTTTGACCAACGGATAGATTATTGTCATTTGACGTTGGGCATGATCAGGGAAAATAGAGGATTTTTATCCGAAATTCTTTGGACGGATAAGGCCACTTTTAAAAGTGATGGAAACGTTACTTTGCGTAATATGCATTATTGGTCTGACACCAATCCTTACTGGTTACACGAGGTCCAACATCAAGGTCGTTGGAGTGTTAATGTGTGATGTGGCATCCTGGACGGAACTATTATAGGTCCGTATTTCTTTGATGAACCACTAAATGGTGCCGTGTTTCTTGATTTTCTGGTAAACCGATTGTCTATTTTATTAGAAAATGTGCCCTTGCAATTACGGCAAAATATGCTTTTACAACTAGATGGTTGCCCAGCACATTTTTCAATAAATGTGCGAGAACACTTAAGTTTAATATATCACCAGAGGTGGATTGGACGAGGCATTTTTAAGACATTCAAAATATACCGCAATCATATTAACAGCTTCATAATTTGTAAAAAACATTGTAGGTAGTGTTAAGGACTTACTTGTGCAACAAACATAAATCACAGTGTCTGTCAAATTTTAATATTTGTTTACAAGTTGATTTTAGGTATTTGTTTTTCTCAATGGCCTACTCCTAATATTCTGCCTATTCTGCACTTGCGTATTCTATACAATCATTATTATGCCCCTACATGTTTTTTCAAATTTTTGAAATTATGAAAACTTTTATTATTAAAAAATTATAAAATGATGAAATTTTTCATTGAGTCTTGAAAAAAGACAAATAAATAAGAATAAATACCGGTGTAATATCGACTTTTTCAAATTTTATAATAACTAAATTTTCTTTCTTCGATATTTTCGGGTATGAACAAGATATCGAGATACGAGTTTCATTAGGCTATTTAGGGATGATTTCATCTCATTTTTATGAAAAAAAGTCATATTGTTGAGTTTAATTTTTTAAAGGATTTTGCAATTTTCTGATATTATATCAAAAAAGGCGCTCTAGCGGTATCATTAAAAATTAGACATATCACAGGTAAGGTGGATTTGATGGAGCAATAAATGCTCTTTCCAACGAGACTAGGTTTATTAAAATCAGTTCAGTCGTTTAGGAATTACAGCTGTTTATCTAAAAAATTACTGAATCACCCCCACCAGTTTATTTTAATAGATACGTCAAACAAAAATCACTTGAATAAAGCTGAGCTTTAAAAAGAATATAATTTTTGGTACATTTACTAGGTGGATTTCAGTAAAAAATCACTTTAAAAGTTTAAGATGGCGGTTACGCCCCCTGGAGGCCACCTTGTAAACTTGAAAATATTTTCCACGGTCTTTTTTTGGCCACTTCAGTAATACAATTTTTTACCGCAACTCTCTACGACCAATAGTTTCCGAGAAACAGCACTTTGCATTCTTATCTGGCCACCCGTACAGAGAAATTATAGGTACAAAAAATACTCATAATTATATTACTCACATATTAAACGGAAAAAAATCTAAAAAAATTAAAATTTGCAAAAGAGGTACTTATCCCCCAATTTTATCCCTTTCCCCATACCCCACACACCCCAAAAACAATCAGTCGCTTTAGATAGTTGATACCTATATGTGGTATAAGTTGATATGTGTCTTCCGAAAGTTATGGAGAACACACACACGCACGCACGCACCCACCACCGCATCACCACACACCACGCACACACCACACACACTCACACACACACACACAACACACACACCAACACACACCACAACCAACACACACAACACACACAACACACACACACACACAACAACAACACACACACACCACAGACACAGCACAACACACACACAACACACACACACACCACAACACACACAGACACACACACACACACAACACCACAGACACACAACACGACACAGACAGCACACACACACAGACACGCACAACACCACAGACACCACACGACACACACAGCACACACAGACAACACACACGACACGCACAGCACACACACACGACACGCACAGACACCACAGACACCACACACACGACACACACACACGCACAGACACACACACACACACACCACAACACACACAACACAACAGACACGCACAGACACACACAACACGCACACACACGACACACACACACACAGACACACACACAACCCACAGACACCACACACACAGACACACACACCACACGACACACAGCACAACACACGCACAGACACGCACAGACACGCACAGACACACACACACACCACAGACACGCACAGACACGCACAGACACACACACACACACAGCACACACTGTACAACACACCACACGGACACGGACACATCACGACACTTTTAACGGACACACATGACAACACGGACACACGGACATACACGGACACAACACACAACGACACACACACACAAACAACAGATAGCATTACACGCAATGCAAACAACAGCACGCACGCACTTACCAATTAACGGATTACACAAACTGAAGTGGCAAATAGATAAATTTCAAACAAATGGTCCTTTCTTGACTTCGGAAGAAAAATATTGCGAACAATATTAATTACTAAGAAACGACAATGCACAATGGTCAATTTATAGTAAAAATTCCCTTTAAAGCAAATCTCCTTTACTCTCGTAATTTAGCGGAATCTAGATTTTTTAATTTAGAAAGGCGCTTTTACAAAAATTCTTATTCTTATTCGATTTTCATACACGAATTTACAACTGATCAAAATAATATTCGATTTTATCTTCCCCATCATTCGGTAACCATAGAATCTAGTGAATCAACTGCACTCCGAGTAGCCTTTGACGGCTCATGTAAGTTGGAATCGGGTTTATTTTAAACGAAATTCAATGTGCAGGGCCGACCATTCAAGATAATAGTTTTGCTGTAATTCCAGCTTCAGAACTTATCCGTACGTTTCCACGGAAGACGTAGCAAAAATGTATCCTTGGTTTGGGTACATCCCGATGATCGAAAATATCAAGGGTATTGTTTGGCGCGATAATATTTCTGAGGAATTGGAGCATTATGTTTTGAACACGATAACTTACGGTACCACGACAGCATCTTTCCATGCTATTAGGTCTTTAATTCAAGTTACTAAAGAAAACGAACGGTTTTTTCTGTGGAAGCTCATATACACAAGATTTTTACGTGGATGATCTCCTTACCGTTCGCATTTAATTTCAAAATTAGTGCAAATCAAAATAAAATACTAAGTACAGATGCCTTTCAATTGCGAAAATTGACTAACAATTCAGATAAGGTAGTAGCTGATCCAAATTTTATCAAAGCAGTTCAAAAAACGCTTGACATTCGGTGGGATTCTAAATAGGATTCAATTTCTTACGAACTAAATTTTAACAATCCAGGTTTTAGTCGTATCACAAAACGAACTATATTATCAATTGCGACCCAAATATATGACCCATTAGGCTTTCTTACCCTATACATTCATATTAAATTCATAATCCTGGAATTATGGCAACAAAAACTGAAATGGGATGAATCGGTTCCTATTGACATACAAACTAAGTGGCTGATTTTTCAAGATAATTTAAAGTACATTAAATCGATCTCTCACATCCTGGTTGATTATCCTAAGCACATTGAATTACACACGTTTTCTGAACAAGGTTACGGGGCATGCATTTATATTAGGTCTGTGAACTCAATAATACATTTTAGTTTATTTACTAGCAGCCAAATTAAGAGTTGCTCCTATTAAATTGATATCGCTTCCAAGATTAGAGTTAAATGTGGCCAGTAGAAGAGAGGCACCATGCGCCATCCTGGATTTTTTGGGGAAAACCCACCGTTTTTTATATGCCCACGTGGTAGACCGTATTTTTCACCCCATGGTTTCTTTTCGGAGGCTTCTTTCAACCCTTGATGGAACTTTCATCCCTAATTACGGCCTCTTTGTTTTTACTCACCCACCGGGGAGACCGTATTTTTCACCCATATTTATGGTTTCTTTTCGGAGGCCTTTTTCAACCCCTTGATTTTCACCCCTATCGTTTATTTTCGGAGGCTTTTTTCAACCCTTGATGGAATTTTCATCCCTAATTACGGCCTCTTTGTTTTTACTCACCCACCTGGAGACCGTATTTTTCACCCTTATTTATGGTTTCTTTTCGGAGGTCTTTTTCAACCCTTGATGGGAATTTCAACCCTGATTAAAGCCTTTTTGATTTTTTGATGCCTACTTGAAGGAGTCGTTTTATGTTGATCATTTTTTATTAACTAATTAATTATTTTTTAACCCGGGCGAAATTCTCGATCCTAATCTGTTGCCCTACAAGATGATCTTAAATCTGTATTCTGATAAGAGTGTGCAAATAATCATTAGATGTAACAGATAGTTTATTTAATCTGTGTCTATTATTAACATTTATTAGAGCTTGTTAATCAGACATTTGAATGATATAAAACTCATTTAAAGGATTGATTAGGTAATAATACCGTGAGTGACAAAATTGACTGTATTTCCCCATATTACTTTATTAGCGTATTTTTATCAAATGAGATTGTTATTAAAATTATTACATTTATTTTAATTCCTATCCACAGATTGTTTAACATACGAAATTTATTTATACATTGATTAGGTGTTAACTTGTAAGACACGTTTCGATAAAGGGTACAATTGTATGCGAGTCCTAACCTAACCTGATAGCTTATAAGATGATCTTGTCTTAAAATCTGTATTCTGATAAATAGATTACAAGTTTTCATAATAAAATATTATTAGAGTCGGTTTATCGGTTATTTCAAGTAATTGTTTCAAAATATATATATATATATATATATGATATATATATATATTATAATGTACTATACTGTTGATTTTAATTTTCACCTAAGGGCATTTATTAACATTTTTAGAATTTCAAAAGGCACTACTTTGTTTGAAATAACTTCACATTAGTTACAATTTACTAGAACAGTAGTGACTGCATTGGTATTAAAATAATTAGAATTTTGGTTGAGGTTATATTTCCGTAAATAAATTTTCAGGAAGTTATGAAAAATGACAACGGCAATATTAACTACAACATAACTTAGTATATCATAACAATTTCAATTGTCTCCGGTATCATGAACACGATAAAAGCCAAAATTTCTGTTTTAGCCTATACGCCAGCGCAGTAATGACGCCATTCTCCTCATAATGTAGGGTTTTATAATTCTAGCGTAACAATGCAATTATAAAATATATATATATATATATATATATATATATATATATATATATATATATATATATATATATATATATATATATATAAATAATGAGTGGACCTTGTATTATTTGTTGTAATACGGTTATTACATTTTCTTTTTAATTGCCGGTTGTAGCCTTCTACCTACACAACCTTCAGCTTATACACGAATTAATAACGACCTCCAATAGTTAATAACACTATTGAATGGGACCGCTTATGTATTTAATGGCTAGAACATATAAAATTCTTCACACTTCGTTTTAATAGGGTTATCAACTGCTCCTAATTGCAAGGTAGTTAAAACACGTCCTTGTCGCGTACAGGTGATATTTCGAAATGTTTATCTAGTGGACTCCTGTAAATGCATCATGCAATTAAAAGAAGAACAATAAGGCCATTTGATATTAAAAAGATGATTAAAATATATATACCGTTGTATTTCAAATTAAAAATAAAGCGCTGCATTATGAGGGTCAATCGGCCCAGACATGTAAAATAGGCTTTTTTAATTATGTCCATATAAATTGTTAAAATAATATAAGAATGAAAAAGTGCCGATGTATTTAAAGATTGCTACCGAAAACTGTTCTGTAATAAAATGATAAAAGGGTTCTTTTAAAACAAAGATTTTAAGTTGACGTGTATTTTTACATTTAGTTAATCAAAATTATTTTTCAGTAAGTGTTTATGTCGTGATGAATATGTTATAAAAGCCCTTAGCTAAATAAAACGTTATTATAATCATTAGATTTCTTTTATTGCCCATTTTGGCTTCGTATGTGCAAATTATGTTATTATCACCTAACTTCACCTTCAACAATAAGGTCATTTGGTATTGAAAGACAAACATCATACTTATTTTACTTTGAAAAAGTCATTGGTCTTGAAGCTAGCCACAGACGAAGACGGCCTTCAAGTTAGCTTTGCGAATTTTTAATTCAGCGTTGGAATTGTTTAAGTTGACATGTATTTATACCTATTAATTAATCATGCTAAGAAAAATTAAAATTATTACACTATCATTTGTAGGTTTGATCTGTTATTTATTTACAACAAACTCATTTAACTTGAGAAAGTCATCCGCCTTGAAGCTAGCCATAGACGAAATCAGTCTTGAAGTTAGCCTTGTGAATTTCAAAACAATTTAATTTGACCTTTGACCCTGTAAAATACTATAAAAGCGTGCGCTTAGTTTAGCTGATTTAGTTCTGCTCCGAAGATCATTACGTTATCTTAGCTATGGAGTCTTTAAACGTTAACCAAAGTCTTGAGTTATTCATTGCTGGCGCGTTAACCGAAGAGGGGTTGAAAAATGCTTATAATATTGTTACTTATAAGATGTTGTGTGAAAATGACACTATCGATTCGATAAAGGTTTATAATGATTTTGTGGAGGCTTCACAACGCGTTGGTGGAGTGTAAGTATGTGCTTGTTTTTTTATTTTTAAGTTTAATTTTTTTTTTAAAGCCCTGCCCAGATAAACATGGAGGATGTGTTTGACGATGGTGAGATGATGGAAACTACAGCTGCTGAGGATTTGATAACGGTATCTCTTTTAATTTTCTGTTGTCTCGCTTACTGAATGAGTACATTACAGGCGCAAGACCAATCGGGCTCAGGCTCCCAGAAACAGGCCGGATCATCCTCCTCCCAAACGGGGTTCAATCATATTAATATAATAGGAAAGTCAGACAGTAAATTCATAAAAAAATTTAGCACCACATGTAAAACATTAAGATTTAGTTTTAATGACGATACGTGCAGGGATAATCCCTTAACATGGCTCTCTCGAAATCTTGGGTCGTTTGAAGATTGGGTGTAGGAAGGTTGTTGGAGATATGTACAGAGAACACATTCCAGTCTGCTTTTGAAAAATCTTTAATGACTGTGTATTGAGGAGGTATAGGTGGAGCTGGACAAAATTAAGCTTTGACCAGTAGTGGTATGTGATCCGATGTGATCGTGGTGCCTAGAAAGCACTCACGATCGAAATAGTGGTTATGGTTTCGAAAACCGTGGTGTGATCTACTATTGGGGCACCAAAACGTTCGAAGTATGTTGACTGTGTGTTGGCGATTGCCAAGAGCGGCAATTGCAACAGAGCCGATTATAGCCTGTTAGCGTTACCATTGGTTGCGGTGTCACCGAGTCCGATGTGGCGGGCATTGCAATCATCTAGGATAACTGCATTAGGGAGAATAGAGGCGTAGATTAAAAGGTCATCGGGTAGGGAGTTGTGGCCGGGCTGGTTGTAGTATGAAATAAATACTATAGCAGTGGGAAAGTGCACCATCGCAGCAACGCATTCGAGATGTTTTAGGTGCGCAGGAAGTTGAAAAGGAGTGGACGGGAAGCAATTTTTAATTAAGAGGGCGGTTCCGTGTTGACTATTGTTTACATAGCTGTGAAATGTGTTGAAATTAAGTGTGTATCTGGGTGTGAGTTTTGTTTCCGTGATAGAAAGGATGTGTATATTGTGTGTGTGTGTGTGTGTGTGTGTGTGTGCGTGTGTGCGTGTGTGTGCGTGTGCGTGTGCGTGTGCGTGTGCGTGTGCGTGTGCGTGTGCGTGTGCGTGTGCGGTGTGACGTGTGGGTGTGTGTAAAAGTGTTTAAATAAGGGCGTTTCCGACGAACGCCCTGGCATTACTTCCCTGCCAAAACAGCGCTGTAGATCTTAGTCAGGGTGGTAGTTACGAACACATTCAAGCATTTCAAAATCATTTAGCTTCATATACCATTGTAGTTTATAATTCGCGCCTAGGTGATTCAGTTTATTTTGAAGGCCCTAGGGAACCGGGTAGGGTAGTTTTAAAATTTAATCTTCGAGGATGAGCACTATAACGTAATTACTAGTCTCACTTCAGCATATACTTGTAGTTATTACTGCGAACAGTGCAAAAAGCGTTGTAATAACAAAAAACGGCATGCGAAATGTATGTATCAGTGTCCTAGCTGTCATCAAAAACCACCGTGTTCCGTTCAAAATCTTAAAATTGCGTGCAATGATTGCAAAAGAGATTTTTACGGGCAGGAATGCCTTAGAAACCATAAGGATGCTAAACTATGTGAAAAATTGCGTACATGTTTAAAGTGTCTGAAAACCATTGAAGTAAAGGGTAAACATTGGTGCGGATACAGCTATTGTTCCATGTGCATGTAAGAAAAGCCTATTGTCATCTTTGCTACATGCCTGTTAACAAGGTGTGACGCAACGGTGGTAATGGTAAACCATCTATGTTTATCTTTTAAAATTTGGAGTGCATGCAAGAGAAGGTATGTGAGGGGGCGGGTGATCGATTTCTGCATGAGTCCAATCTATGCGTGGCCGCGAATGTTTGTTCCACTTGTATTCAGCGCCTCGACAATTTGGATTAGCGATGCTCGACGTGTAGTGAAAGAGTGCACATTTTCAGGGAAAGTCCCATTGAATCGTTTCTGTCGTATGTTCCCGAGAGAGCGCGAAAATTTAAAGTTACATGCATTGCGCATAACATGAAGGGGTACGATGGGTGTTTTGTGCTTAGATGCATGTTAACTGATAATAACCGGTGGAGACCTAAAGTCATCACCAACAGTTTAAAACTAATTTCCATTCAGTGCGACGATATTAGGTTTATTGACTCCTTTAATTTCACCCCATCGCCGCTCTTGGTATTTCCAAAAACTTTCAATTTTCAATTTCCAAGGGGTATTTCCAATTTCTCTTCAACACATCCGAGAATCAGAATTACTAGTGTCCTTTGCCGCCGCTTGAATATTATTGTGCGGATCACATGTCTGAGAAAGAGAGGCAAAAACTTTCAGGTTGGCACGCGACTCAAAGTAATCATGTTTTAGGGTGAGTAAAGAGATTGTGAAATATTGCCTAATGGATGTTAAGATTCTCGTTAAAGGTTGTATTAGTTTCTGTGCCACCTTCACGACCCAAAATAAAGTCGATCCGTTTGAGGAGGCTACTACGATTGCTAGCGCTTGCAATGAAGTGTTTCGTAGTCTTTTCCTCGAAGAAAACACAATCGGGCTCATTCCAAAAGGCGGGTATAGACGCGCCGACAACCAATCAAAGGTCTCAATACAGTGGTTACGTTGGATTGAACATTCACAGCAAGTGAGCATACAGCACACAGGGAAAGCTCGTGAATTTAGAACACCTGAAGGCGTTAAGGTTGACGCTTATTGCGCAGGATCAAATACCGTTTACGAATTTCAGGGGTGTTATTGGCACGGTTGCGAGGAATGTTTTTCCTATCAGGCTAATATTGATCTTAAGCTTGGTGCAAATACTTCCATGCTCGCCCGAAACGAGAACACGGCGGCGAGGTCCCGGTTTCTACGCGAGCGCGGGTATAACCTAGTGGAAATGCGTGAATGCGAACTTAAAAAACAAATACTTGCAAACGATGAGTTAAGAGCGTTTATACAGAATCTAGGTGACCAAGATGACGAACCTTTAAATCCACGAAACGCGTTTTACGGTGGCCGCACTAATCCAGTAAACTGTATCATGAATGTGACGGTATTAGTGAGAAAATCGTGTATTATGACGTGTGCCCATTATACCCCTATATAAATAAATATTGTAAGTATCCTGTAGGTCATCCGAGAATTCATGTAGGTTTAGATTGTAAGAACATTTCATTAGACACGGTGGAGGGTTTAGTTAAATGTCGAGTACTATAGCCCTCTAATCTCTACCACTCTGTTTTACGCCTAAAAATGCATGGCAAGTGGATGTTTTTGTTATGTAGAACTTGTGGTTCTGAGTTAAATCAAGGGAAGTGTGGGCATAGTGAAACCGAACGCAGTTTCGTGGGACGTTTGTAGCTGACGAGCTGCGTAAGGCTATCACTAAAAACTATAAAGTTTTGGACGTTTTCGAGATTTGGGGGTATGAGGTAACCACTTATAACAAAGCGACGTAACAGGAATGATTGTTTAGTGGTTACATCGATAATTTCCTGAAACTCAAGCAGGAATGCTCAGGGTTGCCTAGCGATTGCACAACAGAAGTCGAGAAGGCTCAGTACATAACAGAATATTATGAGAAGGAGGGAATTCGCCTAGACGCTAATAATATTAAGAAAAACCTCGGTTTAAGGTACTTGGCCAAACTGATGCTGAATTCTTTTTGGGGTAAGTTTAGTCAACGCGAAAATTTAACTCAGTGCAGTATTGTATCTAAGCCAAAGGATTTCTTCAAACTGTTTACGGATCCTCTGGTTCAGATACAATCCATTATCCCTATTAATGATAATGTAGTAATGGTAAATTGGGATATACCGGAAGGTGAAGGTGAACCACAAAAAACTATTAATGCGTCCATAGCCGCTTACATGACAGCTCATGCGCGTTTAGAATTATATAGCTACCTGGAGAAATTAGACCGCCGCATTCTGTATTATGATACAGACAGTGTCATATTTGTCGCAAAACCCGACGACTGGAATCCAACTTGCAGAGATTTCCTTGGTCAGATGACCGACGAGCTGGAAACGTACGGTGAAGGAAGCTATATAGCTGAGTTTGTTAGTGCAGGACCGAAAAACTACAGTTATAATGTGTTTTCAGCCGATGATCAAACAATTAAATCCGTGTGTAAAGTGAAGGGTATCCAACTTGCAGAGATTTCCTTGGTCAGATGACCGACGAGCTGGAAACGTACGGTGAAGGAAGCTATATAGCTGAGTTTGTTAGTGCAGGACCGAAAAACTACAGTTATAATGTGTTTTCAGCCGATGATCAAACAATTAAATCCGTGTGTAAAGTGAAGGGTATTACCTTAAACTATGAAAACTCTCGTGTTATAAACTTTGAAGTGATGAAGGATATGGTGCTTAGTAACAGTAAAGACTCCTTTTGTATATTCGTTGTTATTGGTTGGCGGTTTGTTGGGCCATTTATTTTTTATGGAACTTTAACTGGAAATCGATATTTGCACTTTCTTAGGGAAGATTTTAACAATACTCTAGATGAACTAAATTTACAAACCCGTGAAAACATGCAGTGGTGTCTACACGACGGTGCCCCACTCCACTATCAGGCTCAAGTTAAAAGATATTTAGATGAAGTTTTTCCAAACCCGTGGATAGGCAGAAATGGTCCTGTTTTATGGGCTACACGTTCCCCTGATATTTCACCTTTAGACTTTTTTGTATTTGGAGTAATAAAATATCTCGTATATGTGCGATCATGCAACCCAGCAGGAGCTACAGGAAGCTGTTATGAATGCGTTTAACAGATTAGATGGACGCAAAATTAGGAAAGCTGTTAATTCCGTGTTGAAAAGGTGCCGCATGTGTGTCGATAATAATGGTGGACATTTCGAACACTTACTGTAAATTTATTTTGTTTTCCATGGCGAGGTATGATTTTTGTTAAACCTAATAGTAGAAAAACGTGTATTGTGCTTTTATTTGTTAAAATAAGAGATACAACCCTTACATCATTACAATCAGAAAAAAATGCACTATTAAAATATGTCATAGTCAACTATGTTTTCCATTTAAAAAAATTCAACTTCAAAATGCTAAGCAAAATTAAAAAACTCGTTCGGTCACGTTATTCGACACAAAATTATCTATAAATTGTCTTTAAACAATTTTTATCTACCTTTAGAAATAAACGAATTAAAGCCCTGAAACGATTTTGGAGAATTTTACGTTTTTACAAGTATCTTTTAAGCCATGCATTTTCTTAAATCAACAAAAACGCATTTGGATTAGTCTTCTAAAAAAGCAAACCTTTTCCTATTCAAGCAAATGTGTAACTCTTATGGTTTCCGAGAACCCCGTACAAATGGTGAAAAAAATTCACCCTGTATATTAAACTTTCTCGTAGTTGCGCACGTTGCGCCGTAACCTATTGTGCAGGTGTATTGCGCCTAAGTACTTCAAGCATTATTGGGATCCATATGGGTTTCATTTCTACACTAGCTTAGCTTGTACGATTTTCCTGTGCATCGAATTGGCAGAAAATCCGGTAAGCCAATCTAATGTAGAAATGAAACGCATATGAATCCCAATAAAGTGTTAAGTATGACTCAGTAGTTCAGCGGTTAAGGTAAGTGAAAGGTAACAAGTTCTAATCTGATAGTAGTCAAGTGTTTGGGAAAAACTCATAGTAAATGACTACAACTAAAATTCGAAATCAGTCCTTCTCAGGACTAAGCCTAATGACGGAAGCTAGAAACCGTTTCCGAAACGTCGCGTTACAAAAGTAACAACTGTGGAAATAGGCCGATCAATTCATCTAATATTTTATCTGTCATTGTGGATCGTAAATAGTTGTTCAGTCGTTTTCGTACAGAACAGGACCTTCACATACGCAATTTGTCACAGCAGTGCTTAGATTAATTCTTAATCCAATTTCAAATTTGGAGAAATTACTCTTAGATTTGGTGCCCTTGAATATTGTAGAGACTCGTAAGAGAATGAACATTCTGCATATTTCTTCGAACTATTCGTTTATCAGCTTACTCATTTGAAAATTATTTGAGTATAGATTGATTCGAAGCAGGTTAATTCGATGCGGCCACTTCGACACTCCCACTTTGACAACGCCTCTTCGACGCGAGCTCATCTTAACGCGAGATCATCTCGACGTGAGATCATTTTGACGCGAGCTCATCTCGACTTAGAGCGTACCTTAACACCGGCTTTACAGTACATTCAAACTAAAAATAACGTATGAAAATGTAAACTTTCACCATTATTGCACATCATAAAAATACTTAGCTTTTGGGTTAGATGTTTAAACGTTTCGATACAATAACAATTATCAGTAAATGGTAAAATCTTTAAGAAATTACTTGTATTATAACAAATGTATATAAATTATAAATAAAAAAATACACCATTTAAATCTTAAATCTAAGTATTTTATAAAAACAACGTAGTTTCGATTGTACTTTGCACGCGTATCACCAATATAGGAACAAAATCAAATTCAAATGTGTGTTAAGAAATAATTGCATGATAAAAATTAAATAACATTAAACATCTTAATCCACAAGAAAATTATGTGTGATGCCTCTAAGAAATTCTAACATTTCGTGATTTTCCAAATCCTGAGCTAACGCCAAACTACGTGTGTCGGCCTGCTGATACCTACAACGCTTTCTTGATGCGTTATCGCCGCGGAAAAAGCGCCCATATATTTGGTCTATAGATTTTTGAACAGCTCCAATCCCATTAACAAATTTCCATAAAGTCAGATGATCTACTACAAATTCGACCTGCAAACGTCTATGTGCCGGTTCAGCTTTATTGTTTGTGTGCGCTTCATTGTTTAAGGTACGCGTATAACAAGACCAAAAGGAAAAGGCCACGTATTTCATTCCCTCTCCCAAGGGGCAAGGCGGGCTGTTTGAGCTTTCCGAGCTCCTTCAGCCACAAACAAGGCTAAATTCTGGGAGTGAACATAAAGGACGGCGTAGACGATTAATGCCCTGCATTCTACCAATGTACGCGTCTTCAAAATAGTCCAGAACTGGTTCTAATTTATAAGGCAATGAATTATTCAGTGCTTCTAACCCATTTTCTATCTCATTAATTGTGACAAACTCCAAAGCAGGTATCATACGAGCATAAAGTGCAAAATCTACATTGTCATTGTATCGACCTATTAGTCCTTCTTCCGTCAATTTTCCTTTTAAATTTTTTACTAAATGAAATAAACATCAATTCAACTCCGCAAGATGAAAATTTGATGTAAAAGCATTAATTACACTAATTTAACTAATTTTACTTACACTAATTTAAACGAATCATGTGGGTGTAAGTGTCTTACTCTTTGTTTGGCGGCAGTGCATATAAAATCGGTAAAACTAAACCATCGAGTTCTGTCATAATGACGAATATCTAAAAAAATAATTAAGTTGAAAACTTAGCAATCAATGTTAAAATAGTTAGATAAATTAATCAGATGTAAATTTTGAATTTATGGTGCCCAACAAAAATCTGATTATCGCATAAATAGTTTTTGGCACGACTAATTTACCATTTTTCCTAAAATCTGTGAAATAATAATAAAGTTAAAGCATTCTGAAAATATTGCTTGACATCCTGTATAAATGTAGTTGTTCTCATTAATTAAGGCTACCTGTTGAAGTAAATCTGGGGCGACTCTAAATGTCCCATCAACGTAAATTTTCTTTACGTGGATAATCCAAGTTTGAATACTGGTCCTGCCAAAAATGAAAATGTTTCTTCTTCATAATTTCTGTAATTGTCTGGAATTTCAATAGAGGCACGATCAGGAGGTTGTGTTGGAGCTACACGAATTGATCGTCTTGAACGCTGAATTATTTGTCGAACAGCATTTTGATTTAGAAAACAACCCATAGCGGCAACCGTCATTGCATTTGTACGGATTTGGTTTGGGATGTCTAGACTTTCAATAGCTCTACGTCTAATTACGTGAATTGTGCGAACAACCTCGACTCGCGCAGCATCATTTCCATAGCAGTGTACACTAACAACCCGAATAAATTCACCACTTTTTTTTTGTTAGTATGCTCATGCTTCGTAATCACTTATTTATAGCTTATATATATATATATATATATATATATATATATATATATAGAAAATAGATGTATATTTATTTGAGCATTTAATAATGTGTTAATTGGTTTAAGTGAGCGTGTTGTTGAGTGGGGTGTAGCGTGCTTAGTGTGGTTAATCCGATTCGTTGTCCGGTTTCTTGCTAGGTGGTCATCGAATAGACGGGGGGATGCGGGGGGCATATGGTATGCTATATAGGGATTCTTCTATATCCTCGTGGAGGTCGTCAAGGAGTTGTGTAAGGATCGCAAGGGGGATGCTTCAATTTTAATTTAGGTTTTCTTCGTGGGAATTGGGGAAAACGGTAGTTGTAGGGAGTGGTAAGGATCTTTTTGGTAGGGATAGTGTCGTCAAAGGTTCCTTTATGTGCAAAGTTTTTCTGTAGTTTTTGGATTCTGTGTGTGTTGGTTGGTATGTTTGCGTGTTGTGTCATCCGCAAACTGCGCAACGACTACTCCGGGTTGTGTGACTTCGGGAATGTCGGATGCGAAGATAATATAGAGGATCGGGGTTAACTCAGAACCTTGCGGTACGCCTGGTGTAGGTTGGAAAGGACCTGAGAAGGTTTTCCCTACTTTGAACCGAACTGACCGGTTGGTCAGGTACGAGAGTAGGATTTTGGAGAAGGGGTCGGGAATGTTTAGGTTTCGGATCTTGTGCAGGAGACCGGCGTGCCAGACCCTGTCAAATGCTTGCTCAATATCCAAAAACAGCCAGATTGCATTTCTTGTGATTGAATGCTCTGGTGGTCTCGGTAAGCAGCGTCAAAAAGGGATCGTGACACGTTCGGTTGGGACGGAAGCCGAAGTGGCCGTTGGGAAGAAGGCCGTTAAATTCGAGGTGGTCCCTGAGTCGCCTGGTTAAAATCTGCTCAAAGCATTTTCCGAGGTAACTCAGGAGGTAGATTGGTCTATAGGAGGAGGGTGAGGTTAGACAGGCGTGAGGTTTGGGTATCATGACGGTGGAGACCGATTTGCAGTCCGCCGGGAAGTGGGATAGGATTAAGCATTGGTTGTAGATGTTGGAGAGCAGTCGGAGGGATGGGTCGAATAAATGACGGAGGATTTTTCGATTTAAGCCGTCATGACCTGGGGCAGAGCTTTTCCCTTTTTTGAAATATGTGTGGACTTGGTCGGTCGTGATGGGGGCATAAAAAGGATTCTCGTTATCGAGTTGGATTCCAGGAAGGTTAAGGTTACGGAATTCTTCAAGGTGACCCTGGAGGAGTGCCTGGAACCGGTTATCGAATTGGGGATCATCGGGGGATTGGAAAATGGATTGGAGGTGATGACCAAAGAAATTGCCCGTTCCTTGGTCGAAGGAGATTAGGTTGCCCTGTAGGTCGGTTAAGTGGGATTTGGGTTGACTTTCCTTTTGGTCAGTCTATCGAACTGTTGCCAGAAGAGTTTACCATTTCCATAACCTAGCTTTGATCCAGTTCACAATGTGTTGAGGGAGCGGTTTGCGGGAAGTGTCGATGCTTTTAGTGGTACAAAGATATAGACCGCTTCCGTAATTAGGAAAGTTAGGACTCTAATGGCTCTCTCGAAATCTTGGGTCGTTTGAAGATTGGGTGTAGGAAGGTTGTTGGAGATGTGTACAGAGAACACATTACAGTCTGCTTTTGAAAAATCTTTAATGACTGTGTATTGAGGAGGTGTAGGTGGAGCTGGACAAAATTAAGCTTTGACCAGTAGTGGTATGTGATCCGATGTGATCGTGGTGCCTAGAAAGCACTCACGATCGAAATAGTGAGCTATGGTTTCGAAAACTGTGGTGTGATCTACTATTGGGGCACCTAAACGTTCGAAGTATGTTGACTGTGTGTTGGCGATTCCCACGAGCGGCAACTGCAACAGAGCCGGTTATAGCCTGTTAGCGTTACCATTGGTTGCGGTGTCACCGAGTCCGATGTGGCGGGCATTGAAATCACCTAGGATAACTGCATTAGGGAGGATAGAGGCGTAGATTAAAAGGTCATCGGGTAGGGAGTTGTGGCCGGGCTGGTTGTAGTATGAAATAAATACTATAGCAGTGGGAAAGTGCACCATCGCAGCAACGCATTCGAGATGTTTTATGTGCGCAGGAAGTTGAAAAGGAGTGGATGGGAAGCAATTTTTAATTAAGAGGGCGGTTCCGTGGTGACTATTGTTTACATAGCTGTGAAATGTGTTGAAATTAAGTGTATCTGCGTGGAGTTTTGTTTCCGCGAGAATTGAAAGGTGATGGAGAATTGTGTGATGTGGGGCGGTTGCGTGCGTGCTAGTGTGTGTGCATAGCGTGAGAATGTGGGTGATTAGGGTATCGGGTGTGAGTTGTGGCCGTGTGGGTGTGGTATGATGGGTGTGGTGTGGTGGTGTGTGGTGTTTGGGTGTGGTGTGGTTGATGGGTGTGGGTATGGGTGTAGTGTGGGTGTGGGTGTGTGTCGTGTGGTGTGGTGTGCGTGTGCGTGTGCGTGTGCGTGTGCGTGTGCGTGTGCGTGTGCGTGTGCGTGTGCGTGTGCGTGTGCGTGTGCGCGTGAGTGTGCGTGTACGTGTGCGTGTGCGTGTGCGTGTGCGTGTGCGTGTGCGTGTGCGTGTGCGCGTGCGCGTGGGCGTGCGTATGCGTGCACGTGCACGTGCGCGTACGCGTGCGCGTGTGCGTGTGTGTGTAAAAAGTGTTTAAATAAGGGGCGTTTCCGACGAACGCCCCTGACATTAACTGTCACTGCTAGGATATCCATTCTGGAAGCAGTTAAGGATTGGGATGGCGGATTACGGCGACCTTCATCCGCATACCGGATACGCAGATGTTTATCCTCCGTTGGAAGCGGTTTCGGGATAGCGAATCTAAGGTGCGGACAACCCAATCTCGCCAGTCGGGGAACACCTGGAAGAGGGAGTGGGTGAGTATTTGAAGGAAGTATTTGATAGATAGGGATTCGGTGTCGGGAGACGGTTTAAGGTGGGCTGTGTCTTCGGACACTTCGGAAAACAGGATAGGTTCGAGGGAAGCCATCCTTGACGGAGAACTAGGAGGTTCCCGCCGCTTCCGACACTTGAAGGAGTAGGAAGGGTGAGCTTCCCTGCAGTTTGTACACCTTGGGTTAGCCGAGTATTTGCAGGACGAGGATATGTGGCTTTCGCTACAGCTGGAACAACGGATTGCACGGGTAGGACACTCCTCACCAGTATGCCACGCCTGCGTGCAGGTGGAACAACGCTTGGGGAGAGGTTGAGGGATAAGGGATGGTTCGCAACTGTAGTGTCGCCCGAACATGACGGCACCGCGAGCGAGGAAGTACTCAAGGGTGGTTTGGGACGAGGTTATGATACGGATAAGGGATGTGGGGGTATTGGTCGCCTTAGCGGTGATGCGAACGACCTTCCTCACGTGTGGAAGATTGATCGCACCGAGGATCTCGGGTTCTAGATTGTCCTTATCTACGTGATGAATCACTCAGGAAAAGGAGGGCGCTCTAGGAGTGGTGTTGTAAGGACGGAGACCGGATGGTTGGTTCAGGGTTACTGTGGGATCACCGAAATGGTGCCGCAGCCTAAGCTGTGTACCATCCGGCGAGGGAGAGGAGGTCTCTAGGAGACAGGTGTGGTTATGGTTAAACGTTAAGTTTAACCAGGGAAGGTTAAACTGGATTTCGGGATATTGCGGATGCAATACCTCGAGGATTAAGAGCGGGTGGGATTAGGATTGGGGGGAGCGGGTGTAGAAATCACGGCAGGTACAGGTAGCTGAGAGGGTGTGGGTAAGAGAGCAGGTTTGTTTGCTTGGGCGGGTTTGTGTGCGTGTGCGGGTTTGTGTGTGTGCGGGTATGCGTGATTTTGTGGAGGCGGTGGCGGGAGTTGAGATGTAGGAGTGTGTGGATGAGGTGAAATGGATGAGGCGTTTGATTGGGAGCGTGTACGTGAGAATGGTGGCGGTGAGGTAAGGGTGTGTCTGATATGTGTGTTGTGAGTGTAGGTGTACGGGCGGCGTCGGGGGTTGGGGATGCAACCGTTACGGTAGCACGGTGATGACCGTGCTTAACCATCGCAGTTGTTGTTAGTGGGATAGAGAAAGAGTAAATGAAAAAGAATTGTTTTAAAGAGAGGCCGGGTCTCCGCCGAGGTGCAGTCTCACACCCCGAGGAATAACGACTTGGAAATCAGAGACCCAAATAGAAAAGGAGGAAAACAAGTGTTAAAATAACACAATAAATTAAATTAATTAAAAAATATTTTTTATTAACCGGTACTCGATGTCGATGCTGTAGTTGGCGGTGTCCTGGATGCTTCTTTTATTTTCGTTCTTCGCTCCTGCTGTATTCCGGCGGCTCCTGCTTGCTACTACGCTGTGGCTCCTCTACTGATGATCGATTCTTCGTATTATCTATATGCAAGCAGTGACAGATCTAACTCCGAAGCGGCGAAGATCACGATGCCGGAGCGATGAGCTTAAAAACGCTAAGTTCTTTTTTGGAAGTAAGAGATTTGTAATGAAAATCACAAAAGCTCTTACGCGAGAAGGGGCTTACGTTCGATACCGAGGTTCGGACTGCCCTTTCACCACTTAGAGCGTTTGTATAAATACGACCTTTACATCACTTATTTTTTTCAATTTCAGCATCACATCGCCACGTCTTTGGACCCATTAGTAATTAACTTGTCTAAACAATAGTATCCACTATGCTCATAATTTTCTTTATTACGAATTGAACGTGTCATTTTGAATACAATGTAAACACTAATAAGGTACGCGAAATACCCCCTCCCACGTTCATTTATAATCATTAAATCATGTGTACCATTGTCTAGAAAATGTTAATTGATATTTAAGGATTTTGACTTATTTCATTTTCTTCGATAATAGTTTATTATCTTGTACTCGTAATACTCATTCACAGTATCTTTCAATCAACCGATCAATAAACAAAGAAAAAAATACTTACTGATGTCAAGGTATCAGTTAACAAACGAAATAAGATGGACCGAGACTGGTTAGCTCTCAACAGTGAGTTTTAGTTTCATCGTTGTTCAAAGTATGTAATTTAGCGTCAGCTTCAATCAAATCAAAGACATCTCTAATCGAATTCAGATAATCACATAATCCGTATATAGTGTACTAACTGATCTAAACTAATCTTCGGCGATGGCAATGTGTGTTTGGTCATAAGCAGACCATAGTAGTTATTTCAATATGGTTTAATTTTTCACACACGTTTTCAGTTTCCAACCTTATGTCAGGTTTTTACTGCGGGGTTTAGATATTTCCAGAAGAGAATTCATAATTTATTTGTAAGGAGCAGGTAGATCACCATGCTTTCACAAGGTAGCCAATGGACTGAGTTCTGATCTGTATGACCTGTATTCTCCAAAAATATCAGGAATCATTTCACTCAAACGATTTCTATTTCTTCTACAATTTTTACTATTTCATAAAGAAAAAATTATCGAGTAATAAAAAAAATGCAGGATTTTTGCCTCATTTTCTGCCTAGGACCCTATCTTCACACCCACCTCTGTATGGAGTCTACAGGACATAATGCAAAGTGACTACTTAAAGTCGCCAAAACAAAACAATCGTTACAGAAAATTAAAACGTTTATGGGTCCGAGCAAATTCGAGGTCAACCTGTACCAAATACACTATAGGAAAACTAGTTCTTTAAATTGAAAGATCGCACCACGGGTACTGTCAGTTTAATTTTGTTAAATAACAAAGGAGTTGTTTTATACCTCATCTTCTTAAGAAAAGGTTTGACCTTTTTTCTTGCACTAACATCATTCTCAATAGCTAATTGTCCATAGTATGTTGTCATATCGTTATCAAAGTTGTCAATTTAATTTGCACTTAATTGCGCTGTATACAATATAGTTCGTAGGTACATTTACGCAGTTGCAATTTTATTTATATCAAGGACCTTATCATTAGACAATGTTTAACAAGAGCGGTTCGGCATTTCCTAGTTGCCAAAAATATTTGAAGCTGATTTCGAATTTCTTATGGACTTCGGTGCATGTTAAGAAAAAGATGGATTTTAGGGCATAAACCTATTTTTTTAAAGTGTAGTGCCGGAATATGAAGATCTTATATAAATTCGTTTCATGAGATTTTTTTCCTCCTGGGTCCTATTTTTACTTATCGTGTTTGCCTTTTATTGCCTAAAATGACACATGTAGAAACATGAGTCAAAAAATCTTACATGTATTAAAAAAATTGCATAATAAATGAATTTATACCAAACCAATCTCTTTGAAGACAGCGTACACTGCTGATGAATAGCACCATCACATATTATAGCTATTGTTTCAGGGTTAAGCGCAACAACAATTACTACTAAACAATTCTGCTGGCGATCACTTGACCAATAGTGAGGCTATAATTTGTCGTTATGTCATAGGCTAGTGCCATATTCAGTACTGCAAACGACATTGGAGGGTGTCACTGGTTTACAGTAAATTCACATAGTTACCTACGTTACACTGTTCTCACGCAATTCTGAACCAGTAGCCTCTGAGAGATGTTCTTCAACATCATTTTCACTACTCACTCAGCTAACCTCACTTTCCCCAATCAGTATCTTCCTTGCTAACAAAAGACTAATACATAGATGAATCTTTTTGAGCAAATTCAAACAGTTCTTAGACAAAACTAGAATTTTATAAACGCGTAATTTCTGCATAATGAAAATTGCATCAGAATACTATAAATGAAATGATAATGATGTCATAAGATAAAATTATAATTTATACACGAATAGTTATAATAAATTCAATGGTCAAAAAATGTTTAATGAATGGGTATGAATTTCCACATAGAATGTAAATACAATTATTCAGGACAGTTTGTATAAACTTCACTATCAGAAAGATTCATTCAGTAACGCCTACTGCTTTTATAATATGCAGGTTGAATATTTATACAAAACCCTGAAAATGTATTAAATAAATTCTGTATATTTACACCTATGCACAATAGTATATCGCCCACTTCAGAAAGATTAAGCGAAGAGGTGCGTTCTCGTCTGGAGAAGTATTTTATCCCACAATAAGAGCCTCATAAAACTACTTTCATAACATAATATTAAAAAATATTTGTACATGGTTTAATGTGGTGAAAATTTGCACATTTCTTACAAAATATAGTCCGTTTAATTAAACATTATTATTAATTTTATTAAATACATAAATAAAAAGTTTACCTCGAGTAGGATTTGAACCTACGACCTGTACTTTGCTAGAGTACCGCGCTAACCAACTGCGCTATCGAAGTACAAGCCCCAATCGATGTAAATTTTGTCTTTATGTATGTAGAAATGACGTAAATTCTACATTTAATGAGATAATAATCAAATTAATTTTATTAATGGAACGTGAGCCTGCAAAATTATTATAAGTTTTTTGTTATGAACGAATAAGTTCAAAAGTAAATATGTAATTAAAAATTATTATTAATTTTATTAAATACATAAATAAAAAGTTTACCTCGAGTAAATATATTAATATAATTCATTTAGTTTAGTATGAGTCAAACATGTCATGTTTTCTAAGTAATTCCTCACTGCCACAGCATTATGGGCTGATGCACCGTCTTGTTGCACAAAAATTTTGGAAGATGTTTTTCAGGATTGTCTATATTTACATTTTTTGAAAAGCTAACAAAGAACTACAGATCATGGTTCCCAAACCAAATAGGATTCCCATTTAAAAAAATTCAATTTTATATTATTACTAAAA